>OX328128.1:18047480-18124669 GCA_946811695.1 Gonocerus acuteangulatus
AACTCGAAATATGAAAAAACCAACAAGGTGGTCCTATTGAAAATTGTTCAGAACCAACAATAAAGCGTGCAAACACATTGAGACTTGAAGGTAGAATGGGATTTGTCAACTTTATAAGAATTGGGCCTCAAGAATTTGAAAATCTTTTGCAAATGGTTGGACCAAGGGTGTTTAAAAAAAGAAACAAACTTTAGAAATTCAATTTCTCCTACCGTAAAACGTGCTACTACATTAGGGTTCCTTGCAAGCGAAGAATTGTTTAAAAGTCTTATGTATAGTTTTAGATTTTCCAAGCAAAGTTTATCTGTATTTGTTCTAGAAGTGTGTGAGGCAATTAAAGTAACGAAAACTTATTGTTCATTAACATAAAAGCACGGGAGTATATAATAAATAATTTCGGGGCGGCTGGGAGCATTTGGAGGGGCTGGGAGCATTTAGGAGGTATGGAACACCAACAATTTAGAACTTGAAATAGTTAAACAACTAAAACGCTATTAAATCCAATAAACATTATTTTCTCTAAACTAAGTGATCTTATTTAATTTATTTTTAACGTTTTTAGGACAGCCCCCCTTATGTACACCCTTGATAATATAAACAAATAAAAATATATTTTTAGCGTTATCTCTCTTTTATTTTTTAATAATAACTAAAATATATACTATTTTGATTTAAAGTTGGAGACATATGGTATTAAATTATAATCAGAACAACATGTGCATTTGTAAGTCCTCTATTAACTTTATTGTCAATTCAGTCGTCTACATATTGAGTGAAATTGAACTACAAGTCCGAAAGGTGGAACTGCCGGGAGCTGATTCTAGCCTTGGGGCTGCTCCGGAACACGTCCACACTGGTAATGTTGCGCAACAATTTATCCGTGAGTCCCGACCCAGCGGGACTCAGATTCTTGTATCACCTAGACCCCGCAATACACTCCTGATACACGGGGACATGTTGCGCGGCAGAGTCACAACAATCCAGACTCAACCGAGATTCAGCTCTGCAACAATGTTGCGCAACAATGAATCCCAGCGTGTACTAGGCTTAAGGGGTTAACCGTGTATAATTCGGTATAATTGAGCTGACGGAAAGATTTATTTTTTAATCCAATAATAAATAATATTTTTAAAAGTCCCTTTTTACAGGGGTGATATTTTAAAAATGATGTTTATTTAAAGAATGTGGTATTTTCGGGAAGCATAAAACCCATGTAATTCCCTATTTTCCAACCCTTTTTCCACCCTGATTCCCTCCGTAGCTTATTTTAGACTGTTTTCTTTCAATTCCCCCTTCATATATCATTCAAGAATCATATATTATTCATTCCTTTTGCCGTCAGTTCTCTTTAGAATAAATTCTCTCCACACATTTCTTTACACAGCTGCACATACATGTATGCAACCATACTTCGTTTACATGTGTTACTGCGTCTTTCCCCTAAAAAATTAGAAAAATGTTTTTCACAATTCATTTCTTACCCCTAGTGACATTTGTAAAGGAATAGAAACAGTTATTGGTTGTTTCGATATTTCCTGAAAAGTGTATTTCCAATAAATGCAATATTTTAGATGGTTGATTGTTAGGGCCATTTACAAGTATCTCAACAGAGAATAGAAAAAGTCCGTCACGCAGGAGCTGCATAACTAAGCACTTTCCTCAGAATTTGGGTAGAGTAGATTGCTTTCCAGAACAATTTGCTTAAAATATCCTACATGAATAGTTCTCTTTTAAATTTGTAATGAGTAACTGTTCAATTAATAATTTGCTTCCAGAGTTATGTTTACACATGGTACCTATTACACTTCGAAATAAATACAAAAAACCTCATATTATCGTATTTTGATCTAACACAGGAACAGGATACAGTCACTCTAGTGGTAGAAAGCGCTCCTTGCGGCGGCTTTGTGAACCTACGTCTGACGGGCTTTTCTATTGAAATATATTACAAATTAAACCCCCGCTTTTCGATTGACCGATTCAGCTCATTTCTACAACACTTCTTTCTCATGAGTTACCCACGACGTATACCGCGTTTCGTTACAATACAGCAGAAATTACGACCGGTATGAGTAAATTAAGAATTTGGGTCAGGAGTAAACCCCCCCTTCTAATGAACCGATTTAGCTTATTTTTACAACACATATTTACCTGTAGATTACCACTACGAATACCGAGTTTCGTCGAAATATACCAAAAATCACTGCTGGTAGTGGCGAAATGGTATTGTGGGTCCGGAGTAAACCCCCCCTCCTAATGTACCGATTTAGTTTATTTTTACAACAGTTATTTACCTGTGGATTACCACTACGGATACCGAGTTCCGTTGAAATATACCAAAAATCACGGCTGGTAGTGGCGAATTGGTATTGTGGGTCCGGAGTAAACCCCCCCTTCTAATGAACCGATTTAGTTCATTTTTATATCTCACTTTTCTCTCTATATTACCACTACGAATACCTAGTTTCGTTGAAATATAACAAATATTACGGCTGACATAGTCAAATTAGTATTTTGGGTTCGGGGTAAACCCCCCCTTCCGGTGGACCGACTTTGGTGGTTAACGAACTCGTTCAATCGTTTGCTAATTGAATGCTATATACCAAGTTTCGTGACGAAAAAACAAAAACTCTGGCCGCTATCGTGTTAACAGACGTATATATATATATATATATATATATATATATATTTATATATATATAGATATATAAATTTTAACGGGGGTCATTTTCGGTGTCTACTAGGTAGGATCGATAAAGATTTGAAGAAATTTTTCAAAAATTCCGTCATGAGTCCAACCTCAATAGCTACTTTCCTTCGGAGGAAAGTGCTAAAAAAGGTTGTTTGACCCCTACCGTAATGCTAGGCCAGTACTTTACGGATTAAGAAAGCCTCTATTAGTCAATACTCATTTCACTGTTCAATTTATCATATAATAATAAAACGACCAATTAAAAAGTGAGGCAAATAGGAAAAAAAAAAAAAAAAACTGTCCTAAAGAACGACAGTAACAGGGGCACAGAAGTAGGAAATATTCCCAAAGCGTCTTCGAATCAGTGTTGGGCAAAACTAACGTTAGTTTACCCCCCCCCCCCCCCCCCCCAAAAAAAAAAAAAAAAAAAAAAAAAAAAACTCGCGTTATATTTTTAGTTTTTTTGACCTTAATTTATGATTGTACTTTAGTTTTACTTTTTAATTTACTAATTAGTTTATTGCATACTTTGATTCAGAACAAGGGTAAAAAAAAGGTATGCATTAATTTTATTTTAAATAAAGAGTATTATAATAATAACATATGATTTACATTAAAATTCACGTTATTCTAGTAAAACTAAACTAAAGCTTTACTTTAGTTTTTAATCAATTCCAAATGATCTAGGATTAGTTTTAGTTTATCTAATATCCATTAATTAATTTTATTTTAGTTTTAGTATTTTTTAGGTTGTAATTTTTAGTTTGGATTTAGTTTACTCTAAAAAGTGAATATAGTTTTAATTTTAGTTTTAGTTTTGCCCTGCATTGTTTCGAATCTCCCTCGGAAAGCTCTATTTCTAATAACAACATTTTTTTTTTCTAATTTTAGTTCTCGTGTTTTATTTACAAATACGTTCTCTTACAAAAAAAAAAAAAAAAAAAAAAAAAAATTATGGGAACTTCAAAAGTTTAAAGACTTATTTCTCTAAATATGACTGTCCCATCGAAAATTCCTCCAGAACCTTCTTTGTTGGGAATTTATCAAGCTTTTGAATGTTCAGCAGGAACTAGTTGTACTAAGCGAATTCCTAAGCAAGGTGAATTCATGAAAGTATAATTTTATTACAATCACTGACTTATACGAGTTAAAAAGGTACGTTGATGTGAAATTCAAGGAATGAATGAGGAAGAGCGTTTTTTTTTTTTTTTTCTTGCTAACACTTCACAAGAGTATATGGTATTTCATACAAGTAGTCTGGAGCTTTGTGTAACAGTGCCTTTTCACAGGAATCAAATTTCAGGAGCCTTTGACATTTTAGCCCTTTATCAATGGTAGAATGTGGAGATGGTGTAAGGGATATACAACGAAAAGGGTGATGTAATATGTTATACTTTAGCATTAAGTATATATCATAAATTTACTCGAATAATAGCAGAAATCTTAGAAATTAAAGAAGAACTTCTTAGAAACATATTCCGAATATATTTTTTAAAATAAAGATATCCGGACGTGAGTCGGGAGTAATAATTATAAAAACGAAACAGAAATAGTAAAAGTTCCTAAAATTAGAAGAGAAGAAGAAATTCTTTTATTATAAAAAACAAAGAGGGCTGCCCAAATATATTGGGCTGCTTAAAAGACAGCGTACTTATCAATCATTTAAAAATTCATTTCAATTGGTTAAAATATATTTTTTTAAATTAATTAGTAGTTTTGCGGAGAAAATAAATTTTCATGTCGAATTTAATAAAAACATAAATTAGAATGAAATTTTAAATTTATACAATTATTTTTTTAGGTCTGGACGCACATTTGGTGAAATAAATTTAAACCGTAAACAAAACTTATCTAAAGAACTTCAGGCCCAACTGATTTTAACCTGGAGCCGGGCTTAATCGTACAAGTATATATAAAAAGCTGCATACCCGTGCTTCGTCACGACAGATAAGTAGTCATTTTATTGCGGTGAATAATGTATCGTCAAAATTCACGCTACAATATGATTTTGTGTAGTTTATTATAGCACGGTGGTCGTCGTACGTACTATATGTTATTCATCAATTGATAAGTAATCAAAGTATAATGTTTCTTGACAATGGGTTGTTCCGGACCAGTATCAACAAACAGATAATCTGTTATCTACAGGCTACCAGAAACAGGGGTTTAACCAGTACAGGTTAAAATTTGTTGTCGATAATAAATGGACGTTAAAATTTAAAAATTTGTGTTTCCAAGATGTTATTCGAATAAACGCATTATATTTGCGAGTATTACCGAGGTGTTTTGTGACTGGGTATGCTGATGGGTGAGGAAGCTGTATGAGGATTCGGGATATTATTACCACGGATGAACCTTCACCAGGTATAGCGTAAACTCTATGAGGACAAAAATAGTTTACTTCTAGTAATTCAAGGTCTGGCATCATAGTTGAAATGAACCGCAAATAAAAAAAAAATATTATAAAATAGATACAGGCCGGTAACAGCTGACTTGTTATCGTCCTAGTAGAGAAATAACTACTAAACGGTTTGAGATATCCACATTTTTTATAGGTCCAAGGTTGTAGATCTCGTCGAGATCTGTAAAATGGTTCCCCCGGGAATGAAAATATAACACTTCTAAGGGCTCAAATAGGCCTTTGAAAAGAAGGGTTTCCTCTTGACCCATATTTCCATTATATTTTTAAAATGTACTAACGAAACATGGAAGGACCGTGGAAACAAGGTATATATATATATATATATATATATATATATATATATATATATATATATACATGGTGACCCAGATAAGCGGGCCACAAGAAAAATAACTACTAAACGGTTTGAGATAGCAACATTTTACATAGGGGCAAAGTTGTAGTTCTCGTCGAGATCTATAAAATGCTGCCCTGGGAAATGAGAAAAAAACACTTCTAAGAGCTGAAATAGGCCTGCATGCAAATGAAAACGTATTTTTACAGAGAACTACTTGATGCATCGAAACCCCGTTTGCACGGTTCTTCCTTGTTTTGTTAGTACATTTTAAAAATATAATGTAAAATATGGGTAAAGAGGTAACCCTTCCCTTCAAAGGCCTATTTGAGCCCTTAGAAGTGTTATTTTCTCATTTCCAAGGGCACCATTTTATATATCTCGACGAGAACTACAACTTTGCCCCTATACAAAATTATGATATCTCAAACCGTTTAGTAGTTATTTCACTTGTGGCCCGCCTATCTGGGTCACCCCAACAAGATAAATAAAATTAAAATACTTACGTGTAATCGGAATTGACGTAGCAGTCTCCAGCGAGAGAACACTCTACGACACTACAGCTGTTGTTCCTCGCTGGTACTTCCGCAGCGTCTGTGCTCAGGGCCATCTCGTAGGTAATGTTGAACCCGTAAACGTCAAGAAGGTCGTCCAGAACCCTGAGGTGGTTACCTTCCAGACGATCAAGCACTAGGTCGATGAGGAAGAACTTGGATCTGGTAAATACCCAATGAGTCCTGATGAAGTTCTCTTCGGTCACCGAAAGCACGACGCGAGGGTTCTTCTGGAGACTGGTCACCGAAGGTTCGTAGTAGTCGTATTCGGTGAACGTCAGTCCCGACGAGACGTAAAGCTGCGTCATGTACACGACGATCTGAGCGTCGTAATCCAGATCCGACGAGTCGATTAGCCAACGGCATCTGAAAACAAAAATCACGTAAGAAAACACACAAAAAAACTAAAAATTAGAAATGGTAAGTATAAATGATTAAATAACAATTGACGTGTTTAATTATTCTTTTACCAGTATCGTACACACATTTGGACGCCTTTAAACGGAAAGGAACCAAGTGCCATCTGTTCTTTCTTTAGAGAATTGGGTTTAAAATGTTTTGTTGGTATAAAATTCCTTTATACCTGAACTGTTTCATTCATTTTCTCTCATTAAAATAAACTCTTGTTATGGTATTTTTATAGTTATTGATAAAAATAGTTCTTGATTCCTTTCTGTTTATTACAGCATGCTGGATACACCATTTAACTTTTTTTTGGTATTTTTTCTTGCTTTAATGACAACATTATACATATATTATCCAGTTTTTTATTAGTATATAAATTCTCTAATTCTCTACAAGATAGCATCAACAACTCAATTTCGTTTAAAATGGCGCTTGGTTCCTTTCCGTTTAAAGGCGTCCATTTGTGGTACTTCTTTAATGGAATATGTTTTAAATACAAAAACACATAGCCCCAACGAGGAGGAACACGTTCCAAAGTCTAGACTGGACCAAGACTGAATGAATTCAATAAGGGAGACGGGTCTCCCCATGATCTAGTGGCTAACACATTGGATTCTCGTGCGGGAAATGAGGGTTCGAGTCCCACTTGAAGCAGGGATTTTCCTAATTTTAGGGCCCGTTGAGAAAATTCCGGTCTGCACCATGGATGTGGGCGCTAATGGCCCAGATGTCGGTGTGTCATAAAAAAATAAAGAAGAGATTAGCCAGATGATAATCCCTATGATAAAAGGTTTTTTTTTCTGTTTACAAACGTATGTTTACATGTACATATACACTTACAAGAGAATGTCCGCAGCCGATTTTAATGAAATTTTGTATATTTATTAAACATGTTATTAAACCAAATTGGTGACCCCACCACTGTATACAAAGTTTCATATAAATCAGCTCCGGCCACTTGGGGATGTTCCCTTTTTAGTAAAAAATGTTTCTGGAAAACCATATTTATTGAAAAAGAAAAAAACACAAAAATGTTGCGTGAAATACAGAAAAAATAGCAAGTATAATTTTTCAGATATTATCTTGAATAGCTACATATTTCAAAGAATTAATTTATTATTTTGAAAATGGACTGAAAGACAAGAAATTCAGTAACAAATAAATAATTCTGAATTTGTTTTGAACACCGGAGGAGCTTAGTGCTTGAAAAATGGTGTTTATTTTTTTGTTTGTCCACTCATACGCTCTTTGTGAAGTTGCCCTACATCACCACTCATCAAAAAAGTAGGAATATTGGTGTTGTTGAGCGATTAGGCCGCCGGTTGATCTATTTTTTTTTTTATTTTTTTTGTCCAGACTCACATTTTGTCGAGGGGAACATCTCTTTTTTTCGTTTCCCTCATAGTTCCAATCAACGCTTGTGTTTCCTGGCCTTCAATCAACGCATTGCAAAGTCATTAAATCACTATATGTTTTTCAGGAATGAAATATGTCACATGTTAGCGAATCCGTCTTATTTTATTTTATTTGATTCTTGAGGTTCGCGACATTGGCGACAAACTCATTTTATGATACGTCAAAAAAAAAAAAAAAAAAAAAAAAAAATCAAAAAATGGTAAATAAATAAATTAGGAACTTAAAGCTTAACAAAAATTTGAAAAAGAAGAATGTAAGAAAAAAATAATTTACAAAATATAAAATAATACTAAAGTAATAATTAGATTAAAAGATGAAATTTCGAATCCTTCTTAGGCAACACGAAATTGCTAATGTGCTCCCGATAGTTGTAAATTTGTTACTTTGCAACAAAACTCTGCCTCTTTGATATGTATTATCAAAAATTTATATTATATAATGGCTATGTGCAACAAACAGGAATCATTGTACAAGGCAGTAGTTTAAAAGATGCAAGTTGAAAATTGCAATATTCAATAAAATTTCGATACATTTAAATTAAATACAATAATTTATTACATAAAAGGTTGATAACAGTTATTACAAGGATAAAATTATAAATTGAACATTACCTAACATCTAAAAGCCGGCAGCATTGGTGGTGGCCGGGGTTATACCAATCGACCTCCTCGTTGGAGAAAGGAAACTAGTCTACGACGGTGTCCTCGCTAGGAGAGTAGCCCGCATGGAAACATTGAGAATTTGGCAGGAGCGATGGGATTTCGAATCCAGAGGTAGGTGGACTGCCCGGATTGTGCAGGACTTAAGAGCATGGTTCGGCAGAGAGTTTGCTGAGGTGGATTACCATCTCACCCAGCTCCTTACCGGCCACGGAAATTTTCGAGGAGTCCTCTGGAAGTTGGGAAAGAGCGACAGCCCGCAATGACAGTACGGCGACTCAGATTATGATGACGCTTACCACACCTTTTTTCAATGCGAAAGATGGAAAAAAGAACGGACAAGGCTAAGCATTGATATTGATCTTTTCTTGCCGGAAACAGTAATCCAGTTGATGCTGTCAAGCCCTGATAAGTAGAATGCAGTTGTCACTTTCACAAGCAGAGTCTTGCTAAAAAAGAAGTGGGAGGGGAACAGGGTTAGTCCCCCTTAAATGTAATGAGAATACGGTTGGTCCCTTTTAGGGGAAAATAAGGTACCCTCTTGAAGATTGGCCAGAGCAGCTGTTCCAAGAGGGAATCATACTAGAAATGAGGGGTTGCACGAGGCGAATCCCCTGAGGTTTTCCCCTCATTGCCCCAAAAAAAAAAGATCTAAAAAAAAGGGGGAAAAATAAATAAACCAATTTTTTTTGTCTTTTAAATTTTCACAAAAAAATATATACTCACTTAATTGGTACTGGGAAAGGCCTCGGAAAATTTGGAGTTTGTAGAACGCCATAGGGCTCCTTCAAAATTCCCCCACATTGCGGGGGTGCCGGTGACGCCCCCACGAGGGCAACCACCGCAGCTAGCAGCAGCATCACGTCATCTGCAAGGTGAAAAAATATATACATTAGTAGGTTAAAATAAGTAAACAATTTAAATGCGTTTAGCAATAAGGAGGCAGCTAAAATTTATAGCAAAAAATAAAAAAAATAGTTTTAAAATTTATTAAGAGGAGATCGTTACCGCTGATGATGCAAGATAGGGATTGTCAGGGTTCGGTCGTTATTTCTTAATAAAACTACATTTTACAGTGAAAATGGTTTTATTGTTGCCAAAGTTTCGGCTTGAAATTCAAGCCTTCATCAGGGCTCACTTTGTTGAATTGAGATTCTTCTGTTGTGAGGAGGAATCAGCTCTTGATCTTCCCTCAAGTTGGGAATCCCTCCGCAGATAATTTCACCATAACTATCGCCTCAAAATCAAGACCTGACTCCAACTCACAACAGAAGAATCAAAAATGTTTCTTTAGAATAAAAATAATAAATAACAGCCTTCGCGATCCACTACCTGAAAACATACGACAGCGCTAATAAGGCAACTACATGACTCTATCATCCATATACACTTGCAATGGGTTAAGGCGCATGCAGGCTTAGAGGGGAATGAGGTGGCGGACCTGCTCGCTAAATCAGCTGCAACGGATCAGCTATTACGCATCAGCTATGATAAGATATCACAAACACATCTAAAATATATACTTAAAGAGAAGACTAGAATTGTTGCAAAAAATGATGGGACGAATCCGCAATAGGACGACATTTGTATAACTTCATTCCAAAAATCGATAAACCAAAAGGACTAACAACCCACTCATGCAGACTGACTCAACTTCTAACAGGACACGGACAAGTATATTCTTACCTCCACAGATTTAGAATTAGAGACTCGGCCGAATGCCCTTGTGACGAATATACAGAACAGACATACACACACCTCGTATACGACTGCCGACTCACCGATGACTACAGTCAGGAGCTGGAACGCGTGGTTACAGGAGCTGGAAACCAGTGGCCGGCGAGTACTGCTCTGCTGTACAGCAACTTCAAGGGAGCTCTGATAACCTTCAGCAACCACATCACGGAGGACCGAAATCTTCTAAGATAAGGAGAATACCTTCGTTTATTTAATTTATTTGAATTTAATAATCTTATTTAATTTTTATTTTCTACATATAATGTTCATCATAATATGATTTCAGTGTAATTAATTATTAAATCATTTTATGTTTACTATTCAGTTGAATTAGTTTGGAAAAGTATGTTATATTAGGTAATTGTAAAATATTGTATACGAAAATATATGCAATATGCAATGCATGGGTCATGTAGTAAATATAAAGCCACACCTCAGGGTTTCTGAGGTATGGAAAAAAAAATAACGATCGAACCCTGACAATCCCTACCTTTGTTTTAAAATATAGTTTCTGGTCATTTTTTTCCATTTTCTTTTTTTTTTATCATAGCCACCTACTTATGAAAATAAGTCTATAAGGACCCTCCCTATCCTACCTTTTATGGAGTGGTGGTATGAGGTTTAATGATTTGAGATGTCTCCTGATAGCACAACGTTCTATAAAAAATGTAAGGACATTTTCAACTAAAATGAACAAAATTTTCTTTCAATTAAATGTTTAATACAAAAAATACAAACAGAGACAACAAAAAATAGAGAAATATTTTAATAATCCAAAATTCGGTCGTATGTCTTAAATACTTGTGTTCATAATTACAAACAAGACTATTAACAACGTGAAAGCATCCAACTCACGTTTTAAAAACTATACGACACGTCGTGACACCTACTATGATGGAGCGGATGTAATCGAGCGAGAAATTCGTGACCAGAGTTCCTTCCTTATTTTACAACAAAAAAGAAATTATTTTTAAATCCATTTTAAAGTTGTAAACTCAAAATACTAAAAAATTGAGCTGCCTCCTTCTTGCTGCACGCCCGTTATCGTATACAGTGAAACCTCCCTTAACGGACACTTCCCTACAGCGTACACCTCTATTAACGGACACCTCCCTACAGCGGACACCTCTATGAACGGACACCTCCCTTAACGGACACCTCCCTTCAGCGGACACCTCTATTAACGGACATTTTCTCACAGTCCCGAATTTTTCTATAGGTAAAATAAACCTCTATATTGCGGACACCTCTGTACAAAGGACACGGACAGAAAAACCTGATTTTTTACCTCCTTACTACGGACAATTACAGCTAACGTTATTTATAGAAGCGTTCCCATCGGTGTAGCTCTTGTTAATTAAGTATCGTGCTTTCTCTTCAATATGTCTAATCGGAAATCTCTGACACTTAAAGAAACAAATTACGTGATAATATTTTCCAATCGCGAAATATGTGGTGTGCGTAAAGTTGCAGAGTTTTTTAAGATAGGGAAAACACAAGCAGCAGAAATATAGATAAAGAGAGATGAAATTTTGAAGAAATGGACGGAAAATTGTGACAAAAATGTTGTCCGAGAACTAGGACTTCTTTATGCTTTAAACTTTTTAGAATAAAAACTTTTTTTAAGTTTATACTTATTGAATTTCTTTCTATATACTTTAAAAAAAAACTTGTTATGGGTAATTATTAAATGGTCAATTAAAACATGAGTTAAATGTACAAATTCGGTACGTATCCATCTCGACCAACCCCTCTGTATAGCGGACACCTCTCTATAGTGGACAACTTTGGTTCTCCCAGAGGTGTCCACTATTGAGAGGTTTCACTGTAATTTTTTTTCTTATACAAACATATTTGTATGTCTGGGTAGGGTTTAAGGACGAAGAACGACAAAGTTGATCATCGTCCTGTAAAGTGTTCTTCAATAAAAATGATTTATGTACTATAAAGATATTATAGGAGTGAAGGCACTACGTATATTGTCGGGAAATTTCTTAAATTGTAATTTTGTAACATGTTTAAAAAGTTCTTATATTCGTTCTGAAACTAATATGGCTAATATAATTATGTCCATTATGGCATATTATTTAAATCTATATGGCATCAACGCACCTGAGTTTTTTAATTTATTCATAAACAGTGAAACCACTCTATAGCGGACACCTCTGGGAGAACCAAAGTTGTCCACTATAGACAGGTGTCCGCTATACGATGGGTTGGTCGAGATGGATACGTACCGAATTCGTACATTTAATTCATGTTTTAATTAACCATTTAATAATTACCCATAACAAGTTTTTTTTTAAGTATATAGAAAGAAGTTCAATAAGTATAAACTTAAAAAAATGTTTTTATTCTAAAAACTTTAAAGCATAAAGAAGTTCTTAGTTCTCGGACAACATTTTTGTCACAATTTCCGTCCATTTCTTCAAAATTTCATCTTCCTTTTTCAATATTCCTGCTACTTGTGTTTTCCCTATCTTAAAAAAACTCGGCAACTTTACGCACACCACATTCTTCGCGATTGGAAAATGTTATCCCGTAAATTTTTTCTTCAAGTGTCAGAGATTTCCGATCTTGAAGAGAAAGCACGATACTTACTCAACAAGAGCTAAAAACCAACTGAAAAGTGAAGTTCTGCGGAAGGAATGTGAACCGAACAGAGTTTTGGAATATTCCCGGAACCGTGATACCGCGTAGGCAAAGCAATAGTAATCTGCCAGCGGGAAAATCATATGCTTCTGCTGAAAAGGAAAGGGGTTCCTGTTGTGAAATTCCTAGGAGGATATTACTAGTCACTATTCTATATATATATATATACATATATATATATATATATATATATATATATATATATATATATATATATATATATATCTTATTCTTACAAAGAGTTTGTTATTGTTAACGCATTTTTCTGGAAACCTACACCGATGGGAACGCTTCTATAAATAACATTAGCTGCAATTGTCCGTAGTAAGGAGGTAAAAAATCAGGTTTTTCTGTCTGTGTCCTTTGTACAGAGGTGTCCGCAATATAGAGGTTTATTTTACCTATAGAAAAATTCGGGACTGTGAGAAAATGTCCGTTAATAGAGGTGTCCGCTGTAGGGAGGTGTCCGTTAATAGAGGTGTCCGCTGTAGAGAGGTGTCCGTTAAGGGAGGTGTCCGTTAATAGAGGTGTCCGCTGTAGCGAGGTGTCCGTTAATAGAGGTGTCCGTTAAGGGAGGTGTCCGTTAATAGAGGTGTCCGCTGTAGGGAGGTGTCCGTTAAGGGAGGTGTCCGCTGTGGGGAGGTGTCCGTTAATAGAGGTGTCCGCTGTAGGGAGGTGTCCGTTAATAGAGGTGTCCGCTGTAGGGAGGTGTCCGTTAAGGGAGGTGTCTGTTAATAGAGGTGTCCGCTGTAGGGAGGTGTCCGTTAAAAGAGGTGTCCATTGTAGGGAGGTGTCCGTTAAGGGAGGTGTCCGTTAATAGAGGTGTCGGTTAAGGGAGGTGTCCGTTAATAGAGGTGTCCGTTAAGGGAGATGTCCGTTAATAGAGGTGTCCGCTGTAGGGAGGTGTCCGTTAATAGAGGTGTCCGCTGTAGGGAGGTGTCCGTTAATAGAGGTGTCCGCTGTAGGGAGGTGTCCGCTGTAGGGAGGTGTCCGTTAATAGAGGTGTCCGCTGTAGGGAGGTGTCCGTTAAGGGAGGTGTCCGTTAATAGAGGTGTCCGCTGTAGGGAGGTGTCCGTTAAGGGAGGTGTCCGTTAATAGAGGTGTCCGCTGTAGGGAGGTGTCCGTTAATAGAGGTGTCCGCTGTAGGGAGGTGTCCGTTAAGGGAGGTGTCCGTTAATAGAGGTGTCCGCTGTAGGGAGGTGTCCGTTAATAGAGGCGTCCGCTGTAGGGAGGTGTCCGTTAATAGAGGTGTCCGCTGTAGGGAGGTGTCCGTTAATAGAGGTGTCCGCTGTAGGGAGGTGTCCGTTAATAGAGGTGTCCGCTGTAGGGAGGTGTCCGTTAAGGGAGGTTTCACTGTATTTTATTGATTTATTTATTTTTTTATTTATTTTATAGTACAGGCTATATTTATGTATATAACAAACATATATTTGTATTCATTAGAATGAGTTAGTTTCTCTAGTTATGTCTTCATAAATTATTAATATTCAAAAACATTACTAGGGAAAGACGTTGATAACACTAAGTCTCTTCCCTTCGTGCAAGGAAGATAATATTTACAAGTTGTAAGAATGAAAATGGAGTCATGTAGAAATTGTAGACGGTGAAAGAGGCAGGTTTACAGGTAGATATATCAGCGAAAATAGTTCTCCTTATGCTCCATAGTATATTTTCTAAGCTTACGTTTTCCTCTACTTTCATCCTTACCAGCTTCTTCATTCATACTTTTTTATTTATAAAATCTATTGCAAATGCACATGGCAAAATTTGCTCATAAGTATCCTACTGTTCCAAATTGAGTTTGTGGGTCTTTTTTACATTACCCACGCCAGTTACATTTATTACTAAAACAGTTATTTATCGTATCATTAAGTTAATAGTTATGAAGAACAGATGTTTAAACTAATAATTTTTTTAGATAAATTATTTATTCAACAAATGTAAATAATGGGGCTATTTTCTTTGGAAATACAAGCTTCATGAAATGCCCTCTCCTACACTTCCGCGTTTTAGGCAGAACTCCATACTTTTGTAATGCTCTATACGCTACTTCTTCCGATTTCAACACACGAGTCAGTTTAATCAAATTCATTATTTGACAACTTAAAAACAGCACAACAAACACAACTTCAACGTGTTTTATAATCTATAACACAAACTATTAATTACTTCTTGATAACACACCAATTTCACAAACCACCGTTATTAAATTTCTAGGACTCTACTTCGACAGACGACTCACTTGGGTGCCCCATCTAAAGGACCTTGTTAAAAGATGTAAAAAATAATTGCATCTTTTGAGAATTTTAAGTAGTACAAACTGGGGCGCTGACAGGAAAGTAATGCTAACTGTCTATCGGAGTTTCACCAGGTCACTACTCGACTATGGATGTGTAGCATACTCGTCTGCCAAGCCCAGTACACTGAACATACTCAATCCCATACATAATACAGGACTTCGGTTGGCGCTAGGTGCGTTCAGGTCAAGTCCTGTAAATAGGTTGTATGCTGAAGCAAATGAAGCTCCACTGTCTATCAGAAGAGCAATATTATCAGCAGAATACTTCCATAAAGTCCAAGGCTTGTCATGTGTTAGTAATCTCGGGGAAACAACTAATACAGAATTGTACGAACAGAGAAGAAAACATGCTCGGCCCTTTTTCGTAAGATTCACTGAAATAAAAGAGTTGTTCGGATGTTTACACTTGGACAGTAAACCTGACACACTGATATCAATACCACCTTGGACTATACAAAACTTTGACATTAACTTATCATTCACAACTCTCAAAAATACAGATCCATCAGGGACTCTCTTCTACAGTAATTACTTTAAACAAATTTCAACAAAACACGAAGATTCCCTCAAAATATTCACAGATGGATCTAAAACAGAAAATGGCGAAGGAGCTGCAGTGGTTA
Source organism: Gonocerus acuteangulatus (assembly GCA_946811695.1). Lineage (NCBI taxonomy): Eukaryota > Metazoa > Arthropoda > Insecta > Hemiptera > Coreidae > Gonocerus > Gonocerus acuteangulatus. Next base: position 18,063,274 of record OX328128.1, read on the forward strand.
TTGAAGGCAACTCATTTTCTCAAAAACTGCCTCCAACCTGTAGCATATATGAAGCTGAATTGCATGCCATACTCCTTGCTATAAAGAATATTCCATCGACACAACATTCACACTTAATCCTTTTCACAGACTCTCTGAGTTTACTCCAGTCACTACAAAACATGTACACGTTACACCCTACTTGCACAGAAATCAAAGAACACATTCATTACTTACACTCACTAGGAAAACATATATCATTATGGTGGCTGACAGGACATGAAAACCTTGGACTGAGTAAGACCGCTGACTTACAAGCCAAACTTGCTACACAGAAAGACACTTACCCACATTATAAACTCTACTTCAAAGATTTAACTAGAATACATTGAAATACAATGGCAGCTAGACTGAAGTAATATGAAAGACAACAAACTAAGACAAATCAAACATATACTTACTGACTGGGCAAGCGCGTACAGAAATTCCCGGAGAGAGGAAATAGTTCTTGCAAGACTGCGAATAGGCCTCACACGCATTACACACGAATACTTGATGTCAAATACTGAAAGACCAAAATGTCAAATCTGCAATACAGAACTAACAGTCAAACATATACTAACGGACTGCCAGCTTACAGCGAACTTAGACATACCTCGGGACATTACTGACCTACTTACTGACAGCAGCCACTATATCGACAATATTATCACATACATGAAAAATATTAACATATATAACAAAATATGAAAACATCCGCAACTTTTTTATTTCAAAATCCAATGAATATTACTTAGTTTCTCAATGTTTATTTTTGCATATTTTACTTTGGATTCTATATTAGTGTCGTAGTATATCATCACTATGAGCAACTATTAACAGCAATCGATGCCATTCATAGACAATGTGGGGCATCGAAAAAAAAAAAAAAAAATTAAATTAAAATAATCTATAACCTCTTTCATTTATAAAGTTTATGTAGCCTAACAACGCCTGTTACAATATTGTAACAAAACATTATGACATTCTAAAAAGTAAATGGCGTGGGTAAAGTAAAAAAGTCCGGCACGCAGGAGCTGCATAACTAAGCACTTTCCTCAGAATTTGGGTAGTGTAGACTGGTTTCCAGAACAATTTGCTTAAAATATCCTACATAAATAAAATAAAAACATGAATAGTTCTCTTTTAATTTTGTAATGAGTAACTGTTCAATTATTAATTTTGTAATTAATTTGCTTCGAGAGTTATGTTTACACATGGTACCTACTACACTACTTAATAAATAAGAAAAACTTCATATTTTCGTCTTTTGATCTTGACGCAGGAACAGGATACAGTCCCTGTAGTAGTAGAAAGCGCTCCTTGCAGCGGCCATGCGAACCTACGACTGGCGGGCTATTCTATTGAAATATATTACAAAGTAAACCCCCCATTCCGATTGACCGATTTAGCTCATTTTTACAACACTTCTTTCTCATGAGTTACCTACGATGCATACCGCGTTTCATTACAATACAGCAGAAATTACGACAGGTATGAGTATAATAGTACTGTGGGTCCGGAGTAAACCCCCCCTCCTAATGAACCGATTTAGTATATTTTTACATCTCACTTTTCTCTTTAGATTACGACTACGAATACCAAGTTTCGTTGAAATATAACAAATATTACGACTGGCATGGTCAAATTAGTGTTTTGGGTCCGGGGTAAACCCCCCCTTCCGGTGGACCGAATTTGGTGGTTAACGAACTCGTTCAATCGTTTGCTAATTGAATGCTATATACTAAGTTTCGTGACGAAAAAACAAAAACTCTGGCCGCTCTCGTGTTAACAGATATATATATATATATATATATATATATATATATATATATATATATATATATATATATATATAATATAAATTTTAACGGGGGTCATTTTCGGTGTCTACTAGGTAGGATCAACAAATATTTGAAGACATTTTTTAAAATTTCCGTCATGAGTGCAACCTCAATAGCTACTTTCCTTCGGAGGAAAGTGCTAAAAGACCCGAGTATGCTCAGGGCGAAAGTACACGCACGGTCGATTCGGTTATAGCGATATCGCGTTCATTGTAAATTTATTTTAAAAGAAACACAAAAATGCAATTTAGTTACTGTTGAAAAAAACGTAATGTACAAATCACTGTGTAATAACTAGTCATATACTTATTAAATAATAATATAATTACTTCATAGTTAAGTTCCTATCGTAGTTCAAATCCATGGCTTGGTTAATATTCGTGATTTTGTATGAGAAAAAATCAGAAAAAAATCAGTTATTAAATTGTGACATGTATATACAGCCTTATTTAGGCGTAAGTAGCCTAAGAGGTGATTGTAGACATAATTTCCAACAAAATGTTAGGTTCAATGTTCAATTTCCTGTTTTTTTTTAACGGAGAGTTATTTCTTATTGACGGAACATGTACACGTTACACCCTACTTGTACTGAAATCAAAGAACACATTTATAACTTACACTCACTAGGAAAACATAAATCTTTATGGTGGCTGCCAGAAGAGATGGGCAAAATTTTATTTATAAATAAAAATACGAATTTATTCGTACTTCATATATTTGTAAATACGAATATAAATAAATTCGTATTCATAAGTGTGAGTACGAATTTATTTTTATTCACGTAATTAAATATAAAAATACAAATACAATTTTATTCGCAAATTTTCCTGCGAATACAAATAAATTCACAGAAAAAAATGTAAATAATCACAAAAAATGTGAATATTTACAAAAAATCAAGTGATTACAAAAAAAAAAACAATAAAACATACGTATACAAATTTATTCACATTATAATTTGTGAATGACAAATTATACACAATAAAATTCGCAAATAAATTATGATTTTATTCGTATTAAGATGATATTACGAAAGTTATTGAAGGTAATTTTTTTTAAGGCACCTAACGTCTAGGTTGTCAGGCCTGGATTCAGTTTTCTTATGGATATACAGATGACAAACTATCTAAAAAAAATCTAGGCACTAATAACCTAGACGTTAAACGCCTTAAAAAAATCACCTTGAATAACTTTCTTAATATCATCTTAATACGTATAAAATCATAATTTATTTGCGAATTTTATAATTTTTTATTCACAAATTATAATGTGAATAAATTTGTATTCGTATATTTTAATGTGATTTTTTTGCAGTCACTTGAGTTTTTGTAAATATTCACATTTTTTGTGATTATTTACAATATTTCTGTGAATTTATTTGTATTCGCAGGAAAATTTGCGAATAAAATTTTATTTGTATTGTAATGTATGTGAATAAAAATAAATTCGTATTCACACTTATGAATACCAATTTATTTATATTCGTGTTCACAAATATATGAAGTACGAATAAATTCATATTTTTATTTATAAATAAAATTTTGCCCATCTCTGGCTGCCAGGACATGAAAACCCTGGACTGAGTACGACTGCCGACTTGCAAGCCAAACTTGCTACACAGAAAGACACTTACCAACATTATAAACTCTTCTTCAAAGATTTAACTAGAATACATCGTAATACAATACAACAGAAATGGCAGCTAGTCTGAAGTAATATGAAAGACAACAAACTAAGACAAATCAAACATATGCTTACTCACTGGCCAAGCGCATAAAGAAATCCCCGGACGGAGGAAATAGTTCTAGCAAGACTGCGAATAGGCCACACACGCATTACTCACGAATACTTGATGACTAAAACTGAAAGACCAACATGTCAGATCTGCAATACAGAACTAACAGTCAAACATATACTAACAGACTGCCTGCTAGTAGCGAACTTGGACATACCGCGGGGCATTACTGACCTACTTACTGATAGCAGTCACCATATCGACAGTGTTATTAAATACTTAAAAAATATAAACATATATGACAAAATATGAGAACATCCGAGAACTTCTTTATTTCAAAATCAAATGAATATTAGTTAGTTTATTTTTGTGTTTTCTTTTTATTTTTTTTTTATCTTTAATTTTATTTATTCTGTATAGTTATTGGTTTTTTCCATTTTTTACTTTGGATTTTATATTACTGTCGTGGTATATCACTTTGAGCAACTATTAACAACAATCGATGCCATTCATAGACGAAAAAAATTAAAATAATAATAATAATATTGACAAAAACAATTTTTTTGTAGTTTTTCCTAATAATTTATTGTCAAAGTTTAATCGCCTGAGTTGCGATAAATTGTTAATACAAACAAACCAATTAAAGTATATTTTTAAGTGAGTAATTTTAAGATTCCAATCAATTAAATATAATCAGTTAATTATCAATATAAAATATTTTTTATGAAAATAACTGAGAATGATGTAAAATTTTGAAAGAGATTTTATAAGCTTACAGCTTTTTATTTTTAATTTGTTCTATTCAATATTTACATATTTTTACATTCTACATATAATGTTAGAATAAATTTATAACGAGAAGTGCGTTTTGTGTTGTATTTTTAGAAATATTTCATAATATATTTCAATTAGCTTTTGGATAAAAACAGGTCACAGCAATGAAAGGACACACAAAATGAGTATGTGTTGGCTTTTGTAACGGGTCGCATTTCAAATGATATTCGTATATTCAGTTATCATGAGAGCTTCCATCAATTTCGGATACTCAATGCGGATTTAAATTGTTATCTCTACGGTCTGCTTGGTGGACTTCCCGGCGGCTTTTAAAACCTCTTAATGGACACAAAATATATCAGCAGCTTTTTAAGCCAATGTTTTTGAACTTCTATCTGCTGGAACGTTAATACATTCAATGTGCAAGAATTATGCATACACAGTTAGTGGTATAAAATTATTAATATCCCAAGTATAATTCTAAGTACAGAAATATGGAAACAAACATTTTGCGAATAAAATGTTGGACGTCATATACGGATTTGCTCCCTTCAAGGCTAAAAATGTGAATATTAAGTAGTTCGTGGACTAGAGCTTTTTGAAAAGATTAAGAATTGGTTTAATATAAATTAAATTATAGTTATGATATGATAGAGATTTACTGAAAATATTTAAATATTATATTAATTAGATAAGTATGACATTTATTTTTCAAGATAGAATTTTTTAGGGTTCGTTGGTCGTGTCTTAATAAAATCACATTTTTTTATAGGAAAATGATTTTTATTGTTTGCCAATGTTTCGGCTGGAAATTCAAGCCTTTATCAGGGCTGTAAAACGAGAACAGCGTTAATACCTATATATATATATATATATATATATATATATATATATATATATATACACAGGAAAAAGAGAGAGAAAAAAAAGGGGGAAAATATGAGAAGAGGGTGAATGATACAATAGAGATAGATTGATACAAGTTTAAAACCTAAATGGGTAACATAGAAACAGATAAAAAATTAAAAAGTACCCACATTATGAAAATAGGCTTACTGATGTCAAAAAGAAGAACTCCTTGACTCTAACTTAATATCAGCACTGATATTGTTGAAATTAAACATTCAAATCCTGATTAGACTTTGGGAAAAATCAAAATCTATTTTCAAATGATTCAAAAATCATATAATTTCAATTATCTTATTGTTGAATTGACATAAATTTACGTTTTAGATGTCAATTTGTTTTTTCCCTAGTCTAATCAGGATTTTAATGTTTAATTTCAACTACATCAGTGCTGATATTAAGTTAAATAAAAAATAAAATATTTTATGATAAATTGTAAAAGTTCGTGAATTGTTTATACGTAATTTAATAATCAGAGAAAAAACAAAATTTTTGCTGGACAAAGTTGTCCTAAATATAATAATAATAATAATAATAATAATAATAATAATAATAATAAAGCCTTTATTTGTTCCATTATAACAAAAAATATTAAGCAAAACAAAATATAATACTATTAAACAAAATTTTTCGTTAAATTTTGTTACTTTCATAATAATAAATAACAAAGTAAATGAATAAAATACTTTCAGTTTCTTTTAAGGAACAAAGGTCCATCACTGAACAAAGGCCTCTCCCAATTCCATCCATTTGGATCTATACTTGGCCATCTTGTACCAAAGGTCCATCACTGAACCTTGGCCTCTCCCAATTCCATCTATTTGGATCTATCCTTGGCCAGCTTGTACCAAAGCTCCATCACTGAACCTTGGCCTCTCCCAATTCCATCCATTTGGATCTATCCTTGGCCATCTTGTACCAAAGGTCCATCACTGAACCTTGGCCTCTCCCAATTCCATCCATTTGGATCTATCCTTGGCCATCTTGTACCAAAAGGGACCAGCATGGTTTAATGTTGTCTTCCCATCTTGTGAAAGGTCTTACTCTCTTCCTAATTCCATGAAGGGGTTTCCAAAGAGTCTCCAATTTCGTCCATCTATAATCTGATGTCCTGATGAGGTGCCCAGCCCATTTCCATTATTGTGAGTTGATCTTCTTTACAATATCTGCGCAACCTGTCTCTCCTCTAATAGTTGAACTTCTTATTTTTTTTGGTGCCGTCGAACTCCTTTTATACTTCTTTCCGTAGCCTTCTGAGTTCTTTGTAGTTTTTCGAGACAGTTAAAGTTTAAAGCCCACGTTTGACAGCCATATAGTAGACAAGGAAGAACACTTTGGTCTAATATTTGGCCTTTTTTCTTTATATCTACTAAAGGGTTCTTCATAATAAATTTTAGAGACCAATACTTTCTCCATCCCATAGCGATTCTTCTATCTACTTCTTTGGCACTTTTATTATTAAAGCTCATTAACTGGCCTAAATAAACAGCTTCATCAACCCATTTTAGATTTTTTCCGGAAATGTGTATGCTTCCTCTTGTTGCATTTGTCAGAAGTACAGTTTTTTCCTGACTTATAGTCAGCCCAGCTATATTACTATTACAATCTAATTCCGATATCATTGCCTGTTATTCTTCTATTGATGTTCCGAAAATAACTACATCGTCTGCAAACCGAAGGTCAGTTAGCCTGTAATTATTTATGAGTATCCCATACTTCTTATCCCTCCAATTAAGCAACTTGAAAATTTCTTCGAGCACACAATTAAATAGAGAGGGCAAAAGCGGGTCTCCTTGCTTTACTCCACCTAAATATTATTAGCTTTCATTTAACAAAAGGCCGTCACGCAGGAGCAGCATAACTAAGCACTTTCCTCAGAATTTGGGTAGTGTAGACTGCTTCCCAGAACAATTTGCTTAAAATATCCTACATAAATAAAATAAAAACATGAATAGTTCTCTTTTAAATTTGTAATGAGTAACTGATCAATTATTAATTTGCTTCCAGAGTTATGTTTACACATGGTACCTATTACACTACGTAATAAATACAAAAAACCTCATATTATCGTATTTTGATCTAACGCAGGAACAGGATACAGTCACTCTAGTGGTAGAAAGCGCTCCTTGCGGCGGCTTTGTGAACCTACGTCTGGCGGGCTTTTCTATTGAAATATATTACAAATTAAACCCCCGCTTTCCGATTGACCGATTCAGCTCATTTTTACAACACTTCTTTCTCATGAGTTACCCACGACGTATACCGCGTTTCGTTACAATACAGCAGAAATTACGACAGGTATGAGTATATTAGGAATTTGGGTCCGGAGTAAACCCCCCCCCCCTTCTAATGAGCCGATTTAGTTTATTTTTACAACACATATTTACCTGTAGATTACCACTACGAATACCGAGTTTCGTCGAAATATAACAAAAATCACGGCTGGTAGTGGCGAATTGGTTTTGTGGGTCCGGTATAACCCCCCCCCTTCTATTGAACAGATTTAGTTCATTTTTAAATCTCACTTTTCTCTCTATATTACCTCTACGAATGCCAAGTTTCGTTGAAATATAACAAATATTACGGCTGACATAGTCAAATTAGTGTTTTGGGTTCGGGGTAAACCCCCCCTGCCGGTGGACCGACTTTGGTGGTTAACGAACTCGTTCAATCGTTTGCTAATTCAATGCTATATACCAAGTTTTGTGACGAAAAAACAAAAACTCTGGCCGCTATCGTGTTAACAGATATATATATATATATATATATATATATATATATATATATATATATATATAAATTTTAACGGGGGTCATTTTCGGTGTCTACTAGGTAGGATCGATAAAGATTTGAAGAAATTTTTCAAAAATTCCGTCATGAGTCCAACCTCAATAGCTACTTTCCTTCGGAGGAAAGTGCTAAAACATGCATTGGAATCGGTTTTAGATTTAGAGGCTGTAGCCTTTTTTGAAACACGAAATGTTTTTGACCCCACTGTGCGCTACTACACTTTCATAGCCCAAATATTCCTCCATATTCACTCTTTATTTCTTGGTTAAAGACACCTTATTATTTAATACGAAGACAAGGTATAGTTGGGATTCGGCTAGGAGAAAAACGTCAGACTTTCAGGAAGAAATCTATATTTGGACGTTTCGGCTGCACATTGGCAGCCTTCTTCAGCTAAAAAAATACAACTTATAAGTAAAAAAATAAATATACAACTTGTAAGTAAAAAACAGGCAGAAATGAGCGTATTATATACATCAAGACAATACATTTTAACCAATCTTATTTTTAAACAATGAAAATACGGTAGTTGGAAAGTAAACAGCATGTAGAAAGTAGTAAGTAAGCAGTACAACAAACTAATCAGTACAAAAAAGGAACATTTTTCACATAGTGAGAAAATACAATCTATTCTATAAGTGAATACAATTTTATAAAAAAATTAATACATAGATACGTACCACTAGAGAATGCCTAGGGGGGAGGGAGGAAGACCTCCAGGACAACTTAGGTAACCATGGTTGAATGTATGAGGGACAGCAACTACACAGGGGGTTTTATAGTTTTGACTGGGGGAGGGGTGAGGAAGCGGTAAGTCGGTGAAGATGAAATAAGTGCAATTGCTGGGTTGTAAAAGCGGGTTGTAAAGGTGTTAAGAGTTTTGGGACACACAAGTAGAAAAATTGTCTGGAGCCTGGGAACAAAGATAAAAAGAAGGTCAGGACAATATATGGAAGACGGCGGAGTAGGCAGGGGAGATGTTTTGTTTGTCGGTTTTGTAATTAATGTTATTGGCCTTGAAGAAGGCTGCCAATGTGCAGCCGAAACGTCCAAATACAGATTTCTTCCTGAAAGTCTGACGTTTTTCTCCTAGCCGAATCCCAACTATACCTTGTCTTCGTATCTCTGCAACGGCTAACTATCTCCATCTCCTAGCCGAATCCCAACTATACCTTGTCTTCGTATCTCTGCAACGGCTAACTATCTCCATCTCCTAGCCGAATCCCAACTATACCTAGTCTTCGTATCTCTGCAACGGCTAACTATCTCCATCTCCTAGCCGAATCCCAACTATACCTTGTCTTCGTATCTCTGCAACGGCTAACTATCTCCATCTCCAAGCCGAATCCCAACTATACCTTGTCTTCGTATCTCTGCAACGGCTAACTATCTCCATCTTCCTTATTATTTAATTTTCATGTAATTAGTATTAGAGTTCTTTGTTTTATATACAGGTTTTTATTAATTCATTACATAAATTGTATCGCTATTCTTCAGAAACAATTATTCAAGCTTAAAGTAATTTTAAAAATGTTCCAAGTGAGCTTAAATGTTCCAAAAGATGTTCTCAAAATTTAATAATTTGATTTGTAGCAGGATATTATATACATTTTTAAGACATTAGTTTCTTCGAAGTAATAAACAAATATGAGAAATGCAGCCATACTCTGGCGCTATTTTGCCAGATATTATAAATCAAGATATGATATATGTTTTAGCAAACTCTGAACAGAAATATACACCACATTTTCTAGGTTGGGGGGGGAGGCGGATATATCGTGCGAATGTTCCATATCGCCTTCCGGGATAACAGATTGCATTACACGATATTTATGCCACTCATTTCTCCAGGGAAGAAATGTGTGCAAAAAATGCAATATACAATATACTGAAATTCGAAAACATAGGAGGGAGAGCAGGGATGTGAGATATAGGTATCTATATATTTATCTACCCACTCACATACACAAATACACACACTCACACACACACACACACATATTTATATATATATATATATATATATATATATATATATATATATATATATATATATATATATATATATATATTTATATACTAGCTGAATACCCGTGCTTCGTCACGGCAGATAAGTAGTTATTTTGTTGCGTTAAATAATGTTTCATTAAAATTACGTTACTGTACAATTTTGTGCAGTTTAATATATCACGGTTCCCGTCATACTATATGTTATTCATTGGGCGTTAAAATTTAAAAGTTTATGTTTCCAAAAAGTTATTTGGAAACACCCATTATATTTGCGAGCATTACCAAGGTTATAGGCGAGGAGGCTGTGCAAGGGTTCCGGATATTATTGCCTCACCTTGAAAACTCTAAGGATAGGCTTACCCTACACCACGGTTTGACCGGGACTGTCCCGGTATTTTGCAATTGTTTCGGTGTCCCGCCCAGATTTATCAATGTCCCGGAAAAGGCTGTAAGATGTAAAAAGTAATGAATTCATGTTTATAAGAATGTTTTTTAAATCGGTTACTTTTCTACAATTAACATTTTTACTACTGCTCACAGTGTCAAAGATATGAGAAGTAATCTAACTGTAAAACGCTGGAACTACCTGCACAGCGCTGCCAGCTGCCAGACACTACTGTTTGGCTGAGAGATTTTTTTAAGAAAATCAAGTAGCAAAAAAAGGTCCGTTCTTATTTTTAAGGTTTGGGTAGACTAACAGTTCAGTATCCCCCCTTCCCGTTACTTGCTAGGCTTAAAACTCACCATTTTGCTTATAATTTGTACTGTTTTTATTCCCAACTCCCCCTGGTATGCCCATGCCATATTAATGTGTCTCGGTTTAACTCTTCAAAAATATGGCAAGCCTATCTGACGGGAACAGGGAGAAAAGAAACGCAATTAAAACTCTATGTGTGACAGTTTATTTCTAGTAATACAAGGACTGCCATCATAGTGGAAATTAACCTCAATTAAAAATAATACTATGAAGTAGATAATGTCCCTAGGCTTGCATGCTCTAACCAACTCAAACTTTAAACCCCTCTAAAAATACTTAAAAATTCGAATATCAAAAAATTCTTTCTTAGTGAGTGCCTAAGTTATATAGGGAGTGTCCATGCAAAATTTCAAAATTTTCTGTCGAGCGGCTTGGGCTGGGCGATGATAGGTCAGTGAGTGAGTGAGTAGTATTTGACAAATATATAGTACTAGCTGAATACCCGTGCTTCGTCACGGCAGATAAGTAGTTATTTTATTGCGTTAAATAATGTTTCATTAAAATTACCTTACTATACAATTTTGTGCAGTTTATTATAGCACGCTCCCGTCATACTATATGTTATTCAATAGGCGTTAAAATTTAAAAGTTTATGTTTCCAGAAGGTTATTCGGAAACACCCATTATATTTGCGAGCATTACCAAGGTTATAGGCGAGGAGGCTGTGCATTGGTTCCGGATATTATTACCTCACCTAGAAAACTCTAAGGCTTGCCATACATCACGGTTTGACCGGGACTGTCCCGGTATTTTGCAATTGTTTCGGTGTCCCGCCCAGTTTTATCGATGTCCCGGAAAAGGCTGTAAGATGTAAGAAGTAATGAATTCATGTTTATAAGAATCTTTTATAAATCGGTTACTTTTCTACAATCAACATTTTTACTACTGGTCACAGTGTCAAAGAAATGAGAAGTAATCTAACTGGAAAACGCTGGAACTACCTGCACAGCGCTGCCAACTGCCAGACTCTACTATTTGGCTGAGAGATTTTTTTAAGAAAATCAAGTAGCAAAAAAAGTTCCGTTCTTATTTTTAAGGTTTGGGTAGACTAACAGTTCAGGATTCCCCCTTCCCGTTAGTTGCTAGGCTTAAAAGTCACCAACCATTTTGCTTATAATTTGTACTCTTTTTATCCCCCCCCCTGCTATGCCCATCCCATATTAATGTGTCTCGGTTTAACTCTCCAAAAATATGGCAAGCCTATCTGACGGGGACAGGCAGAAAAGAAACGCAATTAAAACTCTATGAGGGACAGTTAAATTCTAGTAATTCAAGGTCTGCCATCATAGTTGAAATTAACCTCAATTAGAAATAAAACTATGAGATAGATAATGTACGGTAACAGCTGTTCTTTATCGTCCTAGCAACGCATGCTGCCTAGGCTTGCCTTTTCTAACCAACTCGAACTTTAAACCCCCCTAAAAATGCTTAAAAATACCAATATCAAAAAATCCTTTCTTAGCGAGCGCCTACGTTAAGTAGGGAGTGTCCATGCAAAATTTCAAAATTTTCTGTCAAGCGGTTTGGGCTGGGCGTTGATAGATGAGTGAGTGAGTGAGTGAGTGAGTGAGTGGTATTTGACAAATATATAGTAGATATATATATATATATATATATATATATATATATATATATATATAGATATATATATATATAGATATATATATATATATATATATATATATATATATATATATATATATATATATTTACATGTACATATAAATGGAACATTTTTTTAATTTCAAAAAGATACTACACATCTGCCGTCAGAATATCTTTTTCGAAAGAGCGAACATCTTGTCACACTTATTTGAATATCCTACTTTTATTTTAAACAGGTTTTTTTTCCCAAATTAGTGGATATGCCTTCCGATCATAGCGCGTTGAACTTCTTAAAATGATCATGAACTGTTTTTATCACTAAGAGCAAAATTTTTTCAACCTAAAATCTAAGTAAAATAGAATGAAAAACCACCCAAATTCCCTGGCAATTTATATAAGATATAGTGTTTATTGAAAAAAAATTAATAACTAATTATCTACAGAATAATTGAAGGGGTCGGGGCAAAATAGGGTCAAGCAACATTTTTAAAAAACCTTAAGGGTGGGTATACACTAGGATAGTTATTGCAGGATATTTATAACAGAGAGAAATTCTGACTAATGGAAACCATGTAGAATTTATGTCTGACATAAATTTTACATGGTTTACATTAGTCAGAATTTGTCTCTGATATAAATATCCTGCAATAACTATCCTAGTGTAAAAGCATCCTAACTCTAACTGCTATATGTTGGAAATTATGTGGGACTATCAGTCTATGATGCAAATGCTACTAAGATATGACTACAAGCTCTATATGCTACTTAATCTTGTTGCCCCTAACCATTACCACTGATAGACCCACATAATATCCAACATGTAGCAGCTACAGTTAAGGTTTGTTGAAAATGTTGCTTGGCACCGTTTTGCCCCGACCCCTTATTTAAAATTATTTATTTATTTATACCGTACCATATAAACATGACTTACAAATGGGGAAGATAATTTATAAAATAGTTAAGTTTAGCATAAAAAAAAACAAAAAAAAAACAAATAAATAAATAAATACATGAATATCTATATTAAAACAAAAACATAAAACAATATAAAATTTTGAAATATTAAAATTACAGATTTACTAGCAAGGGCACAATTATAAAATGGACTACCTTACATTATCAAACACCTGTCCCGGTAATAACACTAAAGGTTGATAGGATAAAAAAAATAATAAAAAAATACGTAAAAATGAATAAAATATCTGATTTTTATGTTAGGAAACAAATTTGAATAATGGATTTATATAACATGTGGGTTTTTTTAGTAGACCAAATTTCATTTGCATATTGTCTATTAATTAGCAGAAATAACTAATTAACTAAGTTGCACGGCATCTTTACGCACGGATTCCCATAAATATGTAATTAAATTGTACCTTACTGCGCAATGCAATATTTACATTAAACTTAACTGGTATGTTCACCAGGCACGTCCCATTCAGAGACATATATGTATATATATATATATTTGGGAGAGGAAACTCAGGCGAAGCAAATAAATACGCTGTCCTTATTTGTCTACTAAGGAGGTCCTTATAGTCTGTAAGTATATGTCTTATAGTTAACAGTTGGTTACATTGTCTACATATTGGTGTGTCTTGTTTATTCATTAGGTGTCCGTTAGTAAGTAGAGAATGGCCAATACGGAGTCGAGTTAGAACTACCTCTTCTCTCCGGTTTCCTCTTCTGCTGGATGGCCATTCTGCCACTGTTTGTTTAATCTGTCAGAGTTCATTGTCGATGGTGCTGTACCATGCTGTCTACCACTGAATAAGTATTTGGTTCGTATAATATGTCCTTAGATTGTCGTAAGTTGCTTTAGTTGATCTCTGTTCTTGAGTGTGGTTGCGAATTTGGGTTTTATCAGTGTCGTTGCTTAGAGTAATGTCCACATGTCATGGTCTTATTTAAAATATGGCCTTTCGAAGGGTGTGAATTATATGCATTGCGTAATGGTTTTGATGAGCTTAAAGATTCCATAAAGAAAATATTTATTTTCCTTTCAGTTTTCAAGCTAATAACATTGTCTACTATTGAACAAACTATGCACTAGATACTGTTAGTTTCTAGGAAGGAAAAACCTTTCCTTCTACTATTGAAACTGTATCAGTTATATACTTAGTCCGAGAACTGAAAGTAAAGAGGCTCTCAGGGTTCCCTTTAAATATTTCCTTAAAACGTAACTTACAATCGGGTCTTGATGTTTTGACCGATTTTTTGTTGATCGTCGATGTTGCGTCTATTGTCAAATTTTGTATTTGACAAGAATATAGCTCTAGTAATCTGTTAATGAGTAAAGGTACATCCGTAGTATGGTTTTGATGAATTTTTCATACCTGATAATGAGAGTACTTGCTTATAATTATTGTAGAAAGGGTTTTTAAGAATCGCATTCGTGAAGGCGAAATTCAAACATTTATCTTTTAGGGCGTGTTTTATGCAGAACGTGTCCCTTCCATATTTTAATAGTAGTTCACCTGCTTCAGGGCCGCCACATCTCAGAGCCGGGCCCGGGACCAGATCACGGGCCCCCACTTCTCAGAGCCGGGCCCCCACTTCTCAGAACCGGGCCCCCACTTCTCAGAGCCGGGCCCGGGACCAGATCACGGGCCCCCACTTCTCAGAGCCAGACTGAAAATTCTAGTACTTTGCTATAGGACTTTGGACATTTTAAAATTATTTACATCTTGAGTTTTGAGCGAAATGAGAATAACAGCCGACAATCGGTGCAGCTAAGGTCACTTTCGGTACTTGTAGTATTATTACGACTCCTAATGAAATATACTATTCTGGGACTGCACTTGTTTTGTCGTTTATGTACATTAAAAAAAATGTAGATCTTATTCAAATAAATATAGGCTACGTCTTTCTATTTTTCTAAACACCATTCTTTTTATAAGCTCATAACCTATACATTTTTTTCCAATTAGCGAGGCCCGGCCCGGGCCCGGGAAAACTGTACCCGGCTTTCCCCCCCATGTGGCGGCCCTGACCTGCTTCTATATAAATAGTGCTGATCGGGCTAGACCTAACGCTCCCGTTGTCTGGCGAAGTCCTGTATTGTGGATAGGGTCTAACATTTTAAGAGCACTGTCTCGGGCCGATGAGTATTCTACACAGCCGTAGTCCAGTAATATGACCTGGTATAGGCACGGTAAAACTTCAGCATAGAGCATCTTTCCGCTTGCTACTTAGAATTCTTAGCAGATTCAATGATCTCTTGTTTCTAAGAAGAATATCTTTTAAGTAGGAAATTTAAGTTAGCTTCTGATGAAATTTCAGCCCTAGAAATATTGATGTGGCCGGTGTTATGTATAGTAGAGTTGTGTAAAACGAGGTTAGAATCTTCACAGTCTTTCGTTTGTGAATATAATACATATAGACTTTTCATTGTTAAATCTGAAACCTGTGTTCTAATTTATATAACGCTAGCTGTATTTTATTGCAGGATGTTTTATAATTGCAGGATGCATGATAAATTATTAAATCGTATGTAAATAAACATATATTTGTGTCTACCAAGTCCCTTGCCAAACCCCTTCCTGTAATGGTGTATATATAGGAGTAACCTATACACAGCCGTAGTCCAGTAATATGACCTGGTATAGGCACGGTAAAACTTCAGCATAGAGCATCTTTCCGCTTGCTACTTAGAATTCTTAGCAGATTCAATGATCTCTTGTTTCTAAGAAGAATATCTTTTAAGTAGGAAATTTAAGTTAGCTTCTGATGAAATTTCAGCCCTAGAAATATTGATGTGGCCGGTGTTATGTATAGTAGAGTTGTGTAAAACGAGATTAGAATCTTCACAGTCTTTTGTTTGTGAATATAATACATATAGACTTTTCATTGTTAAATCTGAAACCTGTGTTCTAATTTATGTAACGCTAGCTGTATTTTATTGCAGGATGTTTTATAATTGCAGGATGCATGATAAATTATTAAATCGTATGTAAATAAACATATATTTGTGTCTACCAAGTCCCTTGCCAAACCCCTTCCTGTAATGGTGTATATATAGGAGTAACCATAAATGACATTCACTCACGTCTTATACACATAAACGAACCATCTCTAATAAAGAAATAGATAAATCTGCACTTGCCAAACACGCCATTACACAAAAACACACTTTTAACTTCGACGACACGAAAATTCTTTCTACACAACGAAACAAAAAAAGACTACAGATCTCGGAATGTGTACACATAAACTTAAATAAAAACAAAATAAACTATAAAACTGACCAACAAGGCATTTCTCCTATGTACGCTAATATTTTCCAAAAACTCTCCCGACATCCCACCTAGATTTTTCCCATGCCCCTTGGGTATCCTTCCATTAACACCTTTTTCTCCTTTCCTGTCATAAAATGTCATAAACATGCCTTTTGAT
Source organism: Gonocerus acuteangulatus (assembly GCA_946811695.1). NCBI lineage: Eukaryota > Metazoa > Arthropoda > Insecta > Hemiptera > Coreidae > Gonocerus > Gonocerus acuteangulatus. The sequence goes on from OX328128.1 coordinate 18,080,108, forward strand.
CCTTACCGACCTTTCTCCCACCACCTGCTGTTTTCAGTTACATATACCCCAGTAGATTCCTTTTTCCTTACACACTTTCACAATGGTTACTTAATTGCCAACCTTGGTCTTCCTCTCGAGCGGCAGAGGAGATTTCCTATTGGTATGTAGTATCTTATTTCTTTGTAAAATTAATTAATGTTACTATTAGCTACTATATTTGTCACTGATATGTAGTTTCTTATTTCTTTGTAAAATCAATTAATGTTACTAATTACTATTAAAATCAATTATTGTACCTATTTACTTTCTCATTCTACTCATTCTAAGAATTTAAGACGATATGTTCTTTTATAAGTTAATTGTATTTATAGTTCTGTTACCTATCACAATTATAATTTTTTTTTTGTTTCTGTATTAATTTCTTTTTTTTTTGTCATTTTAGCTGACGAAGGCTACCAATGAGTAGCCGAAACGTCCGAAATATAGATTTTTTAAAACAAAATCATATTGAGGTTTATTTTTTCGAATCCCAACCATTCCATCTTTACTTATCACCTCGACGGCTAACTATCTAATCATCATGGTGAATAAACACGTCCCGAGGTATAAAATCATTTTTTTTTTTTTTATTTATTTATTTGTTTATTTGAAATCTGTACAAATTATAAACAGTACAATAATCAAGTTTGATGATGCAGATATTATGAACAAGTTGAAAAAAATGGAAAAAGTAAAATAAAATAAAAACAATACAAAATGTGAAAGAAGCCAGCCATTGTTGGCACTTTCAAAGCTGTCCAAATAAATATTTTAATGATCCCTATATGATCAGAAGAGTAAATTGTCTCGGGGCCACTGTCTCTTGAGCCGCCTGGGAGGATTGTCTGGATGGGATTGGGACGATAAGGATAGACCTTCCGGGTTAGGATGGTAGGACAATTTGGAGTGGAACATTTGGAAACGGGTTTTAGCAAGGTCAAGGACAAATGGAATGTTAAGGTCATTGTGAAGGGTTTCGTTTGAGACGTAGAAAGGGGCATTTACAATTTTACGGAGCACTTTTGACTGGAATGCCTGTATTCTGTTGATGTTGGATGGTTTTGCAGACCCCCAGAGTTCAAGTCCGTATGTCCATATTGGTCGAATGATTGTTTTGTATATCGTTAGTTTGTTCTGTATTGATAATTTAGATGAGGGTCCAAGGAGTCGTCTAAGTAGTCCGAATCTTTTGTTCAGTTCTTGTCTTTTCAGTCTCGTGTGAGGGTTCCATGTCAGTCGGCTGTCAAGGTATAATCCTAGATATCGAACCTCGCTGGATACTGGTAGTGGAGTGTTATTGAGATGTACAGAAGGGCATGATCTCCGGTTGAGAGTGAATGTAACCTGCTTACATTTTTCCGGGTTGATTTTTACTCTCCACATGTCACTCCAATGTTGTATGGCGGTAAGATGTTCCTGCAGGTGTTGGGATGCTACTGAGGGATCAGGGGAAGTTGACAGGATAGCAGTATCATCTGCGTAGGTTGTTAGTAGGGTTTGGGGGTGTGTGGGAATATCCGCAGTGTAAAGGAGGAAAAGGAGAGGACCAATAATACTCCCTTGAGGGACTCCAGCATTTATGGGGCAGGTCGGGGAAAGAGTTGTACCGTATTTGACTTGGAAGGATCTGTTTGACAGATAGGATTTGAGGATAAGGAAATAGGTGTGTGGAAGTATAAGCTTTACTTTGTAAAGTAATCCCGGGTGCCAAACCCGATCGAATGCTTGAGCAACGTCGAGAAAGGCACTCGTGCAAAAACTCTTACGTTCAAGCGAGGAGGAAATTGAGTCTACGACTCGTAAGCACTGTTGTATAGTGGAATGCTGGAAGCGGAAACCAAATTGATGGTTGGGAATTGTATTCGAGGATTCTATGATAGGGAGGATTCTTTTGTACAGGAGTTTTTCGAATATTTTGGACATTAATGGGAGAAGGCTGATGGGCCGATAGGAAGAGGGGCAATCTGGAGGTTTAAAGGGTTTGGGGATAACGACGACGACTGAGTGTTTCCAGGGATTCGGGAAATGGGTTGTTCTTAGGATTGAGTTATAGAGGTATGTAAGGAATATAATGGCCTTCTGGGGGAGGTTTTTGAGTATTGTGGAGGTGATAAGATCATAACCGGGAGATTTCCTAGGAAGGTGTTTGATGATGTATTTAACATCGGATGGATGGAAAGCTTTGGGAGGGAAGGACAAAGGTAAAGGAGAATTCAGGTAATGTTCTATATCTGCATCATGGGAAGGGCTCATTTGAGGATTAGGGGAAAATACTGTGGTTAGGTGTGTGGAGAGGAGGAGCGCCTTTTCTTCATCACTTCTGGCCCAGGTCCCATCGTTGCGTTTGAGAGGGGAAGGGATTGAGTGGAACTTAAGGATTCTACGAGTGACTGTCCACAAAGAACAGTCTTGTGTAGAGAGGGATGAAAGGTATTCGTTAAAGGATTCTGAACGGAATTGGGATAGGGAAGATTTCAGTTGGCGTGTCAGTCTGTTGTATGCGTTTCTGTCCGAGGGATAACGGGATCTTTGCCATAAAGCCCTGGCTCGTCGCTTGGCTGCAAGGAGTTCTTGGATGTGGTTTGGGAGTTGCATTTTGGGTGGAGGAGGTAACCCTGTCCTTGGTCGGCATGAATTGCGGGCACTGTCCTGAATGGCTTTAGTAAACAATTCAGTGGCTTTGTCTAGGTCTGAAGGGGTTTTTAGGGAAACGGTTAGGTCTATGGAGTGCTCTAGGTTAAGCTGAAATGATTGCCAGTTGATAGGACCGGGTGTGAGGGTTGGTTGTAGAGGACGGGGTACAGCGGATGAGAAGAGGGTTAGAAGGATCGCAGAATGGTCCGACGATAGGTCGAGGAGCGAATCAACAGAAGTCGCTATACCTCCCAAGCCAGACGAGATGAAGAAGTCGACTAGGTCAGGACTACGGGATGGATCGGTTGGCCAGTATGTTGGTGTGTTTGGCGATATAGGGAGATAATTCTGGGAGTTAAGGATATCATAAAGGATTCTGCCACGGGAGTTAGCTGAACGGCTTCCCCACATGGGGTGTTTCGCGTTGAAATCACCCCCGGTGAGGAAGCGGGGACCAAAGGATTGGAATATTGACAGGAATTCAGGATGGTAAATGGAATGGTTGGGAGAACAATACACTGCGGACAGTATGATATCGAAGGGAGAAAGGGAAAGGGATATGGATGTTACCTGCAGGCTTACTGATGCGATGCTGGATTCTTGATGATGCTTAATTTGGTTCTTGATAAGAATTAGAGTCCCATGCTGAGCCAGAGATGGATGGTCGGTTCGATAACAGGAGTAACCCTTAACACCGAAGGGCATGGATTTTTTCAAGTGTGTCTCAGTTATGAGGGCGATGTCGATGTTTTTGCCAGTTAGTAAAAGTGTCAGTTCTTGTCTTCTTGTTGTGAGTCCGTTGGCATTCCACAAAAGGATGGAGAGATGGGGATTATGGAAGCGTTGCATTTTGAGATTTGGGAAGGAAGTGAGCTATAAGGGTGGTCATTAGATTTATTAGAGGAGTAAGGAGGGTTTCAAGTTTGTTTAGGAAGGAGGAGAAAAGGTTCATAGGATCTTGAGCATGATGCTGAGGAATTTGATTAGACGGTATGCGAGGAGTTGGGAAGGTAGGCAGGTTTTGGGGTTGGGAAGGGGTAGTTGAAGAGGTAGGAAGGGAAGATGGTTCTTGTGGTTTTGCTACATTTTTCGGAACTGGTGTAGGGACAGGCGGCTTCTTCTTCTGGAGTGACGTTAGTAAGGAGGAATAAGTCACGTTCGGCCGGCGAAGAGCAAAGTCCTTTGGAGCTGGAGCAGGCGGTAGAGGTGGGAAGTGGGATGATCCGCTGGGTGGTGATGTCTTCTCGGCTACTGTGTATTGCTTTCTCTGCCTTTGCACTCTTATTGTTTTAAGTGCTTTGTACACTTCGCAGCCTTTGTAGCTGGCGGTGTGATTTTCGCCGCAGTTTGCGCAGCTCGCTGGAACGTCAAGTGGCTTGGGGCAGTCCTTAGAGGAATGTTCGGAGCCGCATTTGACGCATTTTGAGGTGTGGTGACAGTATGATCGTGTGTGATTAAATTCCTGGCAGTTTTGGCACTGTATTACGTCACCCCGGCGTCGCGGTTCCTCCACTTTGATTTTTGTGTACAGTAAAAACTGCTCGCGAAAAATCTCCTTGCTTTTTTCGTTCTTCTCCAAGTCGACGAAGAAGAGAGGTAACTGTGCTTTTGTTACTGGATGCCGTACATTATGGGCCCTTTTGACGGAGTATCCTTTTTTGGCCAGTTCGCTAATGATGTCTGCTGGTGGAGTTGAGTGATGGAGGTGGCGGATAACCACCCTGTAGGATTTATCTTCGGGTAACTGGTAGCAGTGAAAGTCTGCTTCCTTACTTTCCAAGTGCCGGATGATAGTTCTGTATACATCGCTGTCTGTGGGCTTAATAACGATGTCGTTAAACCTTGCACGACATTCAAACTTGTTTTCTCCGACGATTTCTGTTAGGGTGATGCAGAACTTTTTGAAGTCGGTTACTTTCCGGAGATAAATATTAGGCGGTTTCAAGGGATCGCGTGATGAATCCTGAATCCCTTTGTTCTGTTCTGAGCTCCGAGGGTGGGTTGCAGAGTTGTTTTGATTAAGAGATGACTTCTTTTGCTTTATTTTCGGGGGTGTTAAAAGATCAGTGGTTCTCTTGCGTAGTCTTTTACGTCTACCTGTAGCGACGTTTTCAGAATCATGGGTTGAAGTAGACTCGATCACAGTCATATGTTGTTCACTTGTCTCAATTGATGACATCGTGAGTTTGTTTTTGTTTTTTTATTAATTAAAAAAAAAAAAAAAAAAAAAAAAAAAAAAAAAAAAAAAAAAAAAGTTGTCCCTGGCGAGCTGCGAACTCCGGTTATTTCAGTCCGTAGAGTTGAATGCTGCCACTGAGCCAAGGAGGCTGAGGAAGTATCTACTAGTAGCGCAGGCACTAGTATTTAAATTTCTGAAGGGGCGAAGACAGCCACTCTATCAGGCGAGTGCAGGAGCACCCCCACCACTAGCCTCAGCTAGGGTAAAGGCCTACACAAAGTGAAAAGTGAATGATTTTACTCACTTATTTTGTGGTGATCTAGTGAGTGAAATTTCTTCAAATTTCAGAATAATGTTCACCAGTGGAACAGCTACCACTGTGCCACTTTTCGTTCGCAGGGAACACCTCGATCCACTTTAAAAACACTTGATTTACGGAGCTTTATACAACACTGTGTCATGGGCTACAGCTGGGACACTACTCATAAAATCATAGACAGAGTTCATGGCAATATTGAAAAGTGTGGTACTGAGAACTCCCCCTTGTGGAACACCATTTTCTTGTAAAAACCTTTCAGATAATTCCTTCCAATCCTGACCTGGAAGAATCTATTTTTCAGGTCAATATTAATGAACCTAAACATATTTCCCGTTATTCTCCATTCTTTTAATTTGGTTAAGACCAAACATTAACGTTTTTATTCTAAGCTTTCCAAATGACAGTAGATATAAGAACGAAAACGTGCTAAGATGAAGCAGTTTCTGTGAGTTGGACTTTTTAAATATACATATTGCGTTCTACAAGTTTACTACAGTACATCCGTGCTTAATTATAAAGCAAGTGCTTAACTATTCAGAACTAGGAATTTAGGGCTTTCTATGCCCTAAAAGCTTAGAACTACTTCAAACATAAGGGCTTAAAGAGATTAAGTTCTGGTCTTTTATCCAAGAGATGTAATGCAGGAATGCTTAAGCCCCATGAATATTTCTGAATACCCCAAACGTATGTGGTTAATCACATCCCGAATTCAGCAGTACGTCTAAAGCCGATCAAGAGTAATTCCGTCATCTATCAACCCTGTTCTCCAGAGAACATTAGAAGCTAGCTAACAAGGACCTCGCTTTCTCAGGAGCTGCGCGCACATTACACGGCTGGAAACTAATGTGAGAGACATCATTAGTGTTGATGGTTGATTAGTAAAGGTAATTACTCGGATTTTGTAAGAATTAATTGGATTTAAGGAGTCCATCAAGGTTCTATACCCTAGCGTGTTTTCGTACAATCCCAAGTTCAGGTAATTGCAGAATAGCATAGATAGGTAATCTATTCATACAATTTGTTACCTTCGTTTATTTTATAACCAACTGACTATCACTTGACTACCAACTGACTGACTTTGATTCTGCCGTTCTTATGAGGTCGTAGCCCTTGTTGCGAAACTCAACAACAATAAATAAAATATTCATACAATAAAAATTCCCATTCACAGGAACTGCGTCATCTTAGCACGGTATCGTTCATAACTATAGTGCTATTAGTAAAGGAATAGTAGCACTTTTTGGTGGGGTTTGATCGTTCGTGAAAAATATATAAAAAAAGAAAAAAATCACGAAGAGAAAATATATTTAAGGCGCCACAACAGGAAACTGACATTATCATGGCAACTTCCCCACCTTCTCAACGTTCGCTCTTGGACACACTATACCAATATTTCACATTTTCTTACCTTGTTTTAGTCAAATACTCGTATTACTGTAGAATGCAATTAAAATGAGAAATAATCAGGTAAAACTTTAGGTAAACAGATAAAAAAACACGTTCAAAAAAACGCCCCATCGAAAATTACATTTGAACTTTTTTTTTTAAGGAATTTAGAGAGCTTTCGAATGGTTACTTTCAACTTACAACGATTTTCCAACCGTTTTCGAGATATTTTAAAAAAATATACGGAGCTCTCAAAACATTTCCTGCCTGTTAATGAAATATTTTTTTTCTAGTACTTCCTTAACTCGAAACTGAACCAAAATTTACCTATAATAGATTAGATAAATATCAAACGTCTGGAACACGTTCCAACTGAATTAATCGTTTCTATATACCCAAACTGAAAATTAGTTTGGAAAAGTAGGTGTTTCAATGTTTTTCGAAAACCGTTACAGATATCGCTTTAAAAATGGTTTCATTCGCTTTTCTACGTTAAGAAACATATATAACGATCTGCAAGCATATGAACTCGAAAATGTTAGCTTTACGATTTTTTTCGCCCCAAAAAGCATCTTCCGGTAGAAAGGTTTTTATTGGTAAAAATATCTTTGCAACAAAATATCTAGACAGGTAGCAATAATCTAACGAAAAATGTTTGTTTTAAAATTTTTTGTTGAAGTTCATTTTCAACCTTAGGTAATGGTTGGTACAATTTTGTTGAAGTTCATTTTCAACCTTAGGTAATGGTTGGTACAATTTTGTTGAAGTTCATTTTGAACCTTAGGTAATGGTTGGTACAATTTATCTTCTCCATTACTTTTAAGGAGTTTATTTCCATTTGAAATTAGCAAATATCATAGGTGTTTGGTTTATTGGAATTGTTGTTTCTGCATTAAAACAATTAAATGTAGACACCTAAGAAAATTATACAGTAACCCCCCCCCCCCTTAAGCTTAAAGATTAAAATCTTGTAAAATATGAATTAGTTAGTTAATTTATTATTTATATATTTTGCAGATGCTCCGCATCTATGGCGAATTACTGAATATTTTCCTCAGTATGAGCTGATGTAGGCGTTGCACCAATAGATGCCACTCCAAAAAATCATCCAAGTGAGTATGTCAATTTAGATAGGAAAAAACTACATAGAACATTAAAAAAATAATCATGATGATTAGATAGTTAGCCGTCGAGGTGATAAGTAAAGATGGAATGGTTGAGATTCGGCTAAAGAAACCTTAATGCGATTTTTGGTAATAAAATCTATATTTAGGACGTTTCGGCTACTCATTGGTAGCCTTCGTCAGCTAAAATGGTAAGAAAAACAGAAATTAATACAGAAAAAAGTTTGTAATTGAGATAAGTAAATGAACTATAAATACACTTAACTTATTATAAAAGAACAATTTGGTCTTAAATTCTTAGAATGAGTAGAATGAAAATCAAAAGAAACAGAAAGAAGGCTACTATATTGAAGTTTCTAAAAGTAAATAGGTGCTAATAGTAACAAGTTAGTTATAACAAAGAAACAAAATACTACTTACCTATGGAAATGCCTGGAGGAAGAGGAAGACCAATGTTGACAGTTAAGTAACCATTGTGGAAGTGTCTAAGAAAAGAAGGAATCTACTAGGGTAAAATGAAACGGATAACAAACCAGGTGGTGGGAGGTCGGTAAGGATCAAAGGCCTGTTTATGACATTTTATGACAGGAAAGGAGAGAAAGGTGTTAATGGAAGAATACACAAGGGGCATGGGAAAATACTAGTTGGGAGGTCGGGAGAGTTTTTGAAAAATATTAGCGTACATAGGAGAAATGCCTTGTTTGTCAGTTTTGTAGTTTATATTGTTTTCGTTTAGGTTTATGTGTACACATTCAGAGATCTGTAGTCTTTTTTTGTTACGTTCTGTAGAAAAAATGTTTGTGTCGTCGAAGTTAAAAGAGTGTTTTTGCGTAATGGCGTTAGGCCATGTTTCTTTTGATTTTTATTCTACTCATTCTAAGAATTTAAGACCAAATTGTTCTTTTATAATAAGTTAAGTGTATTTATAGTTCTGTTGCTTATCTCAATTACAAACTTTTTTCTGTATTAATTTCTGTTTTTCTTGTCATTTTAGCTGACGAAGGCTACCAATGAGTAGCCGAAACGTCCTAAATATAGATTTTTTAAACAAAAATCGTATTAAGGTTTCTTTAGCCTTTGTTATAAAAATAAATATTATAATAAATCATTCTGTGGCGTCTTGAGTTTATTGTAAGAAGTGAATTGCACTACTTATGATTATATAACCATTTTTCCCAGGTTGTATGTGAAGTCTATATTTTGTCGAATATGTTAATAAATAAAATAAAATAAAATAATTATGACCAAAAGCATGTTATGCACGAATACCATGAGGTCGTCGACGGAGATGTATGACAAAGGTAATTGACAATATCTTAGTTTGGATTGTGCGCCCCGTTACATCAAGGCTAGATCAATGGACTGTTTGCCAATCCGCCAGTTTATTGTTGACCCAAAGCGGATTAATCAACCATCTACAGATACATCCTTCATTATCAACTAGCCTATCACTCTAGTGAGATTTACAAAGGGAGAAATTGTCAAATGTCAAATAAAAATGTCACTTAAATACATCCAAAGCCAACAATTGTTTACAATTGTCCAATATCTATACTGAAGTCAATTTTCAATTTTTTTAAAAATAAATGATACAGAAGTACTAAAAGCATGATTTGCAGGAAGTGCATAATTTTAGATCATTTCGAATGATATTATCAAAGATATGATTTTGAATGATTAAAATGGAATGCAACTAACAGTTATATCTACTTATTGATAGTTATAAAATTATCTCTGAAAAACTCTATCGCAACATTAACAATCGAACATAATTGCCCTTAGTGTAAAAAAAAAATGAACCCGAAAATCTATTACACTTCTATTTAAAACTAGCCGTTACCCGGCGTGCCATGCTACACCTACTTTCTGCATATAGAAAATCATAAATAAATTAGAAACCAAATAAGTATTATTAAAACCTAATAACACGAATCTGTAACTGTTATGAACCCGTGGCCTCCCAAATGTGATTTAGCCTACGACACTCCTCAGATTAAGATCTACATGTGTACCGAGTTTAGTCAAAATCGGACAAACGGTGTGGATTTGTATAAGGGACAAACATATAGACAGACAGCTGGTAGACGTTTTGACTTAGCCTACGACACTCCCCAGATTAAGATCTACATGTGTACCGAGTTTAGTCAAAATCGGACGAACGGTTTGGATTTATATAAGGGACAAACATACAGACAGACAGCTGGTAGATTTTTTTGACCTAGCCTAGGAGATTTCTCGTATCAAGACCTACCATTATTCCAAGTTTGGTCAAAATCGGTCAAATGGTGTAGATTTGTATAAGGAACAAACAAACAGAAAAACAGACAGACACGTGATTTTTATATATATAGATGATCCATAACAACTCATACAGATCATCTCTCCTACAATTAGTAAATAAACCGCCCAGTCACATCTTACTTTTCAGCGAAATAGAACAGAAAGGACTCTAAAAATTATATTACTTTTCCGTATTTAGCTTAAACTTAACCGAATTTATATTAAATGAATAAATATCCTTCTAGACAATCTATTTTCTAGGATTATAGTGTATGAAATATATGATTTTAGAAAACAATAGATTTTTTTTGTTTTTTAATAAGTCAAAAAATACCATTAGACATTATTTAGAAGAATCCTTTAATTTTTTGTTATATGTAAAATATAACCTTGTATTGTTATTATTATTATTTGTTTTTAATTTATAATATTTTTATTTCTAATTGTTGTATTATATTTATATTTTTTTTAGGATATTACTCTCATTGTGGTATATTTTTATATTTTTGAAATACTATTATTTTACAAACATAATTTATGTTACTATACTTTCTTTTACATATATCCACTATTTATCCATAGGGTGACTCCCCAAATATAAAGATTAACTACATGGTATTACTTAATGTTGAACATTTTTACCATCCTCTAAATAATATGCAAAATAATGGCACAGGTAGAAAATATTTCGAGTCGCAGTTGGTGATTCTTCCTACAAACCTCATTTCAAAATTATTTTAACATTGTTGTAATATTTGATCAACATCTACAAATATACTGGCTGTTTAACAATCTAACCTCGACGTACTGAAAATCCAACAGAAAAAAAAGGCCAAATTAAGGATCGAAAAAAAGTGAAAAGAAAAGTTAAAGCACAAACAATGGCAAATAAATTTCTGTAATCACAAAATTAAAAAAAACAAAACAAACAAGAACTCAAGAGATTATTGCATTAAGCGAAAACAAAGTTTTAAATCCACAAAGGTCAAAGCAGCTTATTTTTATTTAAATCCTTTTCAACAACATACTTATATTTCACTTTATGTGCTTACTTTAATTTGATTTTTGACTTTATATATATTTATATAAGCAGTAAGGTAATAGTTGGGATTCGGCAAAGAAACTATTTCCTTTTTCCTTTTTTTTTTTTTTTTTTTTTTTTTTTTCAAATTTATTTATTTATTTAAAAGAATACAACAATCTGAAACTATTTCCTAGTCGAGTAAGAACTATTCCTTGACTGCTTATTACCTTGACCTTGGCTAACTATCAATACCTCATTTTATAAATATATATATATATATATATAGTTATGATAATTTTATAAATATAGGATTGCGCCACGTTGGGTCGCCGTTAAATGTTAAGATAATTATTATAAAACGAATTTAATTATTTGAATAAATTTTATTATATTGAATGATTAACCTCAGGGAGAAAAAGTTCCGAGTGAATGAACATTAAAAAAAATACTTATTTCTAAACGATCCTGAAATACAATCACTAATACCAATGCACTATCATACAATAATAAAAAAATTCACCATAACAAAAAAATAATTTTTACCTTTGAATTAATGTACTTCAAATAAAACGCCAATATACTGCACTTTAATAATTTCTTCTTATTGACACGCTTTCCCTTTCAGTTCTCATGCAGAGGATAGATATCTATAGCTTGAGATTCTGGACTCGGCTGGCCTTAGACATAGACTCTGACTCCGTACTCCAAGATGGACGCAGCTAGACTCTGACTCCGTACTCCACGAAGGCTAGCGATAGACTAAGTGTTGATAGCGGGAAAGTTGGCGTCTTTCCCCACCAACTTCCGCATTTGGTTGGTTTATAATTCAAATAATAATTATATTTTTGTAACTCCAAATAATTAATCTATTATTGCTTGAGTGTACATTTAATTCAGACCTATTGTACATCAGTATGGTTCAGAAATATCATTAATTTAGATTCTATATAATACGATGTTATTAGTATATTTGGTGGTTTGCGCGGGCTTTTCAAGCTTTCAGCGGCTATTTAAATTCAAAAATGTTTTTCCCTCCAGTTCATTAGTCGAGTACCACTGAGCTAACCTCGCCCCATACACAAACACACACACACATACATATATATTGGACAATATTTAAAAATGATTCTCATTTTGCGCATTAATTATGGGAGATAATAGAGTTGACATGCCACCACTACACTATGAGGTGTTCCTGCATTTACATATGAGCAATAACAATCACTCGACACGTTGATTTTTATACACAAACTGTTAAGACCTTAGAAGCCTTAAATTAGCAGAATGAGAACTTATTAGGTTTCCTGAAGCCGTAGAATATATTATAATAAAAGAGATCGCTTGTGTTTAATTATTATTAATTACTGACAATTAAAATATGATACAACCAGAAAATGTAGACAAGGCCAAACCCAAATCCTACATTTATGAGGAAGGATATGGAGGCGCACCAGATGAAATTGTGCCGTCTGAGCGCATTAATAATTTACTTTCAAGCTTAATGCTATACAACCCCTAATACAACGATTGTTCTCATTTTATCGGCTTGTATTATTGATAAACACATTTACGAATATTTTTTTTTTTTTTTTTTTTAACAGGCAATATAGACTCTTTAGTGAACTGATATACCTACAGAAAGAAACCAACACTTTTGGAAATAATTTAAACGAGATAAAGCTTTCCAATGGTCATAATGGTGTTGTTTATGCATTTCGTATGAATACTTTTTTCTTTTTTCAACTCATTATATATTTGTTAACTTTTCATTAAATTATGTAAATAATACCATCCCCAGGGGTCTCCCGTGGTCTAGTGGCTAGCGCTCTAGATTCATAAGCGGGAGATGGTGGGTTCGATCCCTACCGGCGCCAGAAATTTTCTCATCTCAGGGCTCGCTGAGAAAATTCCTGGCTGCACCCTGGACGTCGACGCTAATGGCCAAGATTTATGTCGATGCGCCGTAAAAAAAAAAAAAAAAAAAAAAAAAAAAAAAAAAAAAAAAAAAAAAAAAAAAAATACCATCCCGTAATATACATCAGGACCTTGGAATAGGAAGGACGAATCTGGAAAATTGACTTTTTTTAATTTTATTTTCTGATTCAAAAAGATGTAAGTAGGCGTTTACGCCTACTTACGCATATTATCAAGTTTCACTCGAGTTAGGTAAAGGTTTATATATATTTATTTTTAGCGCGGTTACTCCCTATCTCCATAGGGAGTAACCGCTTATGAGGTTAACATCATGACGCAATCCGGAAGTGCCGACCAGAAACTTTCTCGTTTCAGACCCATAGATCACGAAAATATAGGTGGTTCAAATTTGTATATATATATATATATATATATATATATATATATATATATATATATATATATATATATATATATATATATATATATATTCTTGTCTGTTAACGCTCTAGCAAGCTCAAAAATGGTCCGATTTTGATGAAATTTGGTACAAAAATCTGTCATCTAATTTGAAAGGTCAAGTTCGTTAACAAAAAGAATCCGCCTACTGGAAGATAGTGTTTGGGGCGAAATTCGTGCAAAAAAAATGGTAACGCTTACGTTTTTGAGTTCTTATGCTTGCAGGTACTTGTTTTATAGGTTTCTTAACATAAGAAAACGAATGAAAACCTTTTCAAGGCGATGTCTTAAACCGTTTCTGAGAAAAGTGGAACCAATATTTTTGTAAGTGATTATTTTTTTGTGGGTACTTAGAATCGCGGGATTCAATTGAAATATTTTCTACATATTGGAAATTAATCCAAACTAAGATATTTAAATTTTGGTTACATTTGGAGTTAAGGAAGTATGCGAAGAAAATTATTTTCTTAATAGACGTGAAAAGTTTTCGGATCTTCATACATTTTTCGTAACTATCTCGATAACGGTTGGAAAATCGTGGTAAGTGGAAGGTGACCATTCGAATGCTTACTAAATTCTTTACAAAAAAGGTTCTGAAGCAATATTCGATGGGGCAACGTCAATCAGAGATATAAGTGCTTAAAACTAAAAAAAGTGTTCGTTTTGTTGTTTTGAAAGGGTTTTTCTCTTTGTTTATCTCACTTTTTAATTGGTTGTTTTTTGTTTTAAATTGCATTTATCAGTAAAATTAGTATTGTAGTAAAATAAGCTAAGAAACGGTGAAAGGTATAGATAATAAGTTTGGAGTGGCTGTGGTAATCAAGATGGCAGTGGCTAATCATGATGACGTAGGTTGTTTTGAATTCTCCTGTCTTATAACCTTCCTCATAGCTTCAAACTTAAGTTACCGTTATTTCTTATTTTATAGAAAGATTTAACCCACGACAGAATGGAATTTTATTCGCCATGAAGCACATACTTACAGTTGATTATAACAGTAAAGCGAATTTGCTAGTTGGAAACAAGATACTTAAAATGACAAGGAATTTTTGGTTGTTTAGAATAGAGCCTTCTCAGCAGTAGTGGAAGAGTAAGTACGCTTTCAGTACATAATTGTATTGACTTATACAGATTAAGAATTATCCGCTTCCGTGTAAGTTGACTACTGTCAGTTTCCTGTGATTTGTGATGCTAATCTATTCCATTCCTTCGAGATGTAACCGCGCTAAGATGACGCAGTTCCTGCGAGTCGGACTTTTTATTTGATTGAATAGTTTTATTACCACATATTCCTACATCACTAGGGGTCCATAAAAATAATAAAAACAAAATGATTTTGCTTCTGTTTATAGAGTGTATAAATGTAGCCAAGAATTCCTTTTACTTTTATGAGTTGAGAATATCACTTTTATACTAGGTAGGAATATTTCTTTTTGGAGTCCGCACAGATAACATGTTTAGCGTCTAAAGTCGCAAATAACTAGTTAGCCGACTTGAAAAGCCCTGATGTCGATGCACCGTAAAAAAAAAAAAAAAACTAGCGTGGAGAATAAAGTTGTGGGAGCAACTAAAAGAAGATGAATAACAATCGCAAACAAATAATTAACATAAAACACAAACAAAATTCATAAAACATGGGATTTACGGTCATAAAGAGGATGTGCGAAGTATTATAGTAACCATAGCAACATTTCTAATAAAAAGTGTACATCGAATAAAAAAGGAAAATGTGAAGCTGTCAACTATAGCATCAATAAAATAGTTATTGGCTGCTTTAATAACACAGCCACACACACAAAAAAAAAAGTTCGGACCCAGAGAGCAGACCATGTTTACTATACGTTTTTGGGGTCTCTGAATCCGAATCGGGGATCAGAAAAAAAAACCTGCACTTTTTATTTAAGCCCCACCCACAAAACTCATAATTTAGGATATTGTACACTATAATATTTTTATTAAACTCGTTAACCAAATTTAACGACTATTTACTGTGTACAGCCTTTTAGTGCTTAAATTTTTCTAGACCTCAACAAACTGGATTGGTCCATTTCGAGCGAAGTTACAGCCTTTTAAATATATGACTTTTCTAAAAATTTAGCATTTTTTTCTTATATTTTTGTATTGAATATGTTTTCTCATGCATACAATTTTTGATTTTTGCTGGTTTAATTATAATTAAACTGCCCAAAGCGGGTTGTCAAACGTCACTTTTTAAAATTTTTGTTTTTTTTACAGTAGTCATTCAGAGCAGTGTTTGTTAAACTAGGGTACACGTACCTCTAAGGTCATCGTAGCCATTACCGTGGTTCTACGGGCGAAACTATTATGTTTAATAGTTAAATTGTTTACAAGAAATATCTCAAAACCGAATGATAAAATGTATAAAAAGGTTCTAATTAATGAGCAGGATTAGAATAAAAAAATATTATAAGAAAGTTTTCAATCCTTAAAACAGAACGCGAAGTAAAAAGTAAAGCAAAAAATAGCAGTGAATGAGGCGAAAGTCTAAAGTTTTTCCATCAAAAGAATGGCCACACTTTGAGGCTGATCTATTCTTTAGAAAGGGTACAATCGTTATTTTCCCCGGATCCTACAATTGGGAAAACTTTGGTATAATAGTCTAAGACTGGGAAGATGCGATTGGATGCTATGTTCGCTCCATTTACTCTCTCATGTGCTATTTATTACTTACCAAATATTTCTATCAGTTTTATCGTTTGCTCGAGGTTTAAACATTTTCTTTGAAAAGAATCCCAGAAAAATAATTTCTTGGTTGTCAAATGTTTCCAATTTTGAGGAATGAGATAGGTATTGTGTACGGTAATAGTTTTAATTTTTAAAAACGCATATTCCTAATTCACTCGGAGTAAACAAAACAGGCTTTAATTTCTTCTTTTTTTTTTTGAAGTACAGTAGGGTTCCGATTAACCGAGTCGATGGGGACCAAGGTTACCTCGGTTAATCGAAATAATCGGTTAATCGGAACCATACCAATAGCAATTGGAAATGTAGGTTGTTTTTGAATAAAAACTACTTATATGCTAAAAAAACTAATATTTAGTAATAATAATATGTAGTAATAACAATAATACCAGAAACCGTGAAATATTTTTTAAAAAATAAATCTTTAATTGTGGCTTGCCTAAATGAACTTATTCTGTCGGCAGCAGCTGAGTCCCTTCATTTTCTTAGAATCATAAGTTCATTAGGCGGTATATCACTTCTGCTTTCTAAATAGAGAAGGGATCTGTCAAGCAGATTGAAACACTCTTCATGGCTTATTTTTGGGGAATGGTCTTTTTGAGCGAAACAATCACTCGTTTACGCTTATTCTTCACGACGTTATCCGTAGTTTGACCAAACTGTGACTGAGAGTTTTGTTAGAAGGGAATAAAGGAAAGGTGAGAATGGGAATCGAACATGTAAACAAAATATTCCAGGACCCGCTACTAGAAAAAGTTTCAAACAGGAGGTGTAGGGAACTGATTCTTGGAAAGAAATTAACGAGAGGGTTCTTGCGCACAACACCTGCTTCCGTCCTACGATTTGAGACTCTCAAATTGAGAATTGTATTTCTTCTGAGTATCGGGATGAAGTTCCCGTCGTGAAGTTCCGGCTCAACTTCATATATACACATAGCCACCCCCCCCCTCTCACGCTTGACACCTCGGTTAATCGGGATCTCGGTTGACCGGACCTCGGTTAATCGGAACCCTACTGTATATCCAATTCTGAGGGTTCCAGTTATTTATTTTGTTATGCTGACTCTACCCTGCTGGGTCATTGACAGTGCGGTCAGCTCAAACTTTGTAAATGTTGGTGTTTTTATGAAACACTCATAATAACCTCCTATGTGAGGAGTTTTTGAATGGTCAGTTCGTCGTCTTGTAAAACGTCTTGCAGTGTCTCGGATATCTTTAGTATTACTCTGATGTGGTTGTATTTGTGACAGTGTATTTATATATATATATTTTTTTTTTTTTTTTTTTTTTGCGGCGCATCGACATAATTCTTGGCCATTAGCGCCGACATCCAGGGTGCAGCCAGGAATTTTCTCAGCGAGCCCTGAGATGAGAAAATTCCTGCCGCCGGTGGGGATCGAACCCACCATCTCCCGCTTATGAATCTAGCGCGCTAGCCATTAGACCACGGGAGACCCCCTATCCTAAGTCTTGTCAAAATGGTATCTTCTCGTCTCGTTGAGCTGTAGTCCAAGTGTTTGTATTCTTCATAACTCTTACCATATGGGTGGCATGGGTTCCGAACAATGTGAGGTTCATTCCATTTTGCTCTTAAGACATTTTTCATGTGTACCTTTATGTCTTCTTTTGTGGCCTCATTGACTACTATTGTTTCGTTTTCTGCCCGCGCGTAATTAGCCTGTAGGACTGCTCGATCGTTGATTCTGACCTTGCAATGTGATGGCACTCATATAAATTGTATTTCATTCAGACTGCACTGAAAGCATAATTCTTGAACCTCTGTATAAATTCACGAGTATAATCACCTGCTATCATTGCTTTTATTGAGCTTAAAGAAGCAGTTGTGATAAAATTCTTCGTCACTTTGTATTCTTTTGTAATTTTTAATTCTTATAGGATGGCATAGATTTCACCAGAGAACACTGAATTAGTTTCTTGTAGTTTCAATCGCTTTGTAAATGAAGAAGGGTTTCAGTTATTTTATATAATACTAGCTGACCCGGCGAACTTCGTACCGCCTAACAGAGGATTCTTTAATTTTATTTTTTTAATACTTATTCTGCTATTTGGGACAACGGGTCAGCAACTAAGATAAAAAAAAAAAGAAAAACGAAACTTAATACGTCAACAATCACATTATGTCAAAAAATAAAAATTATAAAACACTTAAAATTCTTTTATAATCACTAAAAAATCACAATGAAAATTACAATATCAGATTTCTTATTATGATACCTACTTATTATATTTCATTTTATTTTTACTTATTCTAAATTAAGTTTCATTTTTATTGTAGTACTTTATGGTACACGATATGTTTTGTTTGATTACCTGGCGCGTGAACAAACAGAGCAGATGGTTTTCCAACACGGTAACAGGCAATATACAATTGACCATGCGAGAAACATGGGTTTTCTTGATTAATACCACAAACACTTAATGACTGTCCCTGGGATTTGTTTATAGTCGAATTGAGTTCATAGGTCCAATAGCAACACAGTTGTAGGCACTGTAATGAATTCACAGCAGCTCGATTCAAACTTGCACCATTATTAGTCGAATGTCGCGCTTCACGGGTCTGTCTTAACCGAATTCTTCTTCATTTGATTCATTGCATTTCGGGTTCTTCTGCATAAATATGTCCGTCGTCTTATAGGAGGCATATTCAGTAAGACACAAAAGCACAACACATTTGTAATATTATGGATGCACAGGAAAGAGACGTTTACATTTCAGGTGACATATTGCCACAGATAATTTACATTTTACCATAGACAATTAGTTTTTGAGTAACGTTACCATCGTATAAATATACGTTGGTATGAAGGCAAGGTATAGTTGGGATTCGGCTAGGAGAAAAACGTCAGACTTTCAGGAAAAAATCTGTATTTGGACGTTTCGGCTGCACATTGGCAGCCTTCTTCAGCTAAAAAATATATAAAACTTATAAGTAAAAAAAATAATAATAAAATAAAATAAATATACAACTTGTAAGTAAAAAACAGGCAGAAATGAGCGTAGTATATACATCAAGTCAATAAATTTTAACATATCTTATTTTTAAATGTTAAAATTTATTGTCTTGATGTATATACTACGCTCATTTCTGCCTGTTTTTTACTTACAAGTTGTATATTTATTTTTATTTTTTTTTTTACTTATAAGTTGTATATATTTTTTAGCTGAAGAAGGCTGCCAATGAGCAGCCGAAACGTCCAAATATAGATTTTTTCCTGAAAGTCTGACGTTTTTCTCCTAGCCGAATCCCAACTATACCTTCTCTTCGTATCTCTGCAACGGCTAACTATCTCCATCTTCTATACGTTGGTATATTTCCCCATCACTAACACTTAAACTTTATGGTATTGTATTAAAGTTCAAATTGACCTATAAGTATTATTACGAATCTTTTGTATGGGAATATAGAAAAATAGGGTCTTTTTTACTTCGATAACGCAAATATAAATCAGTTGAAATTGCATTATTAACATGTGATTCTATTGTCACCTAGTGATTACGTGTCCTTATTTATTTATATTTTAACGTCCATTATTATTCAATACGAATTTTAGGACGGGTTATCTATAGGTTACCACCCTTTCTAGACAGGATAGGGCTGATGCCTTTCCTTTTTTCTAAAGAAAAGCCACCACTCCATAGTGGGAATTGAACCCACGACCCTTGGCACGGAGTGTTAAGTTCTCAAGCCTTAACACTCACGGCCACCGGGCCTCCACATGTTCTTATAATTACTGTTACAGTAAATTTTTGCTGTTACACAAATAACCTAATACGTGAACTGTTAAAAATACATTTTTTTTAATTTTTCGCTCCGTAAGAAACGTCCTCGTACTTCAAGGAATATTATAAAAAAAGAATTAGCGAAATCGGTGAAGTTGTTCTCGAGATTTGCGCTTACCAACACATTTAGCGATTCATTTTTATATAATAGATATACAAATACGTTAACTGTTAAAAATATTATAATTGAGAACATATGTTTTTTTTTAATAAATTAATTTGCGTTAAGGAAGTGGAAAAGACCCGAAAAGTGTTGTTTTTAGACTTTTTCGGGCAATTTTTTTAATTTTTCTCTGCGTAAGAACCATCCTCGTACTTCAAGGGATATTATAAAAAAAGAATTAGCGAAATCGGTTCAGTTGTTCTCGAGATTTGCGCTTACCAACACATTTAGCGATTCATTTTTATATAATAGATACATTTATTAGGAATATTAATTCACTGATTTATTAGCCGTAATGAATGATGAAAATTAAATAAAATTGGTAAAAAAATTACTTCAAGTCGGCAGGAAAAATTTAATTTCTTCCTAATTTTTTGTAGACACGTGATGAAAAAAAACCCATAAAATAACGTATCATAAGCAGTAGAAAGCGTCAGATTTTTCGGAAAAATCTATATTTCGAACGTTTCGACATGCTCTTTGGCAGCCTTCTTCAGTCAAAAAATAAATATAAAAAATCACAAACGATAATAATCACAAGAGAAAGTAATATTTTAAATCATAACAATTGTAGGAAAAATAAAAAGCGAAAGAAAAATATGGTGAGCTCAGATAAAAGCCGAGGGCGAAAAAATAATGGGCTATGGGTACAAATAATGTATTTAGTAAATAGAAAAATCAGCCTTAAATTTAGGGAATTCTCCCCCGGGAACAGGCATTGAAGGGCGAGAAGAAAGGAAGATGTCGAAGGAGAAAACATTGAACATAGAAATTGGGAAAACATTTTGTAAATCTATGGAACATTTAAGTATTACCTTTTTGCATCTATTATTTACATAAACATAATACATATATTCATAAAAAATAATACATAGGCTATAATTCGAAAAAAAAATAACAAAAATAGACTAACAACCTGAAGAAAAAAGTAATTGTACTGACTTGTTTTTTTTTTTTTTTTTTTTTAATAATAACAAATATATACAATTATATTATGCACTAAAAACGAATTATCTATCAATCATCGTCTGATTCAATACTGCCACATCCTTCAAAATTTTCTTTTGACGAGTCAGTATCGTCTGCCTCATTTTCTAATGACAGTTCTTGAAGTGGATCATGTGGTAAACTTCACTTCAATAGGCTAATTACATATACATCGGTAACATGAAATTTAAATAAACACTTATAGTTTCTGTTCAAAAAATGGAAAAGTAATTACAAGAACAAAACTGCAATAACACTGGGAAAGATGTTCCCTTTCTTAGATTCCGTTTAATATTCCCTTCCGTCGCCTGTTGATGATCCAAGAAAGTAAATATTTTCATTTTACCTTAATCCTACTAATACTAGACAGTATTTAGTAAGTGATTTGTAAAATATTTTTTTGAATTCTGTCCACCTAAGAGGTGATTTTCGCCCACTGTGCGCCGCGGATTCTTCAGCTTCAATCTGACTGCCTAAACTAAATTTAAATTTGCATTAAAAGGGGGATCAGGAAGTCTCAAGACAGTAAAGTAGAAGCTTAAGGTTTATCGAAAAAAAATATTCGGAAGTGGAACTTTGTGGAACTTTTTTTTAAACCTTACTCAAACTTGAGTAATCAACAAAATATGAACAATCTACAAGGAGAAAAAAAACAGGCTGCTCGCATCTACTTTCAGGCTGCAGCCTGAAAACTGTGAGTCAGTGCTAGTATTTTGAAATAGGACATTTTAGTTTAAAATAGGATTCCACATATTTTAGCCTAAAATAGGATTCCACTAGTTAGAGTGCCCGCATTTTATAATAGAGTGCTGGAATGCTAATTCTGCATCCTATAGTAGAGTTCTGACACCCAAAGCTAGCATCCAACAATAGAGTGCCCAGCACTCTACTTTCAAATGCGTACCCCTAGACTTTAGATTGCTGGCACTCTGTTACTGGCTTCTAGCAGCCTACCCATATAGGCTGCGAGCATCCTGAGCTTCCTGTATCCTACCCATATAGGCTGCTAGCATCCTATATGGATGGGTTACCCCATCCATATAGGATGGTAGCAGCCTACAGAGAGATGACTTTATTATGTGGATAAAAAAGAACAAAGGTAAATTCAGAGTAATAATAATGAGACTTTATTTGGGTGTAATTTACATAGACACTTCTTAACAAGTAGATATTTACAAGTAGGTAAGAGGTATACTCTTTTTAACAAATATAGATATTTACAAGTATTAGGTATTAGGTACAATGTACTTATGAACAATATTGAACAAGTAGGTCTAGAAATAAAATATTTTTTTGTGTTTTCATGACACTTATAGCCGTATTCATAAAGCCGAAGACAGTTGATTTCAGCATCTGTTCAAACAGAAACAAAAATAAATTGTTATTAATAACAAAAGAAAAGTTGTTGTTGTTGTGTTTTATATAATTAAAAAGAAACATAAATAGGCATATTTTCTAGTTTAAAATGTCGCAGTTAATTCAAAGCTGCCAGGGAATTACAAAATAAATATAAAATAAGATTTTTTCTATGGTTATGATCATAAATGAAGGAACTCTAGAAACAGAATGGAAACCAAAATCAAAGTCTACTAATATAATTTTGAACTAATATTCTAGCCGCATTCTAGGAACGTATAAAAAAATACTTCCATCAGTTCTCAGCTTACCAGGCTTATTGAACTCCATCTTCAGTTGGTTCTATACCCGCAGCTCCAAGTTATATTAAGGGAATATATTCTTGAAAAACAAACACAACTTTCTTCATTCTATTGTATATAACATCTGTTTTTAAATTTAATAATAAAAACAAGACCCTGAACTCTGTTCTGGCGGTACAGTCTGCATCCAGGCATACAGGCTCTTGTTTTTATTATTAAATTTAAAAACAGATGTTATATACAATAGAATGAAGAAAGTTGTGTTTGTTTTTCAAGAATATATTCCCTTAATATAACATGGAGCTGCGGGTATAGAACCAACTGAAGATGGAGTTCAATAAGCCTGGTAAGCTGAGAACTGATGGAAGTATTTTTTCATTCATGTATGATCATATCCATAGAAAAAAACCTTATTTTATATTTATTTTGTAATTCCCTGGCAGCTTTGAATTTACTGCGACATTTTAAACTAGAAAAAATGCCTATTTATGTTTCTTTATAATTATATAAAACACAACAACAACAACTTTTCTTTTGTTATTAATAAAAATTTATTTTTGTTTCTGTTTGAACAGATGCTGAAATCAACTGTCTTCGGCTTTATGAATCTACTATATATTTGTCAAATACCACTCACTCACTCATCTATCAACGCCCAGCCCAAACCGCTCGACAGAAAATTTTGAAATTTTGCATGGACACTCCCTATATAACGTAGGCGCTCGCTAAAAAAGGATTTTTTGATATTCGTATTTTTAAGCATTTTTAGGGGGGTTTAAAGTTTGAGTTGGTTAGAGAAGGCAAGCCTAGGCAGCCTGCGTTGCTAGGACGATAAAGAACAGCTGTTACCTTACATTATCTATCTCATAGTTTTATTTCTAATTGAGGTTAATTTCAACTATGATGGCAGACCTTGAATTACTAGAAATTAACTGTCCCTCATAGAGTTTTAATTGCGTATCTTTTCTGCCTGTCCCCGTCAGATAGGCTTGCCTTATTTTTGGAGAGTTAAACCGAGACACATTAATATGGGATGGGCATAGCAGGGGGGGGGGAAAGGATTCAAATTATAAGCAAAGTGGTTGGTGAGTCTTAAGCCTAGCAACTAACGGGAAGGGGGAATCCTAAACTGTTAGTCTACCCAAACCTTAAAATTAAGAACGGAACTTTTTTTGCTACTTGATTTTCTTAAAACAATATCTCAGCCAAATAGTAGTGTCTGGCAGCTGGCAGCGCTGTGCAGGTAGTTCCAGCGTTTTACAGTTAGATTACTTCTCATATCTTTGACACTGTGAGCAGTAGTAAAAATGTTGATTGTAGAAAAGTAACCGATTTAAAAAAGATTCTTATAAACATGAATTCATTACTCTTTACATCTTACAGCCTTTTCCGGGACATTGATAAAACTGGGCGGGACACCGAAACGATTGCAAAATACCGGGACAGTCCCGGTCAAACCGTGATGTATGGCATATCCTTAGGTTTTCCAGGCGAGGTAATAATATCCGGAGCCCTTGCACAGCCTCCTCGCCTATAACCTTGGCAATACTCGTAAATATATTGGGTGTTACCATATGACTTCTTGGAAACATAAACTTTTAAATTTTAACGCCCATTGAATAAAATATAGTATGACGGGAACCGTGCTGTAATAAACTGCACAGAATTGTATAGTAACGTAATTTTAAGGAAAAATTATTTAACGCAATAAAATAACTACTTATCTGCCGTGACGAAGCACGGGTATTCAGCTAGTACGGCTATAAGTGTCATGAAAACAAAAAAAAAAAAAATTATTTCTAGACCTACTTGTTCATAAGTACATTGTACCTAATACCTAATAGTTGTAAATATCTATATTTGTTAAAAAGTGTATACCTCTTACCTACTTGTAAATATCTACTTGTTAAGAAGTGTATATGTAAATTACACCCAAATAAAGTCTCATTATTATTACTCTGAATTTACCTTTGTTCTTTTTTATCCACATAATAAAGTCATCTCTCTGTAGCCTGCTAGCATTCCAGCACCCTATTATAAAGTGCGGACACTCTAACTAGTGGAATCCTATTTTAGGTTGAAATATGTGGAATCCTATTTTAGACTAAAATGTCCTATTTCAAAATACTGGCACTGAGTCACAGTTTTCAGGCTGCCGGCAGGCTGTTTTTTTCTCAGTGTAGTAATAATTTCATTAATTTTTTTTTCTTTGATATGCCTTTCTGTTATTAGATATATATTATGTATTTATAAAGAACATACCATTAGGTAATAAATCCTTAATTAGGTAAAAAGAATTTATAAAATTTGCACACAATTTTTAAAACACACCTTACAAAGACCGTAGTTGGAACAAGACTAAGCAGAGGAAGAGCAAGTGACTAGCAATGGCTGCCTTCCTTATTGTTTTAAACAGGTTTGGGTTA
Organism: Gonocerus acuteangulatus; assembly: GCA_946811695.1. NCBI lineage: Eukaryota > Metazoa > Arthropoda > Insecta > Hemiptera > Coreidae > Gonocerus > Gonocerus acuteangulatus. Next base: position 18,105,185 of record OX328128.1, read on the forward strand.
AACAAGCTAAAAAAAAAAATGTTCTGTTTTCAAAGAATAGAAGACTTAAGCACGTTTTGACACGTAAATTGAGTTTATACGACGACATTCTCATTTTCGACTTTTGTCGCCGTATAGTAGTCGTTTTGCCCAGTGTGCGGTGTAGCGTGAACGAATCCATTGAAAATGCTGATGTGATTGTCTCACGGGGCCCGGACCCGACACAGTCTAGCGTGAAGCAGCCTTTAATGTAAAATTTTGCTTAAATATATTTCATAATGTAAAACTCTGCATACTGTTGTGATTATTCTCGTTTGTAATTTTGTATATATATTTTTTGGCAAAAGAATGCAGCCAAGAAGTGTCCGAAATATAGAATTTTCTGAAAATTTGTGGTTTTCTCTTAGCCGAATCCCAACCACTCTTGACTCCTTAGAGATTTATAGGATCTAATTACTGAAGAAAGAAAGACCGCAAGGAGTTAGGGGTTAGTCCTCCCTTCGAAACACATGCTCTGGGAAAGTAGGGGCTGCTAGGGGGGGGGAGGGAGGAAACTCGCGGAAAATGATTAATAGACGAGAGTCAAGGAAAAACTTTTGATTGATTATCAAGCTCAGGAAATTTATCTCGATCTTTGACTAAACAGCGGAACGGAAAATCACTCAATCGTAAGAATCATAAATAATATTTGATGGTTTTCTTACGTTTTTTATTTCTTAATACTATAAATTAATAAAGAATATTTCAGTTAAAATATTTTCCGCCAAGAAGATGCTCAAGTGGGAAAAAACTGATTTTTAGGACATAATGAGGAAAGGAGTCCGTCTCGCAGGAACTTCATCATCTTAGCGCGGTTCCGTTCTTATCCCTAGTCTAATTTGGAAAGATTAAAATAGAAGGTCTTGATTTACGATCTTAACTGGAAGGTCGGCTAACACAATAAACGGTCCCGCTAGTTACAAGGTCTTCGAATCTTGGAACTCTATATTTCTAACAATAAATTGTTTTTGTTATTTTACTTAACCAGTTTTGTTGTCAAATACATTATCCAACTAAAAGGAATTAAAAAATAACAAGGAATAAAACAGACAAAAAGAACCATTCGAATAAACGAAATCAATTACTTTAAGCACTTATTTCTCCGATTGACATCGCCTAATTAAAACTTTCTTCAGAACCTTTTTTGTAGAGCATTTAGTAAGCTTTCGAATGGTAATCTTCCGCTTCCCAAGATTGTCAACGGTTTTCGAGATACTATCGAAAGTATACAAAGTTACCAAAACTTTTCTTGTCTGTTAATAAAATTTTTTATTCTAACCCTTCCTTTACTCCAAACGTAACCAAAATTTCAACATATTAGTGTTAATGAAATTCGAACGTGCAGAAAATTTTTCAACTGAATCCCATAATTCTAAGTACCCAAATCAAAGACAAAAAGAACAGTTCGAATAAGCGAAATCAATTACTTTAAAGTTTTAAACACTCATTTCTCCGATTGACATAGCCTAATTAAAATTTTCTTCGGAACTTTTTTTTTGTAGAGCATTTAGTTAGCTTTTGAATGGTAATCTTACGTTTCGCAGGATTCTCTACCTTTTTCGAAATATTAAGGAAAGTATACAAAGTTACCAAAACTTTTTATGTCTGTTAATAAAATATTTTATTCTAACCCTTCCAAACGTAACAAAAATTTCAACATATTATTTTTAATGAAAGTAGAACATGCAGAAAATGTTTCAACTGAATCCCATGATTCTAAGTACCCAAACCAAAAGTCCGACTCGCAGGAACTGCATCATATTAGCGCGGTTCCTTTCATATCCCTTTTGTCATTTGAAAAGCTTAGAATAGAAACAGATAATATGTGGTTCGGCCTTTGTTCAAAGGGCTTTATGACTTTACCAGGTCGGGTCCGCCAGACCCCAGAATCCTCTTCTAAAAATACCTATTTAGTACGTTTCAATGCATTGAATAATATCAAAATTTTTCACCTTTTCTTGTGTTCGTCTACTATAGTAATAATTCTACAATTAATTAAAAAATAAAATAAAAAACCAACAGAATAATGTCAATTGAAAATATTCAAAAGACGTCATCGAATCTCTTGCTCTTGACAAGCTATATTTCTAACAATGAATTGTTTTTCTTATTTTACTTAATCTTTTTTATTGTCAAATACATTATCCAACTTTAAGCAATTAAAAAATAACAAGGAATAAAAACAGATAAAAAGAACCGTTCGAATAAACGGAAACAATTACTTTAAAGTTTAAGCACTTATTTCTCCGATTGACATCGCTTACTCAAAACTTTCTTCAAAACCTTTTTTTTAGACCATTTAGTAAGCTTTCGAATGGTAACCTTCTGCTTCCCAAGATTGTCAACGGTTTTCGAGATACTAACGAAAGTATACAAAGTTACCAAAACTTTTCTTGTCTGTTAATAAAATATTTTATTCTAACCCTTTCTTTACTCCAAACATAACCAAAATTTCAACATATTAGTGTTGATGAAATTCGAACATGCAGAAAATGTTTCAACTGAATCCCATAATTCTAAGTACCAAAATCAAAGACAAAAAGAACAGTTCGAATAAGCGAAATCAATTACTTTAAAGGTTTAAGCACTTATTTCTCCGATTGACATCGCCCAATCAAAACTTTTATTAGAACCATTTTTGTAGAGCATTTAGTAAGCTTTCTAATAGTAATCTTACGTTTCGCAAAATTCTCAACCTTTTTCGAAATATTAAGGAAAGTATACAAAGTTACCAAAATTTGTTATGTCTGTTAATAAAATATTTTATTCTAACCCTTTCTTAACTCCAAACGTAACAAAAATTTCAACATATTAGTTTCATTGAAAGTAGAACATGCAGAAAATGTTTCAACTGAATCCCATGATTCTAAGTACCCAAACCAAAAACGGTATTCAAAAACTATTTTTCCATTTTCTCGAAAACGGTTAAAGCTATCGCCTTGAAAATGGTTTCATTCGTTTTCCTAGCCCAAGAAGCCTATAAAACGAGTACTTACAAGCTTATGAAATCAAAAACGTAAGCGTTACGATTTTTTTTGCGCGAATTTCGCCCCAAACGCCATCTTCCATTGGGCGGATTCTGCTGGTTAACGAACTTGACCTTTCAAATTGGAAGACGGATTTTTGTACCAAATTTCATCACAATCGGACCATTAGGGAAGCCAGAAATGAGCGAACAGACAAATATATATATATATATATATATATATATATATATATATATATATATATATATATAAATATATGCATATATATATACAAATTTGAACCACCGTTATTTTCGGTCTCTAGGGGTTCTGAAACGCGAAATTTTCTAGTCGGCACTTCCGGATTGTTTCATTGTATCAACCTTATAAGCGGGGTTCCTCCCTATGGGGGAGGGAGGAACCGCGCTAAAAGGCAAAATATTAGACCAAAGCGTTCTTCCTTGTCTACTATATGGCTGTCAAACGTGGGCTTTAAACTTTAACTGTCTCGAAAAACTACAAAGAACTCAGAAGGCTATGGGAAGAAGTATAAAAGGAGTTCGACGGCACCAAAAAAAATAAGAAGTTCAACTATTAGAGGAGAGACAGGTTGCGCAGATATTGTAAAGAAGATCAACTCACAAAAATGGAAATGGGCTGGGCACCTCATCAGGACATCAGATTATAGATGGACGAAATTGGAGACTATTTGGAAACCCCTTCATGGAATTAGGAAGATGGGAAGACAACATTAAACCATGCTGGTCCCTTTTGGTACAAGCTGGCCAAGGATAGATCCAAATGGATGGACTTGGGAGAGGCCTTTGTTCAGTGATGGACCTTTGTTCCTTAAAAGAAACTGAAAGTATTTTATTCATTTACTTTGTTATTTATTATTATGGAAGTAACAAAATTTAACGAAAACTTTTCTTTAATAGTATTATATTTTGTTTTGCTTACTATTTTTTGTTATAATGGAACAAATAAAGGCTTTATTATTATTATTATTATTATTATATTTAGGACTATATACTTTGTCCAGCCAAAATTTTGTTTTTTTCTCTGATTATTAAATTACGTATAAACAATTCACGAACTTTTACAATTTATCATAAAATATTTTATTTTTTATTTAACTTAATATCAGCACTGAAGTAGTTGAAATTAAACATTAAAATCCTGATTAAACTAGGGAAAAAAACAAATTGACATCTAAAACGTAAATTTATGTCAATTCAACAATAAGATAATTATATGATTTTTGAATCATTTGAAAATAGATTTTGATTTTTCCCAAAGTCTAATGACAGTTTCAAGTCATTTGAAGGAAATCGGCAAATCCAAAACTGACATTTCATACGGTACAGCCTGATATATTTCCAGCAATGAATTGTTTTTTTTATTTTAATTAATCTGTTTTATTGTCAAATACATTATCCAACTGAAATGAACATTATCCAATGAAAAAATAACAAGGAATAAAAACTAACAAAAAGAACCGTTCAAATAAACGAGCTCAATTACTTCAAAGTTTAAGCACGTATTTCTCCGATTGACATCTCCTAATCAAAACTTTCATTAGAACCTTTTTTGTAGAGCATTTACTAAGCTTTCTAATGGTATTCTTCCGTTTCCCATGATTCTCAATCTTTTTCGAGATATTAAAGTTTATTGGCCAAACTGCAGGAATCCATAGTCCAGTCCAGAAGAACTGAAATGTAACTAAAAGAAATTGTTGGAAACGTTTTTCATGTGAGAGATATGTCACATTTTGTATTTTCCAAACTTTCCTTGATTTATCTTTTGTGTGATGTAGGTGGCACTTGCAACTACAACTGCATCAAATGTGCTGAAATCAAAGCGGTCGGGAATCATGATTGGCTGAAGAAGATGTTCGTCCAAAACTCCGCACCACACGTTAACTTTGAACTGATTGTGTGATCTTCACCCGGCATAAGGATTAACATGAGACCAAGTATGCGAATTGCTACTATTAAATACCTCATTCCGAGTGAATGAGGCCTTGTCAGTCCACAAAAAATTGTGTGCATCATGATTCCAGACCGGTTTGATTCAACTCCATTTGATGTACATACCCCAAAATTTTAACCATGCTCACCCTTTTTATTAGGCAAAAAAAATCAGTCCCGTAATAGGCCACGAGGGCCCTGAGGAGCAGATACTGTTGAGGTATCTGATTTATGACCACACGGCACACAAGAGATAGTGTGGTCAGTGCTATGCTCCGGCCGCCGGATTTTCTCCTTTTCTTTTTCTGCTTCGACTGCTAGCGTCATTAGCACCAAGGTATCCATTATTACATTAATTAAAGGCTGGGTTGGCCTAGGGACTGTCAGGGAGACCGATTTCAACCCATGAACGAAGAAACTAGAAGAAAAAATCTTTACTGCTTGCTAGGGATTTGAACTCAGGTCCTCCAGCTTATTAGTCCTCTACCACTGAGCTAACCTCGCCCATATATATATATATATATATATATATATATATATATATATATATATATATATATGTGTGTGTGTGTATGTATGTATATATTGATAGAACAACTGAAGATCGTTATGAGGTTATTCAATCATTTTGGAATGTGCTAACATTTGGTTTAAAAAATAATCTACTAAATTATCCATATATCTCTATGTCATAATGTAAGATCGTTATTTCAGAATCCAAAAAAAATTCCACTTTGTCAAACCTTCACTCGTCAAATCCAACTCTTCGAACTCCTGTATAGTATTGATGGGTACCGAAGAGCAGGCGATGATGACCTCGTTGATAAATCACCTTCACCGTTCTCTATCCATCACCGGTTCTTTCTTTCACAGGTAGATTAATTATCTTACAGGCCATTTCTTCATCAACCTGACCGATGTTCTTGGGAAACATCAATCCGAGTAGAATTATGATGACTGTAACGCGTTTCTCCGTATTGGTATATACATAATTAAAATATTCACTTTATTTTAAGTAAAAACGTTTACGTGGTATTAGGTCGATCATAAAGTTCGTGCACATTTTTTGGAACATTTTTAATACTGTAAATAAAAAGTAATTTTAGATTTCTATTAAGAATAAATTTTACTATTATCTACAATATTTCCCTATCTTACAAGTAGCTTTTACAATTCTTGGTCTCAAGTTTTGAGGCACACTTATTTAGAAGTTCAATTAACAATTCCTGTTTAGAATTTAGTCCCTTCACTAATGATGTTGATGCCAACTAAGTTTCCTTACTAATTTCCGGTGTTTCCTTACTAATTAACGGTTGTTTTAGTTGAAAATCGTTCCAGACATTTGACATTTATCTACGCTCAGACATTTGAATTTTGGTTCCGCTTGGTGTTATTGGAAGTATTAGAACAAATATATTTTATTCACAGACATGAGGAGTTTTGGGATCTTCGTATATATTAATAAACTAGCTGACTACCCGTGCTTCACCTCGGCCGATAAGAAGTTTTTATATTGCGTTAAATAAGGTATGATCAAAATTAACGCTACTACATCATTTTGTACGCCTTATTATTGCACGGACATTAGAGTTACCCCGGACACATCATGTGGAAGTAACCGTGCTTGTTCCCGTTGAGGATTAAAAAAAAAATAACAACAACTACTTAAAAAGTTAGGTAAACAGAGACAAATAAACGTTGAAACGAATAAAACTAACAACTTTAAAGTTTTAAGCAATTGTCTCTTCGATAGTCATCGCCCCACCGAACATTACAACAGAATCTTCTTTTTGGATAATTTAGTAACCCTTCGAATAGCCACCTTCTATATACTACGATTTCCCAACGTTTTCGAGATATTTTAGAAAATATACTGAGATCCGAAAACGTTGTATTCCATTAATACTATTTTTTTCTATATACTTCCCACCTCCAAACGATTCCAAAGTATAAATATCTTAGATTAGATGAATGTCAAATACCTGGTACAAGTTTCAAGTGAACCAATCATCGTTTCTGAATACCCAAACAGAAAATTAGTTTGGAAAAGTATTTCTAGCAATTTGTCTCGTAAAAGGTGGCAAAAATCGCTTGAAAATGGTTTTATTCGTTTTCCTACGTTAATGAACCTATATAACGAATACATGCAAGCATATGGACTCGAAAATGTAAGCGTTCCGGTTTATTCACGCACATTTTGCTCCCAAAACCATGTTCCAGTAAACGGATTCAGCTGGTTATTGAACTTTTAAATGAGAAGAAAGATTTTTGTACCAAATGTAATCAAAATCGGACCATTTTTGAGCCAATGAGGACCTTCTTAATAATTCAAACCCCCCTAAAAGTACTTAAACATTTGAATATAAAAAAAAAAAAAAAACTTTCTTAGCGAGTGTTTACATTCTAAACGGATTGTCCGAGCAAAATTTCAAATTTTGTGTGAATTGGTTCGGGATATTATTACCGCGGAAGGACCAGAGCGTAGACTCTATGAGGGACAAAATAAGATTTTATTTCTAGTAATTCAAGGTCTTCCGTCATAGTGGAAATTAACCTCAATTAAAAATAAGGGATTATTCACGCTAGACCGTGCCGCGTCCGGGACGGGCCCCGGACGGGGCACGGACGGGACCCGGTTGCCAAGGCAGCATGCATGCTATAACCTATTCACGCTAGACCGTGCCCCGTCCGGGACGGGCCCCGGACGTGGCACGGACGGGACACGGTGAAACAATCACACCACTGTTTTTAATGGACTAGTTCACGCTAGACCGTGCCGGGTCCGGGCCGGGGCCGTGCCGAGCCCGTGTCCCGTCCGGGCCCCGTTGAGAAAGGGAAGTAGATATTCTTTCCCGTCCGTGCCCGGCCCGGGCCGGCTTCCTCTCTTGTTGGTTTATTTATTTATTTAACTTGCTGAATCCGCGAACTTCGTACCGCCTAAATAGCTACGCATCTTTGGAAATAACTAATAAATAAATTACATAAAATAAAAAAAAATCGTTTAGAGCTTCTGCTCAAATTCAAAATAAATATGCTGTAGCTTCAGTTGATACTACAGTATAAATTACAGTCTTATTTTTCTTACATGGCTACTGCGCATGCGCGAACACCAGCGGACACGTTTGTGTATTTTTTTTTTAGTTTAGTGATCGGTTAAAGCATATTTATGCTAATATAAACTATATGATATGAGAATGTCTCTTCCAGAATGACCTGGACGGTGGGGGTCCTCCCTCCCTCCATAGGGAAAAAATCCGCTTATAAGGTTGACATCACGACGCAATCCGGAAGTGCCGAATACAAAATTTTGCATTTCATAACCCCTAGAGACCGAAAATAACGGTGGTTCAAATTTGTGTGTGCATATATATATATATATATATATATATATATATATATATATATATATATATATATATACATATATAAAATCAGCCCCGTAACAGGCCACGAGGGCCCTGAGGGGCAGATACTATAGAGGTATCTGATTCATGACCATACGGCATACTAGGGAGATAGTGTGGTTAGTACTATTCTCTGGCTACCTGATTTTCTTCTTAGCTGCTTCGACTGCTAGAGTCATTAGCACAAACCAAGGTACCCATTTTTAAATTAATTAAATGCTGTGTTGGACTAGGGACGGCCAGGGAGGCCGAATTCAACCCATGAACGAACACATTAGAAGAAAAAATCTTTAGTGCTTGCTCGAGATTTTAACTCAGGCCTCCAGCTTATTAGTCCAGTACTCAACCACTGAGCTAACCTCGCCCCCAGCTTATTAGTCCAGTGCTCTACCACTGAGCTAACCTCGCCCCCAGCTTATTAGTCCAGTGCTCTACCACTGAGCTAACCTCGCCCCCAGCTTATTAGTCCAGTACTCTACCACTGAGCTAACCTCGCCCCCAGCTTATTAGTCCAGTACTCTACCACTGAGCTAACCTCGCCCCCTAGCTTATTAGTCCAGTAGTCTACCACTGAGCTAACCTCGCCCCCTAGCTTATTAGTCCAGTACTCTACCACTGAGCTAACCTCGCCCCCAGCTTATTAGTCCAGTACTCTACCACTGAGCTAACCTCGCCCCCTAGCTTATTAGTCCAGTACTCTACCACTGAGCTAACCTCGCCCTCATATATCTCTGTCTGTCTGTCATTTTGTTTGTTTCTTTGTTACTTATACAAATCCACACCGTTTGACCGATTTTGATCAAACTTAGAATGATGATAGGTCTTGATTCGAGAAATCTCCTAGACTAGGTCAAAAAAAATTCCAGCTGTCTGTCTGTACATTTGTGCCTTATACAAATCCACACCGTTAGATCGATTTTTACCAAACTTGCCATACATGTATGTCTTGATACGTGGGTGTGATAGGGTAGGTCAAAGTCGTATAGGAATCACAGTTGAGAGGTCACGGGCTCAAAACAGTTACTGATCCGTGTTATTATATTTTAATAATACTTATTTTGTTCCTAATTTATTTAGGCTGTTCTATATAAAGAAAGTAAGTGTAGCATGGGGTAACAGCTAGTATATGTATATATGTATATATATATATATATATATATATATATATATATATATATATAAATAGGGGAAGGTGTTGTACCTCTGACCGTCTTGTACCTTTGACCACCGAGGCTGTCGCGGCACGTAGCAACATTTTATAAATTTTGGTGTGATTAGTGTTTAGCTCCTTCAATAGAGGGCTTGTGTAACGTACTTTGGATATTTCAAGTCAAAGAATATTCTTGCAAAAAATACTTATCCATTTGTATTATAAAAATGCAAGTTATTTATTGATAACGGTTTGCCTAATAATTGTTTTTTGCATTACGTCTTTTTAGATGGAAATCATTTGACGAAGTAGCTATTACAAACACGGTGTAGCTTCTGAAATTTATTTATCTTAACCCTAACATTTTTAGCATGCTTTATAATTTGCGCTACCAGTGTGTTGTACCTCTGACCAGGTCAAAGGTACAACACACCTGAGTGATTTTTACATAATTCATTTTTTTTGTTCTTCTGCTACAATATCTTTTAAATTAATATTGGTTGCTTCAATTTTTCAAAGAACTTAAAAAATAATAAATTAAATAAGTTCAAGCTGGCTTTATTAATCCTCAGTGTAGTAGTTCAATCCTATCGCCCCTTATCGTTCCACTTGAAGTTGTAAGACGTCATCGAAAAGTGCAGACTAGGAAAATGTCAAATAGGGGCCGGCCTAAAGGGAAAACTCGTATTCCGACAGATATTCCAGTAAAGGTAACTATTGAAAGTGAAAAAACAAAACAAAAGCCACACTCTAAACGTAAGAAACCATACACAAATGAACCCCTTCCTTAAAAAGTGGTAAATAAAAAGAAAATTATTCTAATAACAATTCAGATTTTGATACTGAGACCGAAATTTCTTCAGGAGAAAGTGACGTTTATCTGTCTAATGAATTCGTGAATTAAGTCAATGAACCAGCAACAATTTGAAAAAAAGGAGTTAAAAATAAAAGTAAAAAGATTATTACATATTTAGTCGCAGAGATCTGTGGTATTAAATGTCTAATGTTTAAGATCCAATATTTGAAAAAACAAACTTTAAGTGACAAGTTTACGAGAGAAGATGAAAATTTGTATGATATTGATGTTGAAGACATTGTGGCTAAACTTCCATACCCTACTATTGCTAGAGGATCTGCTTGACAGTTAAAACGTTTATCGATTGGACTGGATTTTTCAGCATATTAAGCATAACATAATATCAATAATAGCTTTTATTATGCTTACACCCATGTCCTGTATTTATTAAAGTTACAATTATTTATAATATTACTCAATACAATTTTTTTTCTGCACTGCTGTGTTGTTTTTAGGTGGTCAGTGGTACAACACCCCGTGGTCAAAGGTACAACTACATGTACCTTTGACCACTGTACGATTATTTTTTTACGAATTAATAAAAAAAATTAAATGTAAAGTTAGAACCTTGAAAAAATTATATATGATAAACAATATAATACTAATTACAACCAAATAAAAAAAAAGAATTTATTATTAATATTCAAGCTGAAAAAAATTCAATTGTGCAAAGTGGTCAAAGGTACAACACCTTCCCATATATATATATATATATATATATATATATATATATATATATATATATATATATATATATATGTCTGTTCGCGGTTTCCTTGTCTAAAATGGTCTGATTTTCATGAAATTTGGTATAAAAATCGTTCGTCTAATTTAAAAGATCAAGTTTTTGAAGCGAACAGAACATGGTTTTTGAAGCGAAATTCGCGCGAAAAAAATTTACGCTTACATCACATGCATGTAAGTACTCGTTTTATAGGCTTCTTGAGCTAGTAAATGACTGGAACCGGATAAAGCAATAGCATTAACCGTTTCCAAGAAAATCGGAAAAATAGTTGTTACATCAAGTTTTTGGTTTGGTTACATAGAATCATGGAACTAGACTAAAATATTTACTGCATGTTCGAATTTCTTTTATTTATTTCTTATTCTGTTATTCGGGACACAATGTCTGCTAGTAGGATAAAAAGAGAAAGTTGATAAGTCAACGATTAAATTATGTAAAATAAATAGAAATTGTAAAACACTTAAAATTCTTTTAATAGTCAATAAAAAATCACAATGAAAATTACGATTTCTTATTATTATATCTACTTGTTATATTACATTTTACTTTTACTTGCCTATTCTAAATTAAGTTTCATTTGTATTGTAGTTTATTATGGTACGCGATAATTTTTCTTTGATTACCTGACGCGTAAACAAACAGAGCAGATGGTTTTTCCACCACGGGAAAAGGCGACATACAATTGACCATGCGAGAAACATGGGTTTTCTAAATGAATACCACAAATACATAATGACTGCCCCTGGAATTTGTTTATAGTCAAACTGAGTTCATAGGTCCAATAGCAACACAGCTGCAGGTACTGTAATGAATTCACAGCAGCTCGATTCAAACTTGCCCCATTATTAGTCGAATGTCGTACTTCACGGGTCTGTCTTAACCGAATTCTTTCACGTTTATTGCGATTTTCACGTTCCTGGGAAGTACAATAACATTGATATTTAATTTGATTTTTTGCATTTCGGGTTCTTCTGCCTAAATTTGTCCGACGCCTTATAGGAGGCATATTTAGTAAGTCACAAACACACAACACTTTAGTAATTTTATAGAAACTTGTGGCTTTTAGATTTACTAATATTATAGATGCACAGCAAAGAGATGTTTACATTTCAAGTGACATTTTACCACAGACAATTTATATTTAATTATAGACAATTTCTTTCTGGCTAATGTTACCATCGTATAAATGAAGGGCTGAGTGCCAAAAACTAGTAATAACTAAAAAAATCTGAAAAACATTACCGTTGATGACTTAATTGACTTAAATTGCTCCAATTCAAATTATTTTTGTCACCAACACAATGTATTTTAGATTCTATTTACTTTAAATTCGATTTTTTAAGTATTTTCTAATTTCGGGATAGTCACCTTAGGCAATGAGCCCTTCAAATATTGACATGTTTACAATTTAGTACACTAACGTCACTCAATTGTTTTGCTTTCCCTGAACCTCTTCACTAACACTAAAAGTTTGTGGTATGATATTAAATTTGAAATTGACTTGTACTTGATTTTGTATGGGAATATAGAAAAGTGGGTTCTTTTTTTTCCTCGTTAACGCAAATATAAATTAATTTAAATTGCATTATTACCTTTTTGACCTAGCCAGTGCATTCCCCGGACCATGACCTACCTGTGTGCCAAGTTTGATCAAAAACGGTCATTTTTTGTGTAGAACGAAATGCAGACAGACAGCTGATAGGCGATGTTTACCTAGTCTATGCCATTTCCCAGACCAAGACCTACCTGTCAGCTAATTTTGGTCAAAATCGGTCAAATTTTCTCAATTTGGGTACAGAACAAAATGCAGAGAGACAGCTGATAGACGATGTTGACCTAGTCTATGCCATTTCCCGGATATATATACCTACATGTGAACCAATTTTGGTAAAAATCTATGAAATGTTGTGAATTTGTGTAAGGAATAAAAATGCAGACAGACAGCTGATTGACGATGTTGAACTAGTCTATGTCATTTCCCTGAACAAGACCTACCTGTGCGCAAATTTTGGTCCAAATAGATCAAATGTTCTCAATTTGTGTATAGAACAAAATGCAGAGATACAGCTGATAGACGATGTTGACCTAGTCCATGCCATTTCCTGGAAGAATATATCTACCTGTCTACCAATTTTGGTCATAATTGTTGAAGTGGTATGAATTTGTGTAAGGAATAAAAATACAGAGAGACAGCTGATAGACGATGTTGACCTAGTCCATGCCATTTCCTGGAAGAATATATCTACCTGTCTATCAATTTTGTTCATAATTGTTGAAGTGGTATGAATTTGTGTAAGGAATAAAAATGCAGAGATACAGCTGATAGACGATGTTGACCTAGTCCATGCCATTTCCTGGAAGAGTATATCTACCTGTCTACCAATTTTGGTCATAATTGTTGAAGTGGTATGAATTTGTGTAAGGAATAAAAATACAGAGAGACAGCTGATAGACGATGTTGACCTAGTCCATGCCATTTCCTGGAAGAATATATCTACCTGTCTATCAATTTTGTTCATAATTGTTGAAGTGGTATGAATTTGTGTAAGGAATAAAAATACAGAGAGACAGCTGATAGACGATGTTGACCTAGTCTAGGCCACTTCCCCGACTATGACCTACCTGTGTGCCAAGTTTGATCAAAAACGGTCAAATATTGTCAATTTTTGAACAAAATGCAGAAAGGCAGCTGATGGAATATTTGGACCTAGCCTGTGATACTTCCCGGAAATATACTTACCTGTGTGCCAATGTTGGTCGAAATCGATCAAATGGTGTGAATTTTTTGTAAGACACAAAAATGCAGAGAGACAGCTGATAGACGATGTTGACATAGTCTATGCCATTTCCCGGGCCAAGACCTACCTGTCCCGTGTGCCAAGTTTGATCATAAACTGTCAAATCATGTGGATTTGTTTAAGGAATAAACAGTTAGGCAAACAGCCGATAGACGATTTTGAACTAGCCTAACATTCTTCAAGCATAAAGACCCATCTGTGTCTCTAGTTTAGTCACAATTGGTCAAACGGTCCATTATTCCTATAATGAACAAACAGACATACAGACAGCTGATTGAAGATTTTGACCTAGTCTAAGCCACTTCCCGGTTAAAAACTTACCTTTGTGCAAAGTGTAGTCAAAATTGGCCAAACTGTGTGTATATGTATAAGGAAAAAACAGACAGACAGAAATCTGATAGACGATTTTAAACCATCCTGTAACACTCCCCGAATAAATACGTAGTAATTTCCGAAGATTCGTAGCTATTTAGGCTGTACGAAGTTCACGGATTCAGCTAGTTAAATAAATAAATAAACAAACAAAAGAGGGAGCCGGCCCGGGCCGGGCCCGGACGGGAAAGAATGTCTACGTGCCTTTCTCAACGGGGCCCGGACGGGACACGGGCTCGGCACGGCCCCGGCCCGGACCCGGCACGGTCTAGCGTGAACTAGTCCATTAAAAACAGTGGTGTGATTGTTTCACCGTGTCCCGTCCGTGCCCCGTCCGGGGCCCGTCCCGGACGCGGCACGGTCTAGCGTGAATAGGCCTTAATACTATGAAATAGATAATGTACGGTTACAGCTGTTCTTTATCGTCCTAGCAACGCTTGCTGTCTTGGCTTGCCTGGTCTAACCTACTCAAACTTTAAACCCCTCTAAAAATACTTAAAAATTCGAATATCAAAAAATCCTTTCTTAGCGAGCGTCTACGTTATATAGGGAGTGTCCATGCAAAATTTCAAAATTTTGTGTGGAGCGGTTTGGGCTGGGGTATGATAGGTCAGTGAGTCAGTGAGTGGGTGGTATTTGACAAATATATAGAAGATATCTTGAAAATGGTTAGCAAATCTTGGTAGGTAAATACTATAGTTACTATTCGAAAGAATACTAGGTAAATTCTCTACAGAAAAGCTTCATAAGTAATTTTCGATGGGACAATGTCAATCCGAGAAATAAGTGCTTAAAACTTCTAATCTGTTAGTTTGTTCGGTAAAAATGCAGTTTCCAGCCCTCCAAACCGATTTCTTTCAAACTTTGCACAATAACGTATTTTGATGCACTAAACACGAATACGATAAAAAAAAACGTCGGATTTAACTAGGAAAGAAGTTATTAATCACTTAAGTTCACTGTTATGCAGGTTTATTTTTTTAAATAATTAAACACTCCTCACATTTCTTGTTTCGTTCATGAAAAGTATTATATATCAGAAAATCGGTGGATACAAATCCACTGGGGATTTGTATCCACTGAACATCCAGTCTCAAGAAGAAGAAGAAGAAGAAGAAAGCTAAAAGAGATGTCTTGGAGGATTAGAGGAATGTCTAGGAAGACTTTAAGGGCATACATGCTATGCGTTTCCGCTCGCTCCGCTCGTTCAAGAAGATAACAAAACCCCAGTCAATCCAACTCGCTAGAATTAATAGAATTCTATTGATTTTAGCGAGTTGGATTGACTGGGGTTTTGTTATCTTCTTGAGCGAGCGGAAACGCATAGCACATATGCCCTTAAGCGACAGGTGACGACGGGTGAGGATGCCCTTAAAATTAACAATATCTTTGAATAAATGGTTTCTGAACATTTCAAATGAGAGTTCTCTGTTTCCCAATGTTACATATCTGCGCATGCGCGTGTTTACAAATACGCTGATGCCTAGTTTTATAACCTTCCTAACTTTAGTGCTTAATATTATAGTCTATTAATTTTAGCGAGTTGGATTGACTGGGGTTTTGTTATCTTTTTGAGCGAGCGGAGCGAGCGGAAACGCACAGCACGTAAGCCTTAAAGTCGTCACAAATTTAGTTGTTTACATTAGCTCTCATAACTTGCACAACAGTGAACTTAAGTGCATAATAACTTCTTTCCTAGTTAAATCCGACGTTTTTTTTTATCGTATTCGTGTTTAGTGCATCAAAATACGTTATTGTGCAAAGTTTGAAAGAAATCGGTTTGGAGGGCTGGAAACTGCATTTTTACCTAAGTGCTTAAAACTTCTAATCTGTTAGTTTGTTCTTTAGAACTTTTGTTTTTTTTTACCCTATTTACGTCACTTTATTGCATTTCAAAGCGAACGCTTACATTTTCGAATTCATGTCCAGGTACTCGTTTTATAGGTATCTTAAACTAGAAAAACGAATGAAACCATTTATAATCTGTAACCGTTTTCGAGAAACATTAAAACACCTACTTTTCCAAACTAATTTGGATAGGTATTCAAAAACAATTCAGTTGAAACTTGTTCTAGACGTTTGATATTCATCCAGTCTATAATGGGTACATTTTGGTCCCGTTTGGAGTTAAGGAAGTACTGGAAATAAAATTATTCATTAACAGGCATGAAAAGTTTTCGGATTTTCTTATATTTTCTAAAATATCTCGAAAACTGTTAGGAAATCGTGGAAAGTGGAAGGCGGCCATTGGAAAGCTTACTAAATTCCTTACAAAAAAGGTTTAGATGTAATTTTGGATTGAGTGCTTAAAACTTCAAAATTGTTAGTTTTGTTGTTTTCAACGGGATTTTGTCACTGTTTACCTAACGTTTTAATTGTTTACGGTTTTTTAAATTGTATTTAATAGTAAAATTTGTGTTTTAATAAAATAAGGTATGAAAATGAGAAACGTAATAGTGTCGGCGAACGTTGTGGTGCCTTAAATCTTCCTTCCCTTTGAGATGTCATTTTATATTTTTCACAAAAGATCAAAACCTTCCAATAACTGCTTCTACTCCTTTGGTAATGACTCAACGGATATGAACGGAACCGCGCTAAGATGACGCAGTTCCAGCGAGTCGGACTTAATTTAATGTTTAATTATTTAATAATTAAACATTATTAAATAATTATCCATTATTTAATGTTAAATTCCATTGTCAACCATTCTACTGTCCTTTATTAACACTAAATTCCCTCCTAATAGTAATACAAATGTGGGGCTTAAACCTAAAGGTTCATTAGTGCTAATGGATTAAAAGAGGAGAGAAGTTTGCGGTTAGAATCCTCCACCAAGAGACTCGGTAAGTACACAGAATGTAGTACCATAAGGATCGGGAAATGGCTTTGAAGGGTTGTGTCAGAGGGAGCGGAGGCGGTCGATCAAAGTAGCTTTAATCTCTTTGGGGTTCCGATGTCATCGGGTTGGCTTCAAGAGGGCGACTCTTCCACTGTGTCTCGTTTTACTTGCGTCGAGGTAATTATTACCCTGCTAGGAATAGGCCATAGGCGGCTAAATAATTCAAATATTTTACTTCTTTTTTTTTTTTCTTTTTTTTTTTTTTTTTTTTTTTTTTTTTAAATTCAAATGGTAATGTAAAATAAGATGGCAAAAAGTGCCCCCAGCAATATCGATTTCGGAGTTTGACCGCTTGAAAGGTAACCTAAAAATACTCAGTCATGCAAAGTTTTAGCCTTCTGGAGGTCATATTAGTGCTACAATAAATTAGAACGTCTTGTATCTTTTTTGTTTTTTTACGAATGCAATTTTACACAAAAAAAAATCATAGAGGTGTAAATTATAATCGTTAATAACCATGTTTTTTTATCAAAATATTTGGCGTGAAAATCTAGGCGCACGGTAGTGCGCCAGGCCAAGTTCCGGCATAAGCATACTGTGTGTTGTATATTACAGGCGGTCTTCGAGCCGATTTCTACCCTCTCATAACTTTCAACCAGGTGAAGATATAGTTATAACATTTTACGCATGTATTTCTACTAGATGTGAAAATTTTCATACTTCTACATCGAATAGTTTTTGAGATATAAGCGATCGAAAATCGCGATTTATAGGAATCACTGACTCATCAAAATTATTAGGCACTTCCCATGATGCTAGAGACTTGAAATTTTGCAGGATGATAGATATGTGGGTGTTATTAAAGGGAAACATCGAAAAATCCTGAAAAGTTGTGTTTGTCTCCGCTTCCGGGGGGGGGGGGATGCCAGTTTTCTACTTCCTTCGGAAACCCATCATTCCGTCCAAAACCCATGATGTGGGGTATCAAATGAATCGTCTTGGTATGAAGAACCTATATTTGATGTTTTAAGAAACATTTAGACACATATAGGCTTGATCAAAATCTTATACCTGGTGTCTGTCTTTATGTTTGTTCCTTATACAAATCCGAACCATTCGACCGACTTTGACCAAACTTGGGACACAGGTGGGTCTTGATACGGGGAGAATCATAGGCTAGGTTAAATTTTCTATCAGCTGGCTGTCTGTCTGTTTGTTCCTTATACAAATACACACCGTTTGGCCGATTTTGACAAAACTTGGCAAACAGGTAGGTCTTGATCCTGGAAGTGGCATAGACTAGTTCAAAATAGGCTATCTACTGTTTGTCTAACTGTTTATTCCTTATACAAATCCACACGATTTGACCGATTTTGTCCAAACATGGTACACAGGTAGGTCTTTATCTGGGGAGTGTCATAGGCTAGGACATAATCGTCTATCAGCTGTCTGTCTGCATGTTTGTTCCTTACACAAATTCACTCCATTTGACCGATTTTGACCAAACTTGGTAAATAGGTAGGTCTTGGTCCGGGAAATGCACTAGGCTAGGTCAAAAAGGTCTTTCAGCTGTCTGCCTGTATGTTTGTTCCTTATACAAATCCACACCGTTTGGCCTAGTTTCACCAAACTTGGCACACAGGTAAGTCTTGATACGGGAGTGTGATATTACCTATGATGTTTTGTACTTTTTGTTCCATCGGAAAGCCATCATGTGGGGTATCAAATGAATCGTCTTGGCAAGGAGAACCTATATTTGATGTTTTAAGAAACATTTCGACGCATCCTAACAACAACAGGTTTGACTTCTTTCTTAAATGTTGTAAATAAAGTCGTAGGGGTTAACTGCAAAACATACTTGAAAGCAGATACTAAGTTTTTCAAAGTCGAGTCATCTAAATTACGAAGTTTAGGACCACAAACCCAAATTGTATCGTCTTTGTTCTTATCTTTATCTCGAAGGCCTTCTACACTTTCCCTATTGTGATCTTTATCCTCGGGACGAGGTTCCTGTGTTTTACAGTGTAATAGTGTAGTTAAGAGAGCAATCAATTTGTCCTCTAGAGTAATGTCATCTGGAAGAGCTTCTAACTTTTCTAGTCTAGTGATTAGATGTAGAAAGGTATGCTACTTATTGGTATCAAATATCAAGCAGTAAGGAGAACTTTGTGCAGAATCCAAAGATCCTGGTTTTATATGAAGTACAAAAGCCAGTAGGTATGCGGCAACTAAATTTTAATTAATACTTAGAAAACATTAATGAGATCCCCAAAAAAACATAAATGTAGACATAACCTTAAATTTAAACTGCCTAATTCGCCCAAACAAACTACAAAAACCCTTAAAAATTGTTTTTCAGAGTACTTT
>OX328128.1:18124869-18391284 GCA_946811695.1 Gonocerus acuteangulatus
TTGTCAAGTCAATTCTCAGATTGTTTACTCTCTAAGGTGGGATTGTGAGGTTACTGTAAGGGTATGTAGGTGTGTTGATTAATGCAGCATTTTCTGTGTTTTCGAGGAAGCGGATAAGGAGGGGTTTTTTGTTTGGGTTGTTTGTGTGCATATGTGTATATAAAGGGGTTGTTTAGAAAACTATTAACACATGGACTGTTCATAGTTTTTGATCTCACAATAAACTTAAGACAAATCATCTGAAGTCGATAATCCAAGGAAGGTTCTCCAGATTCTGAATAAAGTCTATTTATTGGACTCGACCTGAAAGGCCCTGTTGCAAGTCTTACTACCTGTGTTGTGTATTGTGTCTAATGCTTTTAGTGTTTTTGGTCTGGCAGATGAATATGCTATTGAACCGTAATCCAGCTGAGGCCTGGTGAAGGCTCGGTAACACATTAGCATGGGTACATTTGTCAGCTCCCCACTTAGTATTGCAAAGAATTCTTAATAAATTCAACGATTTGTTTTATTTATTAAGAATAATTTTTATATGGGGCCCCCCATGTTAGTTTTTTGTCTAGTATTATTCCAAGGAATAATAATAGGTAACCATTTGAAATCTAACTGAATTTCCTATAATTCCTATGGTTGGTAAGGTGAGTAATTTCCACTTACTAAAATCTCACTTTTCATTCAGAGAGTTTTTCAAGGAATATCAAAACAAACTAGTAACAGTCCCCATTCCAAGGTGGCATTCCGAAGCAGATGATTACTCGAATCTCCTTTTTGACATTTAGATAATAAACGTCAAAACTATTTACGTTTTTTTTTTCTTGTATTTACAGAGGCATAAATGCAGTTTTTTTATTATAAAACTATGTACTAGTGCCGAAATAGGGAGAGGGGTAGAGGAGAAGTCAATCTAAATTATTGATGTGTCCCAAACAGCCGTAATTTATTATATTTTGTATTTTTATAATTCATTTATTAAGGAGAGAGTTCAACAAGAATTGACATTTTTAGATTACTAAGAACCTCAAAATTATTTTATTTACTGTTAGTATTGTTTGCGTAGTATGAATAAAATATATGAAATAGTTGATAATGCTTCGCAGTGAAAAACGTAAATAAATTAAATTTTATATTACATAAATAATATCGAAATATATTAATAAATAAAATGTTCCAACAAAAAGGGTGCACATCATAATGCTAAAAGGTCAAAAAAGGATTTCTAGAGGAAGGATTTCCACTAATATCCTTATACAATTTAAAGGATATAGATTTTATTGGCTGTCAGAGCTTTTATTAAAAGGAAGGACGAGGCCTTTGCCGATAGTCCAAATGGAGGGCCATCAAGTAGCCGATATTATCCTTCAAAATTCCTATTGGTATTCAGAAGAATTCAAGTGTCTGTGTAATTGCTTCTTAAAAAAAATTGGTGTTAAAAAGGACAGAAATGTCGGAATTTTCCAACATATTCAGACTCAAATATATGTGTGTGTGTATATATAAACATAAATCATCACCTCTTATTTTTCCTTGGACCACTCCTACGGATTTCGAAGTAGTACATGAACTAAGAGTATTATTCATGAAGATTAGACAATTAGCCGTCGAGGCGATAAGTGAATATGGAATAGTTGGGATTCGGCTAAAGAAACCTCAATACGATTTTTGTTTAAAAAAATCTATATTTAGGACGTTTCGGCTACTCATTGGTAGCCTTCGTCAGCTAAAATGACAAGAAAAACAGAAATTAATACAGAAAAAAGTTTATAATTTCTATAAGTAACAGATCTATAAATGCAATTAACTTATTATAAAAGAACAATAGGCGTTAAATTATTAGAATGAGTTCTGGAAAATCAATAGAAACATAACAAAAAAAAAAGAAAATAAGAAAAAAAAGTCTATTTTAGTGAAGTGTATTTTTCTTCTTTTTTTTTTTAAGCAAGCTAGTTAGCCTCGCGGAATCAATTCTTATTGATTCCCTGGGGATCCTCAGCTATCACATTTATGGGAGCTGAACAGCTGCTAATCATTCTTTCGAAGATCATTGTTGTTTACAGACACCTGGAAAATTTAAAAAAATCCATATTCCCCCTAAAAAAACAACAAAAAAATGTACTTATAAATTCATTTTTGAATAGGTATAGTATTTTTAAATTTCTTTTTCTTCACCTTCCTATTGTAAATTGAATTAGCGAGCATTCCCAAAATTAATTAAATACATTTTCGAAAGAATGATTAGCAGGCTGTGAGTGTAGCAACCCAATAGACTTGGGCAGCAATCTTTCTTTATTTATTTATTCAATAAAGCTTTTCTTCTTCTTCTATTCTCTTATTTAATTTTGTACGATTATATTTTAGCTGAAGAAGGCTTAGGAAATCTTACTGTTGTTGTTTTTTTTAAAGCTTAATCCAGACTATTCCTTGACCTCTTCCCCTCGCGAATGCTAACTAATTGCAACTAATTAAAAACTTGTTTTAGTTAAGCAAGTTATTTGTACGTGGGTTCCAGGACATTCTGGCACCCAGGAGAAATAAAATGATGATTAGCTGAAGCCGAATCCTGCCCGGTTGTCTCTAGATTGGTGGACCCTATAATTTAAACAAATATATATATATATATATATATATATATATATATATATATATATATATACATATATATTGCATAGCTCAACGGTATACTATTTATGAGCTACGGGGTAATACCAGTGATGTGGGGTGGGTAGATATAAATTGGGTATATACCCGGGTATTTACCCACAGGGAGGGTAAATACCGAAAAAAGCGGGTATTTTCAGTTTTTGAGCTTGATACAACTTCTTTGAATATATATTGGTGCAAACAAGGACTGAAACTTACCCATTTGATCATAAAAACTTAATAAACATTAATACTTACCCAGTAATATTTTAAAGAAAGTTAAAAGTCGGTCAGGGTATTTCTGGGTATTTAAGAAATTGAGATAATCTTAGTCCAAAGTTTCAGCTGAGGCTTCATTTTTGTGAATGCAGTACAGTAGTATCAAATTTAGGCAAACAACTTATTTTATTGGTAGTCGGAAGGTCCATGGCAAATTTTCAGGTAATAATTTAATGCGCTAATGGCCTAGATGCAGATGCGCCATTATATAAAAAATAAATAATTTAATATTTATTAACCTCTTAGTGATCATATTATATAATTTATTATTGTTTAAATAGTTTCACAGTGTTTCAATAGCTCTAAACTGGCAAGATCCATGACATTTTACAATATTCGATTACTAAGTCGTGGTTTAGTTAAATACCTTAAATATCCGGGTATTTATGAAATTGGGTATTTACCCTGGGTATAAATACCCGGGTATTTTACAACAATGGGTAATACTACCTTGTGTGATAAAGTCCTTTTTAAAATATTTTTTAACATTAACAACAATTTTCTTTTAATTCTACGTTTATTTGTGTTTGAGAATTGTGGAAGTTAGTTAGTGGAAAATTTTCCAATTACTTAAGAAGTAATGAAGTACCTGGTGCGAGCCAAATCAAAGTCATTTTCCTCAATTTATAAGTAACAAATAAAACAATATTTTTCAATTCTTTATATTGAACGTTTTACATGGGATGTTAATATGTCCAAAAATAAGTTTGAAAAAAATGGCGGCGCTGTCTCTGACGAACAGAAACCAATCTTTTTTCACGGGAGATAGTCTGCAGGCGGCAATTTTGAACCTAGGACGAAAAACTAAAATTATTCCGAAAGATGACGGGTAAATATAGTAAAGTACGTAAGAATTGTAAGAAATATTTTTTTTTTTTTTCTAAAATGGTGAACAATTATATATTTCAAGGTAGGGATTGTCGGGGTTCGGTTAATGCTTCTTAATAAAACTATATTTTGCCGTGAAAATGGTTTTATTGTTGCAGATGTTTCGGCTTGATCTTCAAGCCTTCATCAGGGCTGTAAATACAAGTAGGACGGATTTAATTAAATCCGTCCTACTTGTATTTACAGCCCTGATGAAGGCTTGAAGTCCAAGCCGAAACGTCGGCACAATAAAACCATTTTCACGGCAAAATATAGTTTTATTAAGTAACAGTGACCGAACCCCGACAATTCCTACCTTGCATGATCAACGGTCAACGATCTCCTCTCAATTATATATTTCTTATTAAACATACGTCAAAAATCGGTTATAAAATATTTATAATTGAATGAATCGAGAACTTCCTACGTAATATACTAGCAAATATCATTAAGAAGCTGCTGTTAAAATGTGAAGTTGATCGGGCAAAAATTGATGACTTTTAGGTTATATGTTCTGAAATGTTATTTTTTCCTAATTAATTTTTTTTATACTTTCTTGTAATAAAAATGAAAAAGTCCGTCACGCAGGAGCTGCATAACTAAGCACTTTCCTCAGAATTTGGGTAGTGTAGACTGCTTTCCAGAACAATTTGCTTAAAATATCCTACATAAATAAAATAAAAACATGAATAGTTCTCTTTTAAATTTGTAATGAGTAACTGATCAATTATTAATTTGCTTCCAGAGTTATGTTTACACATGGTACCTATTACACTACGTAATAAATACAAAAAACCTCATATTATCGTATTTTGATCTAACGCAGGAACAGGATACAGTCACTCCTTGCGGCGGCTTTGTGAACCTACGTCTGAGGGGCTTTTCTATTGAAATAATATTACAAATTAAACCCCCGCTTTCCGATTGACCGATTCAGCTCATTTTTACAACACTTCTTTCTCATGAGGTACCCACGACGTATACCGCGTTTCGTTACAAAACAGCAGAAAGTACGACCGGTATGAGTATATTAGGAATTTGGGTCCAGAGTAAACCCCCCCTTCTAATGAGCCGATTTAGTTTATTTTTACAACACATATTTACCTGTAGATTACCACTACGAATACGGAGTTTCGTCGAAATATACCAGAAATCACGGCTGGTAGTGGCGAATTGGTAATGTGGGTCCGGAGTAAACACCCCCTCCTAATGAACCGATTTAGTTTATTTTTACAACACATATTTACCTGTGGATTACCACTACGAATACCGAGTTTCGTCGAAATATACCAAAAATCACGGCTGGTAGTGGCGAATTGGTATTGTGAGTCCGGAGTAACCCCCCCCCCCCTTCTAATGAACCGATTTAGTTTATTTTTATATCTCCCTTTTCTCTCTATATCACCAATACGAATACCAAGTTTCGTTGAAATATAACAAATATTACGGCTGACATGGTCAAGTTAGTGTTTTGGGTTCGGGGTAAACCCCCCCTTCCGGTAGACCGACTTAGGTGGTTAACGAACTCGTTCAATCGTTTGCTAATTGAATGCTATGTACCAAGTTTCGTGACGAAAAAACAAAAACTCTGGCCGCTATCGTGTTAACAGACACATATATATATATATATATGCATATATATATATATATATATATATATATATATATATATATATAGATATATATAAATTTTAACGGGGGTCATTTTCGGTGTCTAATAGGTAGAATCGATAAAGATTTGAAGAAATTTTTCAAAAATTCCGTCATGAGTCCAACCTCAATAGCTACTTTCCTTTGGAGGAAAGTGCTAAAAGTAATGAGTTTTAATGTTGACATTTAATGTTGAAGGAGGACCAAAAAAAAATTAACAATTAAAAATAGACCAATCGAAGTTCGCTCAAAAAATTATCTTCGCATCAGCATCGCATTCACTCGGCATCCGTACTTCACTCGGAAAATCGTATTTTTGGCCCATTTAAAAAACATTTTTCACATAAACACTCTTGGATATGATTTTTGATTAGTTAAGGAAGACTTTTAGCCCATAAAAAATGTTAAAAAAAAATTACGAAGTAGCATTACCACTTAAGCTAACAGAAGTATAATTTAAATTTGTATTTATACCATAAGAATGCATAATATTTCATCAACGCAGTAGATTTGCGCTTTCCAAAACAAGAATTGTGACTAAAATTGTGGAACAACGATCCTTGTTCACAAACCCCGATGTAATAAGACACTCGTTTAATAATGTTTATAAGGCAGACGGTATTAAATTCTTCATTATGTACGATGCTCAGTTTATTATTTGTGTAATAAAAATAAATAATATCCGATAAATGCAAAGGGAGTCCTTAACAAGAAAACTATTTTAATGAAATTTGAGATTCTATCAGGAAAACGCCCTTTAAGAAGTAAAATTTCAAAGGATTCTCCCAGTAAGATGAGTTTCTAGCCTTAATGTGGTACCTCAAGGCCGGGTTTTACTTCATCTTTAATAAACAGTAAAGGAAATAACCCAACTGGCGAGATGGGAAAGTAAATGAGATTTCAGAATCTCCATGTAGAATGTTTTTAATTTACTTAAGGTCTCTATGGAAACTAACAGGAAAAGTATACAATACTTTGATGTGAAAGTATTAACTAATCAACTAGTATTAATCTGGGTTTCATTAAATTCCGCATTTAGTTGTATTACTTAGCCTGTACAGGAAACATTTTTCTTTTAAAGAAAGTTTCATTTTTTATTTCTTCGATTTTATATTTTACAGGGGGGCGAAGGTAGCTCAGTGATAGAGCACTAGACTAATATGCTGGAGTAGCTGAGTTCGAATCCCAAGCATGCAGTAAGGATTATTATCATATAGTGTCTTCGTTCGTGGGTTGGATTCGGCCTCGCTGACTGTCCCTAGGCCAACCCAGCCTTTTGTGAGGTCACGTTATTACAGTGGGGTGAAATTAGTACATACCCATACTGCTAGGATATTTTCATTCAACTGTTACCAAAGGGTCAAACTTTTCCCCAAAGTTTGCTAACAGACAAATGTACACCTCTATATTTGTCTGTTCGCTCTCAGACAAATATATAAGCATATATCTGTACTCCGGAGGTAAAGACCACCATGTCACATATTTGCATTGGTCCATGAGAGCTAATTTTCCACAATAGAAAACTGTTAAAATTTGTTTCTTAGGTAAATATAGAAAAAGTTTAAACAATCTTTATTGCCATTGATAGGTAATTGGTAGTATTGAACAAAACCAAGTCCTCCACATGGTGTCTTTTACTACTAATAAAAACTGACACGATTTTATTTTTTACTGTCTTATCTTCGTTATACCAGGTAACGCAAAAAGTCCTGTCGTTTTTTAGAAATAGGGTAAAAATAAAGGAAAAAAATATTTCAAATAAGTATTATTCGTCGAAATAGTCACCCTCACTCTCCAAAACCTTCTTCCAACGTAAAGGCCCCAAACTCCTTTTTTATAAAACTCGGCTGGTTCGGATGATAAAAAAAGTTTCTAAGGTGTTTTTCAATGTCGTCGCATCCGCGAACGTTTATCCCCGCAGACTGTTGTCTAGAGCTCTGAACAGATGGTAATCAGATGGTGACAAATCAGGGGAATATGGTGGGTGAGATAGAGTTTCCCAGCAAATCGCTAAGAGTTTGTCCCGTGTGATCTTGCCGCCGGTCAGTTTATGGGGAACCCACTTATCAAGTTTTTTCGTCCCACCAATTTGATGTAGCTGATGTCTGATGGTTGACTCGGAAAGTTTAAGTTGTACAGCGATTTCGGAGAAAGTTTTTCGTGGATCTGACTCAAAGATTTCTGTCGGGGCATCGTCAACTACAACTTCCGGCCTTCCATTTTGACGTTCATCCATGAGCGATTCATCCCGTCTACGAAATTTAGCAAACCAGAATTGCGCCTTCCGATCTGAGAGAGCATCCTCCTCGTACACCTGACGCAGTTTACGAGCAGCCTCGGTGGCTTTTAGGCCTAATTTACTCCTGTAGTATAATCGAGCGAATTTGCGTCTCAAGAGAGAACATTGTAAACAATTTTTTCCTGCTCAGAACGTTAACTGGGTTAAAGTTAAAGTAGTCCAGTGTACTACCAAAAAAAAGCATCTTCTAATCCTACAAGGTTACTCTTTATTTATCATTACGGTATTGAAGTAAGAAATTTGTAAACATGAGATTTAAAAAAAAACGACAGGACTTTTTGCGTTACCTGGTATATAGAAATAGAACATAGTGCCCTATACCATTATATGGATCAAAAAATCCAATTTAAGAACATTTTTTTAAGTCAACGTAATAAAAAAAATGTTCTTAAATTGGATTTTTTGATGTACAAAGTACAGATATGAGCGGTATACGTTTGTAACAATTTTTCCAAACTTGACTATTGTGACCCAATTTTACGGTATTCGAAAATGGCTGGTCGTAGTGGACCTACATTTTTTGGGAAGAAAATGCAGGTAAACGATAAAGATCTTGTAACCTTCATAGTTTATTACTTCTGTCAAAATAATAATTTCTGGATTATGGGCCGTAATGACGATAAACACTACAGGATATGGTTATTATAAATATAAACATCTCTGAGAGCTCAAATTACTATCAACAGATTTTAGTAACCATGATTTTAGAATACATTTTGATAGCATGAACTTGGGGCAAAAGTTAGCTCAGTGGAAGACCACTGGACTAATATGCTGGAGGACCTGAGTTCATATCCCGTGTAAGCACAAAAGATTTTATCTTCATGGGTTGGATTCGGCCTGTCTAATAACCCACCGTTTAATTAATTTATTATTGGGTACCTTGGTGTTAATGACTCCAGCAGTGGAAGCAGCCAAGGGGAAAAACAGGCGGCCGGAGCATAGTACTGACCACACTATCCCCCTAGTGTGGTCAGTACTATGACTATGGTCATGAATCAGATACCTCTACAGTATCTGCCCCCCAGGACCCTCGTAGCCTTTTTTTTTTTTTTTAGCATGAACATACACTGCAGAGATGGAGAAGTTTATGCGATATTTCAAAAGATTGATCTTCTTAACACGATATATTGATTTTATGAATCGATCTCCAAGGGTCGATCTTTTAAAAAATCGATTTATCTAGAACCGGATCAAATTTTAAAGGAGAGGAGGGGATATTTCGGAAAACACCTGATACGTAAACAAACCCGATGGCAGCAATATTGGTTAGCCACATCTCTAAAAAATGTTTACGTTGTTTTTAATGCTTTACTATTATAAATCACTCCCGTAACAGGCCACGAGGGCCCTAAGGGGCAGATACTATAGAGGTATCTGATTCATGACCATACGGCACAGCAGGGAGATAGTGTGGTCAGTACTATGCTCCGGCCGCCTGATTTTCCCCTTGACTGCTTCGAGTCATTAGCACCAACCAAGGTACCCATTATTAAATTAATTGAAGGCTGGGTTGTCCTAGGGACGGTCAGGGAGGCCGAATTAAACCGGTGAACGAAGACACTAGAAGAAAAAATCTTTAGTGCTTGCTCGGGATTTGAACTCAGGCCTCCAGCTTATTAGTCCAGTGCTCTACCACTGAGCTAACCTCGCCCCCTTACTATTATAAATAACATACTTTTAATACAACAATAACATTATACAACGACTCAATACCTTCCGTTTCTACAATTGCGGGAAAGGAAGTATGTAATATAGAATAAGGTTTAAAACTTTACTCTTAATTTGTATAACCATTGTTCGCTATTATTATTATTTGATTATATTTTTTTCTCATTTGATGAAAATGTATATGTTAAGTACCCACATATTTCATTATGATGTGAAAGAATTAGTTTCATTGTATATTATTTTTCTACTCTTTTGTTATACTCGTAGATATATTTTTCATATTATCAAGTATTCAAATTGACTTCGATTCGTATTTGTGATTGGCGATTTTCAAATGTGAATCGATTCGAATAGAAATGAAATAGGAATTTCGTAGTTAAATGTAAGTATTCATGAAATCGATCCATATCGAAGATGTACTCAATAAAATCGAACTCAAGAAAAGCTGGAAATCTTTAAATAAAAAAGAGGTGAAAAACTTTTGAAAACCACAATTACATACATCTCAGAAGTGGAACATCACAAAATAAAATATTCATAATTATATATATATATATATATATATATATATATATATATATATATATATATATATATATGTATATATACATTAGTTTTAGCAGATAAATTAAATAGCAATATGAGCATTCTTGAGAGAACAATGGAGATTCCAACTTACTTACTCGAGCCGGAAATTCCTACTTACATTCAAGTTGGAAATGAGAAAAGTTTCATTGGGTCATTTGCCTTTTATACCTAGGGCTTAACGGGTAATTAAACAGCTCCGATGTTAAACCTCCGCTCTAAGAGCTTTAATTGTTTAAGTGTCGGAGAAGTAGGAGTTAAACTAGTTTATAAGCTCTTTCATTGGATGAATTAGTAGGAAATCTGTTTAGCCGACTGTTTGATAGTAGTTTGGATGATACTGTATATTTTAGGGTGCGGTCCATTGAAAAGATTTACACTTGATTTCATTATTATTATCACCAATGAATGAATTTGTATTTTTAAGGCCACACTTGGGCACAAAGTATGGTGTCTTTCTTGCGGCCAGCAGCCGCACAATGGGGCCAAACGACATTTCTTGTTTCGAAAAAGGCTACAGCCTCTAAATATTAACCGATTTCAATTCACGAACATTTACAATTGAGCATAAAAAAAAGTCAGTCCCGTAACAGGCCTCGAGGGCCCTGAGGTGCAGATACTATAGAGGTATCTGATTCATGACCATACCACTAGGGAGATAGTGTGGTCAGTACTATGCTCCGGCAGCCTGATTTTTCCCGTTGGCTGCTTTTACTGCTAGAGTCATTAGCATCCAAGGTACCCATTATTAAATTAATTAAAGGCTGGGTTGGCCTAGGGACGGTCAGGAAGGCCGAATTCAACTTATGAACGAAGACACTTGAAGCAAGATCTTTAGTGCTTGCTCGGGATTTGAACCCAGGTCCTCCAAGTTATTAGTCCAGTGCTCTACCACTGAGCTGACCTCTCCCCCAATCGAGCATAAAATAACATTTAATTTTTTAACTTATCAGCACTGATAATGTTCAAATTCAACATTAAAATCCTGATTAGACTTGGAGAAAAATAGACTGACATCTTCAAAATGTAAATTTATCCTTAGTCACCAATGAGATTAAATGAAATAATAGAATTTTTTAATGATTTAAAAATTAATTTTGATTTTTTTCAATTCTAATCAGGATTTGAATGTTCAATTTCAGATTAAATAATTACATGAAAAATAAAATATTATTTTATGTTCAATTTCAAAAGTTTGCGAATTATTTACACGTAATTTAATAAATAGGGGAAACTCAAAACAAAAATATAGCCAGATAAAGTTGTTGTAAATTTTATAAGCTTTCATTTAAAAAGCAGAGGAAGACCAAT
Source organism: Gonocerus acuteangulatus (assembly GCA_946811695.1). Lineage (NCBI taxonomy): Eukaryota > Metazoa > Arthropoda > Insecta > Hemiptera > Coreidae > Gonocerus > Gonocerus acuteangulatus. The sequence goes on from OX328128.1 coordinate 18,136,169, forward strand.
GTTGACAGTTAAGTAACCATTGTGGAAGTGTCTAAGAAAAAAGTCCGTCACGCAGGAGCTGCATAACTAAGCACTTTCCTCAGAATTTGGGTAGTGTAGACTGCTTTCCAGAACAATTTGCTTAAAATATCCTACATAAATAAAATAAAAACGTGAATAGTTCTCATTTTGTAATGAGTAACTGATCAATTATTAATTTGCATCCAAGAGTTATGTTTACGCATGTTACCTACTACACTACGTAATAAATACAAAAATCCTCATATTATCGTATTTTGATCTAACGCAGAACAGGATACAGTCACTCTAGTGGTAGAAAGCGCTCCTTGCGGCGGCTTTGTGAACCTACGTCTGCCGGCTTTTCTATTCAAATATATTACAAATTAAACCCCCGCTTTCCGATTGACCGATTCAGCTCATTTTTACAACACTTCTTTCTCATGAGTTACCCAGGACGTATACAGCGTTTCGTTACAATACAGCAGAAATTACGACCGGTATGAGTATATTAGGAATTTGGGTCCGGAGTAAACCCCCCCTTCTAATGAACCGATTTCGTTTATTTTTACAACACATATTTACCTGTGGATTAGCACTACGAATACCGAGTTTCGTCGAAATATACCAAAAATCACGGCTGGTAGTGGCGAATTGGTATTGTGGGTCCGGAGTAAACCCCCCCCCCCCCTCCTAATGAAACGATTTCGTTTATTTTTACAACACATATTTACCTGTGGATTAGCACTACGAATACCGAGTTTCGTCGAAATATACCAAAAATCACGGCTGGTAGTGGCGAATTGGTATTGTGGGTCCGGAGTAAACCCCCCCTTCTAATGAACCGATTTAGTTCATTTTTATATCTCACTTTTCTCTCTATATTAACACTACGAATACCAAGTTTCGTTGAAATATAACAAATATTACGGCTGACATAGTCAAATAAGTGTTTTGGGTTCGGGGTAAACCCCCCCTTCCGGTGGACCGACTTTGGTGGTTAACGAACTCGTTCAATCGTTTGCTAATTGAATGCTATATATCAAGTTTCGTTACGAAAAAACAAAAACTCTGGCCGCTATCGTGTTAACAGACATATATATATATATATATATATATATATATATATATATATAAATTTTAACGGGGGTCATTTTCGGTGTCTACTAGGTAGGATCGATAAAGATTTGAAGAAATTTTTCAAAAATTCCGTCATGAGTCCAACCTCAATAGCTACTTTCCTTCGGAGGAAAGTGCTAAAAGGAATCTACTAGGGTAAATGAAACGGAAACAAACCAGGTGGTGGGAGAAAGGTCGGTAGGGATCAATGGTTACTTAACTGTCAACATTGGTCTTCCTCTGCCTCCAGGCATTTCCATAGGTACGTTGTATCTTATTTGTTTGTTATAATTAATTTATGTTACTATTAACACCTATATACTCATATGAACTTCAATATAATACCCTTTTTTCTTCTTTTTTGTTATGTTTCTTTTGATTTTCATTCTACTCATTCTAAGAATTTTAGACCGAATTGTTCTTTTATAATAAGTTAAGTGTATTTATATTTCTGTTACTTTTCTCAATTATAAACTTCTTTTTTTTTTTGTATTAATTTCTATTTTTCTTGTCATTATAGTTGACGAAGGCTACCAATGAGTAGCCGAAACGTCCAAAATATAGATTTTTTTTTAACAAAAATCATATTGTGGTTTCTTTAGCCGAATTCCAACCATTCCATCTTTACTTATCTCCTCGACGGCTAACTGTCTAATCATCATATCTTATTTAAAGTTGACAAATGTGGATCTGATGGGAGGAGAAGCATTTTCATTAAATCTATATTTGTATCAATCAATCAAGAAGCAGTGAATGAAAGTCACTGGCATATAATATCATGAATAATGCTTCAGATATAATAATAAATATTAGGTCTTCCACGTAAGGGATCTGGTTGATAATTATCTCGTCAACATATTTCAAAATCATTGTCAGGAAGTTGAATGTTTATACTCAGCCAATCTTCGTATTTTGCTTCGAATTTCCCTGAAAACCTGTAACAGCGGTCCAAATTTTGTTGAATATCCAAGCAAAACAATTTGCCAATCAATTTCCTTATATTCTTCTTAACTTTATCCTAACATTCAGATAAATTATATTCTTACACGATTCTATCAAATAAATCATCGTATCTAGTGTTTGGTTCATAACCTGCGGCAGACGTCGTAAAGATTTAATTGGTTATGAAATCTAAACACCACAATATCTCTGTAAGAAGCAGCCAAAAGCAGGTAAACTAGGTATGAACATAATCGTGAAGCAATGTACTATTTATGGTTAAAGGAAGCGTTGATCGTCGGGGTTTCGGTCAGTGTTCTTATTCAATAAAACACATTTTATTTGCTAAAATGTATATTTATTGCCGCCAACGATTCGGCTTGCTATACAAGCCATCTTCAGGGCTTATACATATATGGTATAACAATGGTAAGGACAAAAAAAAAAAAGGCTAGAAACATTAACATAAATATGAGTACCTATATGCTTGAAAATATAAATATAAATATATATATGTATATATATATATATATATATATATATAGTATAATAATAGCACTATTATATTATATTATACTATATATATATATATATATATATATATATATATATATATTTATATTTATATTTTCCCCTTTTTTTTTTGTCCTTACCATTGTTATACCATATATGTTTTTACAGCCCTGAAGATGGCTTGTATAGCAAGCCGAAACGTTGGCGGCAATAAATATACATTTTAGCATATAAAATGTGTTTTATTGAATAAGAACACTGACCGAAACCCCGACGATCAACGCTTCCTACTTCCGAACGGTCGACCATATCTTCTCAATTTATGGTTAAAGTATGAAAAAACCGTTATTTTACGTTCTTTCTTAAATCATTTCCAAAAAATATGAGAATTTCTTAAATATTTAAAACACTATAACTTCCCCATTTTTGCACTGTTGGCCAAAAATAGTCAATCACCCATTCACTTAGGACTGACACTTCAACATGTTAGAAGAAGAATGAAAATGTTCAAGTAATAAGATTGGAACAGCCAAAGTAAATATTTACTAACCGAAACAGTTTTAATATTTGTATTAGTATCAACAATTCAAGTTAATCCTTAGCTTTTAGTCTTTGTATTTATATTCTAATTTTGATGTTTTCTTTCTCTTCTAAGGTTCTAATTTTAATATTGACCATCAACAAATTTTTTTTCAAACTTCATTTTTCTTATTTTTGAACACTGCTCGTGACACTGTGCGTCGGTCCGAAATTCGCTTAACCTAAGCCCAAGGAAATACTAGACCTTACGCCTCTAATTCAATCTTATAATTTAAGAAGATTGGTTTTATGTAGGAACATTTTGTTTTATGAGTCAAACATTTTGCCATTTCATTTAAAACATTTATTTCGTGGGGTTTAGTTAGTGGGTTCGATTCCCTCTAGGTGTAATAAGTACAAGCTTTAGCACCATAATGAATATATTTATTTATCATATGCAATTCTATTAACCTTTAGAACCACCTGTTAACCAGGTTAGTTCTATCTGATTTATGTAAGACAAGCCAACCATTACACCCTTTCTTCTCTCAAAGATTGAGACGGCTTGGCTGTCTGATTCTCCTTCCACTCCTAGTCCTAACTCCTTCTTCTCTTCCTTCATTATCTTGTCTTCTATTCCCTTCTTCCTGGCTCTCCTTCTCTTCTGATCTTCTTTGTACCTCTTTAGATCCACTATTTACATCAATTTTTTCACTCCTTTTCTTTGCATCTTCCTGTCTCGGACAATCCAAAGGCGAAAATCGTGATTCACAGGGTACTATAAACACCCGGTTTCTCCTAACCTGGTTTGAAGCACCAGTCTCTTCGGAGGCGTGGGTTCGAATCCCACCGCTGCCACCATGTAATAAGTACAAGCTTTAGCACCATAATGAATATATTTATTTATCATATGCAATTCTATTAACCTTTAGAACCACCTGTTAACCAGGTTAGTTCTATCTGATTTATGTAAGACAAGCCAACCATTACACTAGGGGTGGTGGCTTTTATTTCGAAAAAAGAAAAGGCGTCACCCCTATTCTGGCTAGAAAAGGGTGGTTAAGATTGGAAGCACGGAAAGTCGTTTGGCCCTACTGTGCGCCGTTTGGTGGCATTCATAAACTTAGATATTATGTAAACCTGCAATACATTCCTGTTTCCCAGAAATGTTGCGGGACTTCATTTTCTATTAAAACGTCCATCGACAATCTTTCATGAAATCGTAATAATTCGAAGAATGGAAAAATCTTTGCGTAATTTACTAGGAAATATTATTATGAATCTGCAGTTAAAATTTGAAGATGATTAGGAGAAAATTGATAGCGCTGGCCTATTGCCCAATTTGAATTACATAGTTTTGAGAAAATCCATTTTTAAGTTTAATGTGAAGAACAGATAATGTTTTTAGCGCGGTTACTCCCTATCTCCATAGGGAGAACCCGCTTATGAGGTTGACCTCATGACGCAATCCGGAAGTGCCGACTAAAAACTTTCTCGTTTCAGACCCCATAGATCACTAAAATATAGGTGGTTTAAATTTGTATATATATATATATATATATATATATATATATATATATATATATATATATATATATATATATATATATATATTTATATATATGCTTGTCTGTTCGCGCTCTAGCAAGCTCAAAAATGGTCTGATTTTGATGAAATTTGGTACAAAAATCTGACGTCTCATTTGAAAGGTCAAGCTAGCAGAATGCGCCCACTGGAAGATAGTTTTTGGGGCGAAATTCGCGCAAAAAAAATCGTAACGCTTACGTTTTTGAGTTCATATGCTTGAAGGTACTTGTTTTATATGTTTCTGAACATACGAAAACTAATGAAACCATTTTCAAGGCGATATCTCTAACCGTTCCTGAGAAAAGTGGAATTAATGTTTTTGTAAGTCATTATTTTTTTGTGGGCACTTAGAATCGCGGGATTCAATTGAAATATTTTCTACATCTTGGAAATTATTCACAACTAATATGTTTAAATATTGGTTATGTTTAGAGTTAAGGAAGTATTCGAAAAAAAATATTTTATTAATAGACATGAAAAGTTATCGGATCTTCATAATTTTTTCGTAAATATCTCCATAACGGTTGGGAAATCGTGGTAATTGGAAGGTAACCATTCGAATGCTTACTAAATTTTCTACAAAAAAGATTCTGAAGCAATATTCGATGGAGCAACGTCTATCAGAGATATAAACTCTTAAAACTGAAAAAGTGTTTGTTTTGGTTGTTTCGAAAGGGTTTTTCTCTTTTTTTATCTCACTTATTAATTGGTTGTTTTTTTGTTTCAAATTGAATTTATCAGTAAAATTAGTATTGTAGTAAAAGAAGCTACGAAACTATAAAACGTATTGGTAATAAGTTTGGAGTGGCTGTGGTAATCAAGATGGCTGTGGCCAATATCATGATGGCGTATACATAGGTTTGTTTTGAATTGTCCTATCTATATAACCTTCCCCATAGCCTCTAACTGAAGTTATCGTTACTGAAGCACATATTTACAGTTGATTATAACAATAAAACGAATTTGCTAGTAAAACAAGATACTTAAAATGACAACGATTTTTTGGTTGTTTAGAATAGAGCCTTCTCAGCAGTAGTCGTTTTCAGTTCATAATTGTATTGACATATACAGATTATGAATTATCCGCTTCTGTGTAAGTTGGCTACTGTCAGTTTCCTGTGATTTGTGATGCTAATCTATTCCATTCCTTCGAGATGTACGTAACCGCCCTAAGATGACGCAGTTCCTGCGAGTCGGACTTTAATATTTCCTGTTTTAGGGAAGAGCATTTTCGTAGTGATAACCATTATACCAGAAAGTTGGGCATGGAACCAACATCAATTGCTGTCTCAGAATATTGTCAATGCCAAAATTTACTACATGTATTTTTAAATAACTTTAAAAAATTCCTGAAGCCGTTCAAATTCACCGATTTTTAGTCTGCAAACTGTGTTCGAAAGCTTGACTTCCTCAGTTTGGAGCTTGAAAAAATTTGAAAAATGTTAATTTTTTTCACTTGAACCTCAATAGTAAAATTATCATGCAAAACCTATTCAACCGATTTACCTATTCAACCGCTTTGGTTTGTTGTGTTATTTCATAATCAAAATTTTCTTTCTAGAATATGAAGGAATTAAATACATTTTAAGTCGCTAACAAAAAATGATTTTGTTAGAAGAATGTCAATTTTCCCCCTATTTTTTATAATTTTACAAATTTGCGAATTAGGTTTAACGTTTTTTACTGAAGGAAAATTATACAAAATGTATTAAATAGCTTTTGTCGCCTCAAGACGATATCTGACATGAATATATGAGCGAAAGATATACCAAAAAAAAAAAGGTTCCGGGATATTTTCGAATTACGCATATCTCAATTATTGTTATTTCGCGTCTTCCGAAGATATTCCCGCCAAAATTAGCACGCCCCTCTCAATATCTAGATGCTGTTTGTTTGTTTGTTTGTTTGTTTTTTAGGGCAAAGAACTGCGTGACTATCATTGCCCGAAAAATTAATTTTGGAGTTTATTTTATAAAGTATTATTTATATACCTATAAGATAATACTTGTACGTCGTTTTTTATTTTTGGTGTGTAACTGTTTTGTTTTATGTATTAGGTTTATGTTTCTGTCTTAAAAAATGAATGTTTTGACAAAATGAAATGCACAATTTATATGAAAATATCAATATAGCTTACAGTATCAACAAATGTGTTATTACATATTCTTTATTTTTTTTTCTTATTCTTTTGTACATAAATATTCTTTTTATTTATTTATTTTTTGTATACATTATTTTAATTATCATTTTTTTTTATTATTTATATTTTCTTAAGACTTTTTTTTTTTTAAATTAGTTTCTTTCTTTCATTCTCTTATATAAGTCTTATATTTATTTTTTAATTTCCTACATCCAGATACTCCTTGGACTATAAGTATTGATTATTCTTCTTAAGGTTCAGAATTAGTGAGTAAAGCCTCTAATTTTGTTTGATCTTCTGCCGCCTTGGGTACTTACACTCTGTTTCTCCCCCATTGTACATCCCATCCTTTCAGGGGTGATTTCCTTGGAAACATGTCTTCCCACGCTATTCTATACTTCTTGGGATTAAGGTTAGAGGAAATATTAATTACGGTTGTTTAATTCATTAACTGACAGGATAGCCAGCTTATAATTGTGAGGAACATAAAGGTTTTTTTGGACATAAAGATGAATTTATTAGCGGATTAGGATATTTTGAAGCAACGTCCTCCGGATTTAACGACGTCATTTACTAATAAACTTCATAATACGTTTATATGTGAGGAGGGGATGTGCAAAACTCTTTCGTTCCATTTTTCGAAAAATTGTTATGCCATTAGATTCTGGGAGATATTTCAATGATATTTCAACATATGTCGAAATATAACATAAATCTGTAAAGATGTACCTTTCGAAGGTCTACAAGACGTGGATTTGAGTTTTTTGAGCTTCCTGAAAAATATGTTCCTGTGAAACGAACGCAGTTTTGCATCTCACCTGCTCATGTGTTTTTTTGGTTGATAATCTCAAGCAATTATATTTTCTCGTTATAATTTATTTTTTAAAATTTTTGGAAGAATGTTAATATTATTTATTTGTTTTATATATTTTTATTTTTCTGTTGTGGCGCGGTACCATTAGCTTTCAATACCTAGGTACAGGGTGTCACAAAAATAATGGTCATCCGTTGACCAGATGATTCTCCAATGCGAGATTGGAAAAAATAATCCCCATATTAACCCCCGCGAAATTCACCTTGAATTATTATTCAAGGTCAAATTTCTTTATTGCATATTTCGGATCTACGAGTCATGAGGGATCCTCTATTCTGGGAGGGACTCGAGGACTGGCTGATTCATGAAATTCATACATGACCTGTCAAATCCCTAATGAGTAATTTCAGCGATTGGTGGAAAGCTTACGGCAAAGAGCTCTTGATAAACTTCGAGGATAACCTCATGAATGCATTCCTGTCAATTGTAAAATATGAGTTATGGTTCTTCAATGAATTCCACTCAAAGGAGTGGAATTCATTTAAGTTTTAAAAATACTTATATTTTTTTAGCGCGGTTCCTCCCTCCCCCATAGAGAGGAACCCCGCTTATGAGGTTGATACAATGAAACAATCCGGAAGTGCCGATAAGAAAATTTCGCGTTTCAGAACCCCTAGAGACCGAAAATAACGGTGGTTCAAATTTGTATATATATATATATATATATATATATATATATATATATATATATATATATATATATTTGTCTGTTCGCTCATTTCTGGCTTCCCTGATGGTCCGATTTTGATGAAATTTGGTACAAAAATCAGTCGTCCAATTTGAAAGGTCAAGTTCGTTAACCAGGAAAATCCCGATCCCCGCCACTGGAAGATGGCGTTTGGGGCGAAATTCGCGCAGAAAAAATCGTAACGCTTACGTTTTTGAGTTCATAAGCTTGTAAGTACTCTTTTTGTAGGCTTCTTGGGCTAGGAAAACGAATGAAACCATTTTCAAGGCGATAGCTTTAACCTTTTTCGAGAAAATTGGAAAAATAGTTTTTGAATACCGTTTTTGGTTTGGGTACTTAGGATCACGGGATTCAGTTGAAACATTATATGTATGTCCTACTTTCATTAAAACTAATATGTTGAAAGTTATGTTACGATTGGAGTTAAGGAAGGGTTAGAATAAAATATTTTATGAACAGACATGAAAAGTTTTGGGAACTTCGTATACTTTCATTAATATCTCGAACACGGTTGGGAAATCGTGGTAAGTGGATAGATACTATTTGAAAGCTTACTAAATTCTCTACAAAAATGATTCTAAAACTATTTTTGATTAGGTTATGTCAATCGGAGATATAAGTGCTTAAAACTTCAAATACGTCTGTTTTGTTCCCATAAACGGGTTTTTGTCGTTCTTTTTGTAATTTTTGTCTATTTCCCTTTGTTTTTTATTTTTGTAATTTCTTATGTTAGGAAAATGTATTTGTTTGTAAAACAGGATAGGAAAAATGAGACCAATTTTCTGTTGCTAGAAATAATGAAAATTTTGGGAACTTCGTATACTTTCATTAATATCTCGAAAACGGTTGAAAATCTTGGGAAGCGAAAGGTTACCATTCGAAAGGTTACTAAATTTTCTACAAAAAATGTTTTGAAGACATTTGCGATGGGACTGTTATATTTGGAGAAATAAGTGCTTAAAACATAGGTAATCTTTTTGTGTGTTTCCTACAGTTTTTTTTTCACTGCTCGTTATTTTTGTGATTGCTTATAGTAGTCAAATGTATTAGTCAATAAAACAGGATACGTATATATAGAAACAATATTTTGTTTCAATTCGAAGGTGAGGAGCTAGGAGGCTTAGGGTGGAGGGCATTCCCAGTACAGGTATCGCCCAGTGTATCCTCGTCATCTGTAAGTCCCTTTCTAGGTTCATAAAGATAAGCCTCCAAACAACTTTAGGAATGTAGGATTTCTAACTTCTGCCAGTATCAGAACAGCCGCTCTTTACATACCACAGCGGTACTGACGTACCGGTTTATACTAGTTGCACTCCACACGGTGGAAGTACTTGTTATATGCCACAGCGGATCGCTCATTATAACCTTATTTTATACGTATTAAATAGGTACTTAAAAAAAATGTATTTGTTTATAAGTGTAGCGTTATTGGGATTAGAATAAAATATTTTATTAACAGACATGAAATGGTTTGGAATCTTCGTATATTGTCCTTAATTTTTTTTTTCTTTTATGGTGCATCGAAATCTGTGTCATTAGCACAATTTGTTCTTTATGAGCTTATATAATACTTAGATTTAGCTAGCAACAATATTTTACACCGCAATTAAAGTGATTTGCTCTTCTTATAAACATAATATTTATATTATAATATAAACATAATACATTAATTTGTCTGACAAAAAAAAAGTCCGACCCGCAGGAACTGCTTCATCTTAGCGCGGTTCCGTTCTTATCTCAAGTGCGATTAGTGAAGGAATATAGCAGCTATCGGTAGGTATTAGCACCATTTTCCCCCCTTAATATCTTCAAAACAGTTAAGAAATCGTGGGAAGTACGATGTAACCATTCAAAAGCTTACTAAATTCTCTTAAAAAAAGATTCTGAAGCAAATTTCGATGGGGCAATGTCAGTCGGAGAAGTAAGTGCTTAAAACTATGAAAGTGTTAGTTTTGTTATTTTAAACGGGTTTTTGTCACTGTTTACCTCACTTTTGTTTTTTAAGTTTATTTAACGGTGGAATGAGTATTTCATTAAAGCTGAGAAAATAAGAATCATATTGGTAATAGAGTTTTCCTAGAGTGAGCGTCGCGATGACGGGAGAGTCCCATCCGTTTAGAAAACTGTCAGTTTCCATATGTGGCTCTTTAAGCTTCCTTCTTTTTGAGATTTTATTTTATATTTTTAACGAAAGATCAAAACCTACCAATAGCTGCTACTATTCCTTTCCTAATCGCACTTCGGATAAGAACGGAACCGCGCTAAGATGATGTAGTTCCTTCGAGTCGGACTTTTTTATACTGGAAGATGCTTTTTTTAAAAAAATTAAACGAGGTATTTTTTTGTAAGGCAATGTTTGTAGAACATGTAAAAAAAGAAAAAAAAAAGATCTTAATCGGCCACCATTAGTCGATTGGAATGGACTGGCCCACGTATATGCTGTTAATGGTCATTTTGCCCATAAGGAGTCATTTCTGACCTATGCTGGCGTTCTTGCTCATGACTCGCAGATTCAAAATGTGCAATAAAAAAATTTGACCTTGAATAACTGTTCAAGGTGAATTTTTCGGGGGTTAATATGGTTTTTTTTTTCCGATCTCGCATTGGAGAATCATCTGATCAACTGTTGACCATTGTTTTTGCGACACCCTGTACAAAGTGAACTTTCCCCTTACCTAACTAACCAAAAGAGCTTAATCCTCGCAGTTGGTCTCCAGATGCCGATGAAGTAGTGTGTTTCTTCCCATAACACAGATATACCACCTCTTCTATGACCTCATTTGACGACCCCATTACGGGTAGAGTCTGAGCAATCATAATTATCGCTGTCTGCCAATCATTAACGTTTCGTCAAGAATCTTTATTAAAGCACCGTTTCGCGCCAAACTTAATGCTGGATTATTTCAGTTGGAACTTGTTCCAGATATTTGATATTCATCTAATCTAAGATAGATACATTTTGGTTCCGTTTGGAGTTAAAAAAAAAAAATACTAGAAATAAAATATTTCATTAACAAGCATGAAAAGTTTTGGGATTTTCGTATATTTTCTAAAATATCTCGAAAACGGTTAGCAAATCGTGGTAAGTGGAAGGTGACCATTCGAAAGCATACTAAATTCCCTACAAAAAAAGGTTTAGATGTAATATTCGATCGGGCGATGTCAATCCGAGAAATAAATGCTTAAAACTTCAAAATTGTTAGTTTTGTTCTTTACAACGGGGTTTTGCCACTGTTTACCTAACGTTTTAATTGTTTATTTTTTTTTAATTGAATTTAATAGTAAAATTAGTACTATTTTAATAAAATAAGGTATGAAAATGAGAAAGTTATTGGTAATAGTGTTTCCCATGGCGAACGTTGAGAAGGTGGGGGTGTCATTTCCGATTAGAATACTATCAGTTTCCTGTTGTGGCGCCTTAAATCTTCCTTCCCATTGAGACGCCATTTTATATTTTTCACGAAAGATCAAAACCTACCAATAACTTTTTTTTTATTATTATTATTATTTATTTATTAAATATTTACAATCTGTATACATATGTTTACATATAATACAATCAGTAAATGCATATCTCCTAAGTTATTGCACATGGAAGAACACAGGAGAGAAGGCAGCCATTGCTGACACTCCCCAAGGAATTAATAATGCTTTTAAATGTTACAGTTGATCTCTAGGCCACTTTCTTTTCATGCGTCTCGGGGGATTGGAAGGGATCGCATCTGTGAAAAGGGATTGGCAGGGGATTGGGATGAAAGGATACTTTGGAATGAAAAGTGGAGAAGCGGGTTTTAGCTAATTCAGCGACAAAGGGAATTTCCAGGTCTCGGTGGATGATATTATTGTTGACGTAAAAGGGAGCATTAAGGATTCGGCGAAGGACTTTGGACTGGAAGGTTTGGATTCGTTTTATGTTGGAAGGTTTTGCTGTACCCCATAGTTCAATGCCGTATGTCCAAATCGGTTTAATAATAGTTTTGTAGGTTGTTAGTTTGTTTTCAGTACTGAGTTTTGATTAAGGACCTATTAGTCGTCTTAGTAGGCCGTAGCGTCTATTTAGTTCTTGTCGTTGTGTTTTAGCGCGGTTCCTCCCTCCCCCATAGGGAGGAACCCCGCTTATAAGGTTGATACAATGAAACAATCCGAAAGTGCCGACTAGAAAATTTCGCGTTTCAGAACCCCTAGAGACCGAAAATAACGGTGGTTGAAATTTGTGTATATATATATATATATATATATATTTGTCTGTTCGCTCATTTCTTGCTTGCCTAATAGTCCGATTGTGATGAAATTTGGTACAAAAATCCGTCGTCCAATTTAAAAGGTCAAGTTCGTTAACCAGCAGAATCCGCCCACTGGAAGATGGCGTTTGGGGCGAAATTCGCGCAAAAAAAAAATCGTAACGCTTACGTTTTTGAGTTCATAAGCTCAGGAATACGGGCTAGGAATACGAATGAAACCATTTTCAAGGCGATAGCTTTAACCGTTTTCGAGAAAATTGGAAAGATAGTTTTTGAATACCGTTTTTGGTTTGGGTACGTAGAATCATGGGATTCAGTTAAAACATTTTCTGCATGTTCTACTTTCATTAAAACTAATATGTTGAAATTTGTGTTACGTTTGGAGTTTAGGAAGGGTTAGAATAAAATATTTTATTAACAGACATAAAAAGTTTTGGTAACTTTGTATACTTTCCTTAATATCTCGAAAAAGGTTGAGAATCTTGGTATACGGAAGAATACCATTAGAAAGCTTATTAAATGCTCTAAAAAAAAGGTTCTAATAAAAGTTTTGATTAGGCGATGTCAATCGGAGAAATAAGAGCTTAAAACATTAAAGTAATTGATTTCGCTTATTCGAACTGTTCTTTTTGTCTGTTTTTTATTCCTTGTTATTTTTTAATTGCTTATTGTTGGATAATGTATTTGAAAATAAAACAAGTTAAGAAAAATAGAAAAAACAATTTAATGTTCGAGATATGGATTTCCAAGATTCCAAGACTTTGTCACTAGCGGGTCTGTTTCTAGTGTAGCAGACCCTTCCAGGTAAGATTGTAAATCATGACCTTTCAAGACTTTACTACTCACAGGAATGGCGTTAGTGACCTTAAGGGTTGACACGCCCTTATAATAATTAATTAAAAAAAAAAGACTGGTGGAACCAAAATAATAACAGCTTCTATTTTAATCTTTCCAAATTAGACTAGGGATATGAACGGAACCGCACTAAGATGATGCAGTCCTGCGAGACGGACTTTTTGTGTGTGTGTTCCAAGTAAGTCTCTTGTCGAGGTGGAAGCCTAGGTATCGAACAACATCAGATTTGGGAATGATACCAATAACTGCTTCTAATACTTTGCTAATGACACAAGGGATATGAACGGAACCGCGCTAAGATGACGCAGTTCCTGCGAGTCGGACTTCGTCTACATGGGAGAAGCTGTACTTCTCAGGGCCCTGAGTCTTTGGTAGCTGGTGGCTTTATTTGGTGTAAGTATAATTATTTTTTATACTTTGTTTCTCGTGATTTTATTCTCATTTTACCACCAACGTGCAAAGCGTAATCCCCGCACAAACATTTATAATTATTGCACCATTAGTCATATATTATGTTTGTTATTAATTTGTCAAATAAACATCCTTATTATTTCTTCATTCGTTCAATTTCCTTTGTTCTGATTCATCAGGGGTGAATCACTAAATACATATATGCAGTGAGCATTTCTCACCTTGAATTCGTCTAAAACTATAAGTAGGTAATGGATTACAATTTAAAAAAATAAATGTTCGAAAACACGTCAAAATCAGCTGACTAGTATATTGTGGGTGTTGTATAAGCGGTAAATAAAGAAATAAGAAATTATTCTCAAGCATGACACACTAACTTATCCACTTGTTAAACATGACAGTTTGAGTACCTTTCCTTAGTTTGAGTACCTTTCCTTAGTTTGAGTACCTTTCCTTAGTTTGAGTACCTTTCCTTAGTTTGAGTACCTTTCCTTAGTTTGAGCACCTTTCCTTAGTTTGAGTACCTTTCCTTAGTTTGAGTACCTTTCCTTAGTTTGAGCACCTTTCCTTAGTTTGAGTACCTTTCCTTAGTTTTGCCATTTATATAACTAACATTACTTTTTATTCGATTCACATCATTCAAAAATATGTTTCCCACATGCGTTTAATACAATTTAATTTCCCCTTAGCATGTTATCACTTATCTTGTATTGTGTATGTATGGTTTGTTATTTAAACCAACATTGTACGCAATTTGTGAACGTACACCTCGAGTCCTAAGTACTTGATCCTCTCTGAAGGCTTGTTTGGTTTGTAATTCCGCTGTTCTGGAACCACACAATATCGTTTGTTAGAAATTTCGTAACGGGGTCAAAATTTCAATTATAACAGGATTAGTGCTGTATATGATGTTGAATATTCTGTCAATGTTCTGTGGTGCATTTCGTACGTCCATAGGACTAAGGTTACCAACCGGGTAACCGATTTAAATGTTCAATATGTTTGGAACAGAGTGTTTTCTATTTAATTTTTGTTAAAATGTTTACTCTCGGGAATGAGCTGGAAAGATTATTATGAGTTGACAAAATGCACGGCATTCTCATCAAACGTCAATCGCAGTGTAAGCAATTTTTTAAGTTGCTTTTATCGGAGTGTATATGTACGTGTTGAAGCTGATATAAATTAAAGCACAACAACATCTAAGAGTTTAGTGCCGGGATATTGAAAAGTTACCACGATTCCTAAATGTCCATGTTTGTTTTGTTTTTTAATAAACATTATAGACAAAAAACTCAACCTGCAAAGCGAAACTCGATCCCAAATTTCCCTAAGTGGAAATCTGATTTTCATAATAAGTACATATTTTTCATTTATTTTATAGTTAGATTGCCAATGTTTCTGCAAGAAACACAAATTAAAGGTATCTACTAGAGGCCCCATTTATATTTGGTGTGGAATAAGCTTTAAAATAAACCCCATCTTCCTAAAGAAGCAATTTTAAAATGTTAGGGGTCTTTTTAGCACTTCCCTTCAAAAACAAGTAGCTATTGAGGTTGCTCCTAGCGGAATTTTCGAAAAATTTCGTAACTTCGGTTGTATTATGACTTAACGCTGAGTACTTCGTAGTTACCTAATAAGAAAGAAAGTTTTTAAAAATAAACAAAATTCTTCCGCCAAACGTTGGCTGGAAAAGCTCCCTCTGATTGCTCCCAAAGGCTGGCGTGCCTCTGTTTTATATAGTTTATAAAGTTATTCTCCATATAAGAGTTAAATAGTGCAGGTTAAATTTTGCCTAGATTATGGAGGATATACTTTCTGTCGGATCATGAAATTTTTATCTATTTATAAAATAAAATTCTAACGGTTCGCTGTCAATAAGTAGAAAAAAATACTATTGGAGACCTTTATCAACGCAATAGTACTTAAAACAATGATTTTTAGAATTTTTGTCTGTTTGCCTGTGCTCTTCTTAGAAACGGCTAATCCGATTTAGTTGCGGTTTTCACTAATATTTTGTCGTAAGTCTCACCTAAAATTTAGTGTTTATTTCATGTAAATCGTTTCATAAATAAAAAATGTATGGAAATGTAAAGAATGGCGTTGAACATTTCATCCTTAACACGATACACACCAGAGCTTTTTGTTTTATTGTCAAGAAACTTGGTATTTAGCATTCCCCTAGCAAATGATTGAACGAGTTCGTCAACCAGCAAAAACGGTTCATCACCAGGAGGGGGGACCCAAATTAGTTATTCGTCTATACCGGCCACATTATTTTTGTATTGCAACGAGACTCGGAATTAGATAGATAGATAGATAAATAGTCTTTATTAAGCAACAAAAGAAACATAACACACAACAAAACAAATTGTAGACAAAACAATTGCTATAATACTACATACATATAACTCTCAAGACTAATACTCTTGGCTAACTGCCATCAGAGGGAGGTAATACCAACCATAATAATAACATTATTATGTGATAAAAACCAAAATCAAAAAAGGCAAAGACAACATACATTTTACAAACCTACATCACAGCTACTTGCTTACAACTAAACAATTTCTAACAACCAAATTTTAATATTTTAAAATAATTATACCACCTAAAATTATTTATTAAATATCTGCTACATAACAATATATTATGGTACCTAATAATTAACATATAATTTATATTTCCAAAATATAAACATAAAAACGAAAACTACTAAAATACACACATACATACTATTGTCTTGTATGACGATTTGACTTGACAGATTCTGAACTTTGGCAATATTTTTTTTTTTTAACTAGCCTACTTTTTACGCCAAAAGACATCTTCCACGAGCTCTTTCAAATTTAGCAGCTTTCACCGTTGGAATTCATTTTAATACGTAATTACCAAATTTTACGGCATATTGTTCAAAATCATTCACAACCTGGGTTTATAAGAAGATATCTTGGCTTGTTACATAGTCAAGAAAATTAATATTGTGAATTTTATTTTTTGAGAGCGGATATATTATAAGCAAGTACCGATAGAGCATTATTTTTTATATCATATTCATAGTTTATCTTATTAACATAAATCAATCTAGCCTTTGCAATTTCATTTTTACTGAAGTGTTTTTGTGATCCATGTTTACGATTGAATTTCCTTTAATCTAGTCAGGAAGAGTCATTGACCTTTTTTCTTTTTCTCCTGTTAATCCTTGGATACTTCATGCTTTTATTTTCTGAATTTGATTGTTCACTATCTGTGGACTTGAATTCGCAAGAATCTGTTACAAACACCTTCTCTTTTAAACAATCTAAATCTTCCTTATATCTTACAACCATAGCCCTAGTGTTATCTTTCTCCCTAAAATATACCTTACCCGCCCGGAACCACACGTATTTAACGATTCCTTTTTGAAGTAAACTTTTAGCCTCAGAAAATAACTGAAAATTGTATTTCGACATTGGTTCGTTAATAAATACTCCGTTCGTTTTATCTGACGGCGTTTGGCTGTATTTTATTGAATCCCAAGTGAGTTCACGATGTTTGCTTTTGACTTTGGACATAAAAAAATCCTTATCCTTTTGAACCAAAAAATAGGATGAAATAGTGTTTGAGTATGTTTTGTCTTTTTTAGTGTATCTGTAGTAATTCTCAAATAAATCCGACTTGAAAGGAACTTGGAGAAAATCACAGATGTTCCGCAAAATATTAGAAATATCTTCATTTTCACGATACGGTAGATTGCCAATGTTTATTGCTTTTCTTAGTTTGTCCTGCTGTGTTATTGCAATCGCATTTTCTAAGTCAATCGCTTCTCGGCCTATTGGCTAAGATCAAAGTGACTCGGAATTATTTAAGGACATATTAATAGAAAAATGTGTTGTAAAAATAAACTAAATCGGTTCACGATCCACGCGCACGAAATCCCGGGCACAGCTAGTTTTAAATAAATTTCCTTCCTAATAAGTAAATATATGCACAAGACATGGCGTTAATAACCACAGTAATTCGAAAGATATTTTATGTCAGTAGTATAAATAATTGGAACAAGCATTAATGTGCTGATTTTTTTAATTTTGTTTGATCGATTTTTAATTACTACTAAATTATTTGTGTATACCTGGAAGGACTTGAAATGGACTAAAGAGAAACAGGAATTAGGATACAGCAACTGTTGTAAATTTCCACTGTATTTGCTTTGCAAAGGTCAAACGTTGAACGAAATTACAAGCAATCAACTCGCCAGAACCTTGAGTAGTTTACTTGTAATTTCACAAGTCAAACATTTATTGTTTAATGTTTTCTTCTGGGAAATCCAATTAATATTTAGACATTTTAAAAACCATTCCTACAATGATGGCAATTGACTTTCTGTATAGTCATGGAAGAATAGAGTTGCTTAGACAAATTGGTGCAACAGACAGTAAAATTCGCATGCACTACGTCATCAAAGCGTGTTTTAATAACGTTCCATGGTGCTAATAACGTAGGCAGTAAAAGCACCTTAAAAGGGGGAAAAATAACGTTCCTTTTTTGTATGATATATGGATGCTGTGAATGGAAAAATTTATTATTTCTTTTAACATGCTTCTTACTATTTTTTCGGTTATCGGACCCACCCAGAATCGATGGCGTTAGCCACTAGACCTGCCGCTTACTATTGTTATCAAAAACTAAAATTGAAGAAATAATTTCACTGAAATCAAAAAATTCAACTGAAAAAAAAACAACAAAAAAAAAAACTGTTTTGATATCTTTAAGAACAACGTGCCAAGTATGTGGAGAAATTAGTCATCGTATAAAAGTACCTGATATCCCACGTCAAAATACCTTTCCTAGAAGCCTTCGAACGCAAATTCATAAGCAAAACGATTTCCTTAAGAGGAATTTCCTCTAAGAAAGAGCGTTCCCGTCCTCGGTTTCTGCTCGTTAACCAACTTTCGTTACATAAAACTTTAGGCGATTGGAAAAAATAAGTGTTGGAAAAACGAAACAGAGGGATTCGAAAAATAAAGGCATCAGAAGGTAGTTACTATACGTGGTTACCCGTGCGAAAAAAATCGTAATTTCAAACGGGCTTTAGGATCAGAATAAATTCTATAGTCAAATCAATAGCCATGTTCTATATAGGAAAACATGTTCCATTAATCTGAAATGAAACAAGCTCGGCACGTGGCAATTATATACTCGAAGTTAATATCATAATTACTAGCTGGGCAAGCTGAAATGATTTAATGGCCAAATCATTTTATCCTCTCTGCAGCTTTTATCACGATATCCTCAGCTTATTCCCCCCCCCCCCTTTATATATATATATATATATATATATATATATATATATATATATATATATATACTGTGGAACATGGATAATTCGAACTTCGATAATTCGAAATCGTCTTTAATTCGAATATTTCTCTCGGTCCCTAGAATTTAGGGCATAAGCAATGTAAAAAAAATCTTGGTTAATTCGAAAAAAATGTTGGATAATTCGAAGTTTTTACGAGTCTGTACCTCCAATGGGAAGTGGACAGAGAGCCAGTCGATTTTAAATCTTGTGAAAATATTCTCCCTTCGGGAAAAGCGGATAATAAGATAAGGATGGTAGGGGTTCCTGTACAAGAAGCGTGACGGTCTCATAGTCTAAATCTTGGACTCTAGGAGTTCTGCAAAGTTGTGGGTCGCGCTTCCTCCCTTCCAGGGGTTGTTATAATACCATCGTGTCCTTTTATGCTAGAATTCCCTTCCGCCATCCTTCCGATCTTCATTTTGTATTAAGATATAAGTGAATCAGTGCCTAGATCTGCTGTATTGTTTGTACCTTGAATTTCCAGCGTACAGTGCAGTTCTGTGAGTTGTTGATTTAAGCTGTCGAAGCCTAGGAGTTATAAAACTTTAACATTATCAGAGAACATTGCGATTAAAGAAGTCGAAAAAGGAATAAAGAAAAAATCTGAAATTGCCAAGGAATTTGGAATTCCTTCTAACACTTTATGAAAAAATTCTTCTCCATGAAAATTACTTTTTTTTCACAATAATAGACTTTTATTTTTACTTTTTTGATCAATTATTTATTACTTATGTATGTAATCATTAATTTATGATGTTTGTTTTTCTTTGAATAAAATGCAGTTTTTTCAAATTAAAAAATTTGAAAATATGAAGTTTGATTTTTAACCCTTAATTTTCAAACTTTTTTAATTCGAAGTTTGGATAATTCGAATTTTTTTACCGGTCCCTAGGGGTTCGAATTATCCAAGTTCTACTGTATATATATACATATATATAAGGGGGGCGAGGTTAGCTCAGTGGACTAATAAGCTGGAGGACCTGAGTTCGAATCCCGAGCAAGCACTAAAGATTTTTATCTTCTAGTGAGTTCATGGGTTCTATTTGGCCTCCCTGACCGCCCCTAGGCCAACCCGGCCTTTAATTAATTTTTGAATGTGTACCTGTGTTGCTAATGGCTGTAGCAGTCGAAGCAGCAAAGGGGAAAATCAGGCGGCCGGAGCTTAGAACTGACCACACTGTGGGCCGTATAATCATGAATCAGATAGGTACCTCGATAGTATCTGGCCCTCGTGGCTTGTTACGGGACTGATTTTAGCATAAATATGCCTTAGCGGTGACTAAACTGGAAAAAAACGTTGAAAAAAAGTGTCCGCTAGCGTTCGCGCAAGCGCATTGACGTTCGCGCATGCGCTGTGGCCATATACAAAAAAAAAATGTACGAAAAATAAGACTGTATGTATCACAAAAAAACGTTCCCTGGCGTTAGCTCATGCGCAGTGGTGTTCGCGAGTGATTCGGGAAAGACGAAGAATTTGCTCAGCTTTGGAGAAGAAAATATACTTTCCATGCCACGGTACGGCACAGCAGTGGGATTTCGAAACGTTTCCAGTTGCATCTTATTATTTCTTAAGCTATATTTACTAAAATTGTTAGTAGAGTGTGAGAGAGTATATAGATGTAATATGCATTTAATTATCTTTGAGTATGAAGGAACTATTTTACAACCGTTTATTTGCATTTTAATAATTTATTATTATTTTAAACATAGAAAAAAAATGTCATATTATTTTAATTATAATGTAATGCGCAAATAGAAAATATAAAATATATACCTCTAGTTTAACATCCACCAATCTTCTTCAGTTTCCTGGAAATGAAAGGAATGCCTCAATTACAAAACAAAAAATTAATAAATAAATATATATATATATATATATATATATATATATATATATATATATATATATATAGGTAGTTGGTAACAGCTTATTAAGTCTTCAATAGTTTTGTATTTTAAGTAAAGATGGAATGGTTGAGATTCGGCTAAATAAACCTCAATATGATTTTGTTTTAAAAAATCTATATTTCGTCATATGATTTTGTTTTAAAAAATCTATATTTCGTATGATTTTGTTTTAAAAAATCTATATTTCGTTATGATTTTGTTTTAAAAAATCTATATTTCGGTATGATTTTGTTTTAAAAAATTTATATTTCGTATGATTTTGTTTTAAAAAAATCTATATTTCGTTATGATTTTGTTTTAAAAAATCTATATTTCTGTATGATTTTGTTTTAAAAAATCTATATTTCGCATATGATTTTGTTTTAAAAAATCTATATTTCGTGGCAACAAAATCATATTGAGGTTTATTTAGCCGAATCCCAACCATTCCATCTTTACTTATCACCTCGACGGCTAACTATCTAATCATCACCATTCCATCTTTACTTATCACCTCGACGCCTAACTATCTAATCATCATGACGTTTTGTATTTTAGTTACATTTTTGTTGTGGAAACGTTTCGGCTATAAGCCATTTTCAATCCAGTTGTCTGTGAAATAGAATTAATTATACTGGTTAGGATATTAAGTTAAATATATAAACAAATAATAAACATAAAAATTAGAGTATACTAATGTATCAACAACTGACCTGTATGATTTCGCATTATTTTTTTATACCATATATACATTATATCTTCAGGTTATGTGCTTGTAAATTTGATATATTATTTAATTTGAGAAGGAAATTTCATTTTTTATGAAATTGTATGGTTCATGTCTGGAAATTAATAGATATTTATATAGAACTATTTGGTTGAAAGAATATTATAGTTAAAATTAATATGGATGATATTATACCTCTATTATTTCATGGATGATATTATTATTACCTCAATTATAACATATTATTTTATATATTTGAGTCTGCTTCTGTAACGGATGTATAAAAAAAAAATAATGCGAAATCATACAGGTCAGTTGTTGATACATTAGTATACTCTAATTTTTATGTTTATTATTTGTTTATATTTTAACTAAATATCCTAACCAGTATAATTAATTGTATTTCACAAAAAATTGGATTGAAAATGGCTTATAGCCAAAACGTTTCCACAACAAAAATGTAATTAAAATACAAAACTATTGAAGACTTAATAAGCTTAATAATTTTTTAGTTCCACTTTTACAATTGTTATTTATTTTTATAAAATTTAGCCCTACTGGTCCAACAGAGCAAATTGTCTAAGAAGTGGGCCCTAGAAAATTTAGGAAATAATGAATAAATAAAAACTGTATACTAAAGTAATGAATTATTATTAAACATTTTAAATGAATTAATATTTCATAAACCCACTATAAATTGCATAATCGAGCAGAATTAAAAATCATTATTCATTTTTTCAAACTAATGGAGCTCAAAATAAAAATATTGTCAAAGCACAAACAAAGAGTCTGGTGTTCTAGCGACTTAATAATAGGGTTTGAAGGCCTAAAATAGTATTTTAACAAAAATAGATCTTTCATTTCCTTCATAAGCCCCACGTGCCGGTTATAGGCAGTTTTCATAAGGGGCCTACAAACAAGCACCAATGTTGATACATTGCCTATAATATTTTACAGAACAATGGCTATGTTCATGTTTTTAAAAGATATTGCCGAGAGCGTGGAGTCATTAGGTGCAACGTGTTGCTCGATGGTTATCTACGTGCGCGTGGTATTAATGGCCTAACGGTGAAATCGTGATTATATATGGTGCAAAAATATTTATATATTTATGTTACCAGAACAAAAAAATTAATTATCAATAATTTAAAAAAACACAATGCAAAAAAAAAAAAAAAAACTTACAGGAGGTGCGTTAACAGAGAACAGTTTTGTATATTTTTAAAATATATGATTTTCGTAATAAATCAATGTTTTTTATATTATAACAATATATCATATCCGTCGTAGATTATAGTTTTTTATATTTTTGCAAGATATTATTTTCTACATGAATGACAATTTTATGTATTTTTACAATGTATCATTTTCGTCATAAATCACAGTTTCTTATATTTTTAGAACATATCATTCTCTACATAAATGACAGTTTCCAGTATTTTTACAATGTATCATTCGTCAACAAACTACGACAGATTAAACAAACCGTGGCAGAATGGCCATCTAGCAGAAGAGGAAAGCGGAGGGAAGAGATAGTATTAATTCGACTCCGCATTGGTCATTCCTTTCAACAAGGCATATACATATGTATCATGATGATTAGATAGTTAGCCGTCGAGGTGATAAGTAAAGATGGAATGGTTGGGATTCGGCTAAAGAAACCTCAATACGATTTTTGTTAAAAAATCTATATTTAGGATGTTTCGGCTACTCATTGGTAGCCTTCGTCAGCTAAAATGACAAGAAAACCAGACATTAATACAGAAAAAAAGTTTATAATTGAGATAAGTAACAGAACTATAAATACACTTAACTTATTATAAAAGAACAATTTGGTCTTAAATTCTTAGAATGAGTAGAATGAAAATCAAAAAGAAACATAACAAAAAAAAAAGAAGAACAAATGCTATTATATTGAAGTTTATATAAGTAAATAGGTGCTAATAGTAACATTAATTAATTATAACAAAGAAACAAGATACTATATACCTATGAAAATGCCTGGAGGCAGAGGAAGACCAATGTTGACAGTTAAGTAACCATTGTGGAAGTGTCTAAAAAAAAAGGAATCTACTGGGGTAAATGAAACTGAAAACAAACAAAGTGGTGGGAGAAAGTCAGTAAGGATCAAAGGCCTGTTTATGACATTTTATGACAGGAAAGGAGAGAAAGGTGTTAATGGAAGGATACACAAGGGGCATGGGAAAATACTAGGACGCAGGTCAGGAGAGTTTTTGAAAAAATATTAGTGTACATAGGAGAAATGTGTACGCTAATATTTTTCAAAAACTCTCCCGACCTCCCACCTAGTCCTCTTCTTTTTTTGTTATGTTGCTTTTGATTTTCATTCTACTCATTCTAAGAATTTAAGACCAATTTGTTCTTTTATAATAAGTTAAGTGTATTTATAGTTCTGTTACTTATCTCAATTATAAACTTTTTTCTGTATTAATTTCTGTTTTCTTGTCATTTTAGCTGACGAAGGCTACCAATGAGTAGCCGAAACATCCTAAATATAGATTTTTTAACAAAAATCGTATTAAGGTTTCTTTAGCCGAATCCCAACCATTCCATCTTTACTTATACATATGTATATTTATATCTCGTTACTTATAATTACTAACTACAGGGTATTGTTATTCCTAGTTCCAAAGTTCTGTTTGTCCGTTTTTCTGTTTGTTCCTTATACAAATCTACTCAGACTGATTTTGATTAAAGTTGGCACAAATGTAGATCTTGATTCGGAGAGAGACATAGGCTAGGTTGAAATCGTCTGACACTCACTGTTCAGAGGTCACGGGTTCGAAAATATGAACCCAAATAGTTACAGATTTGCGTAGATTATTAGATTTTAATAATACTTATTTGGTTTCTAATTTATATTTGATTTTCTAGATGCAGAAAGTAGGTTTAGCATAGCACACCGGGTAACAGCTAATATATATATATATATATATATATATATATATAGGAGGGAAATAAGCTTGAGGATATTGGGATGCTGTGGAGAGGATAAAATGAGTCGGCCATTAAATCATTTCAACTTGTCCAGCGAGTAATTATGCTATTAACTTCGAGTATATAATTGCCACGTGCCGAGCTTGTTTCATTTCAGATTAATGGAACATGTTTTCCTATTTTACTCTTGATTTTACTATAGAATTTATTTTGATCCTAAAGCCCGTTTGAAATTACGAATTTTTTTGTACGGGTAACCACGTAGAGTAACTACCTTCTGATGTCTTTATTTTTAGAAGCCATTACGTTTCGTTTTCCCAACACTTATTTTTTCCTAGCGCTTAAAGTTTTATTTAACAAAATTTTGTTAACGAACAGAAACCGAGGACGGGAACGCTCTTTCTTAGAGGAAATTCCTGTTAACAAAATCATTTTGCTTATGCATTTGCGTTCGAAGGCTTCTAGGAAAGGTATTTTGACATGGAAAATCGAAGGTTATATTTATACAAATTTTTGAAAAAAAAAAAAAAAAAAAAAAAAAGAAACCTTTTCGGATCATCGTACATTTTTCGTAAATAACTCAAAAACGGTTGTTAAATCGAGGTAAGTGGAAGTAGCCATTCAAATGCTTGATAAATTCTCTACAAAAAAGGTTCTGAAGCAATATTCGATTGGGGACCGTCAATCAGAGATATAAGCGCATAAAACTTAAAAAGTGTTTGCTTTGTTTTTTTGAACCGGTTTTTGTCTTTGTTTAATTCACTTTTTAATTGGTTCTTTTTGTTTTAAATTGCATTTATCAGTAAAATTAGTATTTTAGTAAAATAAGCCATGAAACTGTGAAAGGTATTGGTAATAAGTTTGGAGTGGCTGTGGTAATCAAGATGGCTGTGGCTAATCATGATGACGTAGTTTGTTTTGAATTCTCCTATCTATATAACCTTCCTCATAGCCTACAACTGAAGATATTGTTATTTTTTTTATTTTATAGAACGATTTAACCCACGACAGAATGGAATTTTATTCGCCTTGAAGCACATATTTACAGTTGATTATAACAGAAAAACGAATTTGCTAGTAAAACAATATACTTAAAATTACAACGAATTTTTGGTTGTTTGGAATAGAGCCTTCTCAGCAGTAGTCGAAGAGTAAGTACGTTTTCAGTACATAATTGTATTGACTTATACAGCCTTCCTCAAGAATGAGGATTAAGAATTATCCGCATCTGTGTAAGTTGGCTACAGTCAGTTTCCTGTTATTTGTAATGCCTAACCTATTCCATTTCTTCGAGATGTACGGAATCGCGCTAAGATGACGCAGTTCCTGCGAGTCGGACTTATTGTTATGAAATGTAGTTTTATTTATCACGTGACCGAACCCCGATCATGTACACCTTCAGCATTCAATTATATTGTAATATTAATTTAAAACACACTAAAATAATAATAATTATTTGACTAAATGCAATTAATTGTTAACTTCGTCAACAAATAAATACAGAAACTGAATGAATCCACAGCTCAAGGCCAATTCATAAATAAAGACGCATGCATAGGAATATACACTAGGACAGAACATAATTAAAAACCGTCCATTCAAGCTTAATATCCGTTTAATACATTGTGACCTGGGACAAGGTAGCGATATATTAATTTCTACTGCGCAGCTTGCCAAGCTTGACGCAGAGGCCTGGGGTGAACGCCACAGGAAGGGCACAAGTTCCGGACCAGGGCACAGCTGCTTCTCATGGTCCCTTTAGGGCATCTATATTGCCCTTGCTATATCATAAAGGATATTTTACGGAAGTAAAGGCTGGGGTAGGACATTAATGTTAACTTTTATCTCCTATTATATTAATGAATGAGACATATTTTCCAATATTCACCACGCAATATTAATTTCTCTAGAACAAAATTCAAAATAGGAGATTCAATTTTTAGTTGGTAATCATATACCACAGCAGCAGTCAGCCCTGGGAGTGTTAGCAAGTACGTGGTCCCTCAAGAACATGTTAAAAAATAATGGTGGACCAATTAGGAACAGAATTAGACCGAAAAAACTCGTTTTAGCACTTTCCTCCGAAGGAAAGTAGCTATTGAGGTTGGACTCATGACGGAATTTTTGAAAAATGTCTTCAAATCTTTATCGATCCTACCTAGTAGACACCGAAAATGGCCCCCGTTAAAATTTATATATATATATATATATATATATATATATATATATATATATATATATATATGTATATGCATGTATGTATGTGTCTGTTAACACGATAGCGGCCAGAGTTTTTGTTTTTTCGCCACGAAACTTGGTATATAGCATTCAATTAGCAAACGATTGAACGAGTTCGTTAACCACCAAAATCGGTCCACCGGAAGGGGGGGTTTACCCCGAACCCAAAACACTAATTTGACCATTTCAGCCGCAATATTTGTTATATTTCAACGAAACTTGGTATTCGTAGTGGAAATATAGAGAGAAAAGTGAGATATAAAAATGAACTAAATCGGTTCATAAGGAGGGGGGGGTTTACTCCGGACTGACAATACCAATTCGCCACTACCAGCCGTGATTTTAGGTATATTTCGACGAAACTCGGTATTCATAGTGGTAATCTACAGGTAAATATGTGTTGTAAAAATAAACTAAATCGGTTCATTAAGAGGGGGGGTTTACTCCAGACCCACAATTCCAATTCGCCACTACCAACCGTGATTTTTGGTATATTTCGACGAAACTCGGTATTCGTAGTGGTAATCTACAGGTAAATATGTGATGTAAAAATAAACTAAATCGGTTCATTAGGAGGGGGGGGGGGTTACTCCGGACCCAAATTACTAATATACTCATACTGGTCGTAATTTCTGCTGGGTGAACGTGGGTAACTCATGGGAAAGAAGTGTTATAAAAATGAGCTGAATCGGTCAATCGGAAAGGGGGGGTTTACTTTGTAATATATTTCAATAGAAAAGCCGGCCCGACATAGGTCCACAAAGGCGCCGCAATGAGCGCTAGAGGGACTGTATCCGGTTCCTGCGTTAGATCAAAATACGATAATGTGAGGTTTTTTGTATTTATTACGTAGTGTAGTAGGTACCATGTGTAAACATAACTCTGGAAGCAAATTAATAATTTATCAGTTACTCATTACAAAATTAAAAGAGAACTATTCATGTTTTTATTTTATTTATGTAGGATATTTTAAGCAAATTGTTCTGGAAAGCAGTCTACACTACCCAAATTCTTAGGAAAGTGCTTAGTTATGCAGCTCCTGCGTGACGGACTTTTTTTATTTCGAAGTTGTAATAGTGCGGAAAAATTGCGAATTATATAGAGAAATAAAAGGAAACAAAAATGATCAAAATCGGTTGACACCTTCCCTTCGCGCATAGGCATTGAAATTTGAGAAAATATGAAAAAATCTTCCTTTTGGGGACTATTTTTAAAATTTTTGAATTAGATGATTTCGTAGTATAGTTAACGTTTAACGTAATAGTTTTTAACGTCTTCAAATAGATCATAAAAAATATTGTGTTTTAATTTGGGTTAGATCAGTTGATATCATTCAGTCGTGCATAGGGCTCAAAAATTGTCAAAATATTGAAAATTTCACATTTTTAAGAGTTATTTTATGTAACTTTAATATGTTTTTTTTTTAACGTAATAGTTACAGTGTTTCTATTTTTGAACGTAAAAACATTGTGTTTTACTATGGTATAAATAAATAGAGAAATTTCGCCCGCAGAATGAAAAATTGGACCTCAAAAAAGATAGTTAGGCCTGTGACATGATGCGCAATAACAGTTATAACGGGCATGGTACATTTCCACTTGCTCTATGTTTAAAAAGTAAGAATGTTTTTGTATGTTGTATGAATGTTTTTGAGAAACATTTATACAAATAGTTTTCCAAACTAATTTTCTGTTTGGGTATTCAGAAAAAATTGATTCAATTGAAACTCGTTTTAGTCGTTTGACATTCATCTAATCTAATATATTTTTGGTTATATTTATAGTTAAGTAAGTAGGTATTCGAAAAAAAAGGTTATTAATCGCTTTGATTCGTTTTGGGATCTTGGTATGTTTTCTAAAATATCTCTAAAACGGTTTGGAATCGTTGTAGGTTGAACGTAACCATTCTAAAGCTTACTAAATTATTTACAATAAAGATTCCAATGTAACTGCTGGGCGATGCCAATCGTTAGTTTTGTTCTTCGTAAGAGTCTTTGTTTATTAAAACAAAGAAAGAAAATGAGAAACGTGTTGGTAATAATGCTTTCCTAAAGCAAACCTTGAGGAGGCATGTGGAATAATTTCTGAATGAATGAATGAATGAAAAAAATACTTTATTCTGGGAATTTGTCCCATAAGAATAAAAATAAATACATACGGTTGAATAAACTTTAACCTAAAAATATGACTATAAATAAAGAAAAAACAAAAAACAGAAAATAAAAATGAATACAAATATTATTAGTAAAGTCTTAAATAATAAAATAAAACATAAGTAAATATGTACATAAATTATAATTAAATAATTTCCATTGGTATGTAGTATCTTATTTCTTTGTAAAATTAATTAATGTTACTATTAGCTACTATATTTGTCATTGGTATGTAGTTTCTTATTTCTTTGTAAAATCAATTAATGTTACTATTTACTATTAAAATCAATTATTGTACCTATTTATTTTTTCATTCTACTCATTCTAAGAATTTAAGACGATATGCTCTTTTATAAGTTAATTGTATTTATAGTTCTGTTACCTATCACAATTATGAACTTTTTTTTGTTTCTGTATTAATTTCTTTTTTTGTCATTTTAGCTGATGAAGGCTACCAATGAGTAGCCGAAACGTCCGAAGTATAGATTTTTTAAAACAAAATCATATTGAGGTTTATTTAGCCGAATCCCAACCATTCCACCTTTACTTATCACCTCGACGGCTAACTATCTAATCATCATGATAAATTATAATCGGATTTGAGGGGGATGAGAATATAATTAAATAGTTTAAAATAAACAAATATGTAATTAAATAAATTCTGCTTAGGGTACTCTGAATTTCCGATTTTGGTGCCTTAAATCTTCCTTACTTTATGATTTTATTTTATATTTTTCAAGAAAGATCAAACCCTACCAATAACTGCTACTATTTCTTTACTAATAGCACTAGAGATATGGACGGGAACGCACTAAGATGGCGCAGATCCTGCGAGTCGGCCGTTTTTTTCTTTTGGGTCGTAAAATGGACTATAAATGCGGAGGAACTGCTTTGAAGCGGTCATCGGCATAAAGATGTGTAATCCCACGGAATGACTATCTCACAGAAGATTCTCACGAATATTCCTGGAAAAATGACAATGCAATAATTTGCAAAAGTCATTGACGTCCTTCGCTCAGTTTATTGCACCTAAAGAAGAAGTCACCATCAGCTAGGCAACTGGACACACCCGAATCACAAAAACATCCGACAAGCAGGAACTGCGTAATTTTAGTAGTAAAAAAAATAAAAAATAAAAACTAAATTGAAGCAGAAAAATGGATTTAATGCGCCAGAACAGGAAACTGGTAGTATCATGGCGACTCCCCCCATCTTCACAACGTTCGCTCTTCGAAACACTGTAACACTGTTTCAAATTTTCTTACCTCGTATCAGTAAAATACTCATTGTATTAATAACAAAAAATTAAAATAGGCAACAACTAATTACGACATTATGTATACAGATTCAAAACCCGTTCAAAAGAGCAAAACTAACAATTTCGGACTTATTAAGTCCTTATTTCTCCGTTTGGCATCGCACCATCAAAAATTACATCAGAACCTTATTTGTAGAGAATTTAGTATCCTTTTGAATTGTTTCTTTACACTCTCTACAATTTTTTATCCGTTGCCGAGATATTTTATAAAATACAGGAGGGGTCTTCCGTGGTCAAGTGGCTAGCGCCTTAGATTCATAAACGGGAGATGGTGGGTTCGATTCCCACAGGCGCGCCGCGGCGGCGGCAGAAATGTTCTCATCTCAGGGCTCGTAGAGAACATTCCTGGCTGCACCCTGGATGTCGGGGCGCTAATGGCCCTAATTTGACGATGCGCCTTTAAAAAAAAAAAAAAAAATACGAAAATCGTGTAAGAGCGAACAGTCAAATAAATATATACATAGATACACATACAAATTTGAACCACCGTTACATTCATGATCTATGGATCTGAACAATGAAATTTTCACTGAATTAGTATATGGTGGTTGTGGTACATCTCAGAAATCCGTCCGTAGAAAAAGTGCATTTTTTTAATTTTGGGATTACTAAAAAAGCTTTCTATTTTAGAAATGAACCCCAAGCAATATTTATTTTATAGTGGAAATCGAATGCGTTGAACAACATATGTCTAATAATAAATGGAAAGACCGTCGTCTAATGAACTTCATGTAATTTTCATCCAGGTTCCATCAATCTTTCCGCACCCCAGAGGTCAAGCCCTGCGTTCATCTCGCCAGATAATAGTCCCAGAACGGCGATCGGTCTTAATCTTCCTAGACGCCGTGTCCCACTTGGAGCTTGGCGTCCCGCAGTCTCACCTCCCCGTGTGGCTTCACTCCAACTTGGTCTCTATCTGCATTTAGACTATTTTTCTTTCCTCTGAAGCTGTGCCAGGGTTACGCAGAACTCAAAATAAAAATAGATTTTCCACATTTATGAGAGGCAAGTTAAATGTATATTTTTATTCTTTGTTGGTATTATTATTTTTGTTGTCGTATTTTTTCATTAGATCCCAATTTAATCCTTGTAAGTAATTAATTAATATCTAACACTTAATAGAAAAAAAACAATCAAACCTATTTTAATGCGGAAACTCTGTTTTTGAGGCGATAAATCATTTCGTAAGTACTGAAGGAACAATTTTAACGTTTCTTAACCCAAGACACACGAAAACTTTCATCGTAAATATTGGTATATATATATATATATATATATATATATATATATATATATATATATATTTCAGTCACTTAACTCCAAAGTGACTGATGTCCACTTCGCAATTTTTTTAGGAAATCAAGAAAAACGTTATTAGCTTTGTATGTTCGGAATATCTTCATGGATTTATTTTTTTTTTTAAATTATTAAAACAAATACCACGGATTAAATTAAAATAAATACCACGTCCCAAGTTGGACAACAGTCACTTTGAGCAATTTCTGATTCCAAATTTTTTAGATTTACATATTAACATTGATTAAAAATAATAAATTAGAGAAAGCATTTATGGCCAAAGCACAAGCAAAAACAGCTTACAACATCATTCAACTGGTACCGTGGCTGACAACTAGGAAACTTTTAGTCCAGTGCAATACACAATGGGCTTTGGAACGCAGTGAAAATTTTACACTGGCTTTCAAATAGGACTAGATTTTTTTTGGATGATAATAAGCATACCATAAGACGGATCTTTTTGTGAATACCACATCCAGTTACTTAAGGTGTTTGCCGTGATTTAGCTACTTACGGATTAGCTTAGAAATTCTTTGCAGGTTGTCTATTTTCGTCTTTACGGATTATATAAGTTTGGAAACCATATTATATAAATATAGTAATCAAAGTTAATATAGTAATTAAAAGTATTTAAAATCACTGTGTAGCGGATGGGTGTCGCTACTAAAGGTAGGCTAGGAAGGGTAGGAAGGATGTGTCGGGAGAAGGTAGCCAGGTAAGTACTGTGTCCCGGTTAAGGGCGCTTCCTTGAACCTGGGGGATACCGACTAGGTACTAGGCGTTAGCTGTTCGACTGAGTCGGGGAGAAGGTGTTCGGTACTGAGCCGTAGCCGTTCCTCGAAGCAGGAGTGAGAGGGGTAAGGAAGTAAATAAATAAGCCAGGTATTGACTAGAGTTGGGGGAAGTAGGAGTCGGGAGTGTAATGACTGGAGGCTGGCTTGACCACTGGGGACATCGAGACG
The DNA here is from genome assembly GCA_946811695.1 of Gonocerus acuteangulatus. NCBI lineage: Eukaryota > Metazoa > Arthropoda > Insecta > Hemiptera > Coreidae > Gonocerus > Gonocerus acuteangulatus. The sequence continues at coordinate 18,168,928 of OX328128.1, forward strand.
GCAGCTTCGTACTTTGTCCAGAGAGAGAGAGCTCGAGCAGGTAGCTAGGTCCTTGGTCCTGAGTGCATGGCTGGAGGCTGGTCCTGAGAGAGCTGGAGTGTCCTGAGAGAGCTGGTGTGTTCTGGAGGGAGAGCCGGATCCGAATGAATTCTGGGATTTTTTTTTTTTTTTTTTTTTTTTTTTTTTTTTTTTTTTTTTTTTTTTTTTTTTCCCACCCTCCCAAATTTATTAAATGAACATAGAGAGCTCCAGGCCCAACGGGTTGGAACCTGGAGCTGGACTTAGAGCTACACCTTATTCTACGCTTACGTACTAGAAGGGGGATGTATTTACAATCGGGGGACTTAAGCCTACTTAGTCTAAAATACTAAATCTAGGGGGACACAAAGTTGTATAGGGAGGGACTATACTAGGATGTAACTTAAATCTACCTTAGAACTAACAAATAAACTTAAAACTAATATGTACAATATTTACATACAGCTGCTACTACGCAGCGTCTTCGCAGAGATCCAGGAGTCGTCTGGTGCTGCCCTGCCACCTCTGAGGCAGAGGAGGTGGTGTCAAGTCCCTGAAGAGGGGGTTCACACAGTACCGGAGGCTGTCATAGAACTTAATATGACGCCTCCGTATGAAGTCTTGAACCGAGGGCAGCATCAGCTCATCGTGGAGGAGGGATGGCTTCTTCCTTCGGAGGGTAGTGTGCTGCACGGCCCGAAGCAGGACCCCGTTCTGGAAACACTGCAGCCGCCTGAGCGTGGAAGGGTACATGTACCTCAGGGCGGGCGCCCCATGCAGAAGAGTCGGCCTGATGATCGCCTTGTAGATCTGCAGCTTCAGCCGAAGCGACAGCTGGGCCGATCTCAAGAGATGATTCAGGCGGAACGTCTTCTGGCGGGCTTCCTTCAGGCGGCTGTTGATATGGGCCGTCACTGACAGATGCCGGTGTATGTGTACTCCCAAGTAGTTGATCTTGGTGGACAGCTTGTTCCGCTGGCCCCTGACCTCGAAATGCGAGGGCAGGGCCCCTCGGGGTTTGCCTCCCTTGTTCGCCTGGAAGGAGCATACCACGGCATCCGTCTTGGACGGATTGACGTCTATTCCTGCCTCTCCAAGTGCGTCTACGATGGTTTCGCAGGCGGACTGGGCCTTCTTAAGGGCTACTCCGGCGTTGAAGCTGGAGGAATAAAATTCTGGGTTTTTTTTTTTTTTTTTTTTTTCCCCACCCTCCCAAATTTATTAAATGTACATAGAGAGCTCCAGGCCCAACGGGTTGGAACCTGGAGCTGGACTTAGAGCTACACCTTATTCTACGCTTACGTACTAGAAGGGGGATGTATTTACAATCGGGGGACTTAAGCCTACTTAGTCTAAAATACTAAATCTAGGGGGACACAAAGTTGTATAGGGAGGGACTATACTAGGATGTAACTTAAATCTACCTTAGAACTAACAAATAAACTTAAAACTAATATGTACAATATTTACATACAGCTGCTACTACGCAGCGTCTTCGCAGAGATCCAGGAGTCGTCTGTTGCTGCCCTGCCACCTCTGAGGCAGAGGAGGTGGTGTCAAGTCCCTGAAGAGGGGGTTCACACAGTACCGGAGGCTGTCATAGAACTTAATATGACGCCTCCGTATGAAGTCTTGAACCGAGGGCAGCATCAGCTCATCGTGGAGGAGGGATGGCTTCTTCCTTCGGAGGGTAGTGTGCTGCACGGCCCGAAGCAGGACCCCGTTCTGGAAACACTGCAGCCGCCTGAGCGTGGAAGGGTACATGTACCTCAGGGCGGGCGCCCCATGCAGAAGAGTCGGCCTGATGATCGCCTTGTAGATCTGCAGCTTCAGCCGAAGCGACAGCTGGGCCGATCTCAAGAGATGATTCAGGCGGAACGTCTTCTGGCGGGCTTCCTATTCATAGGCCGAGGTCGGAGTGCCTCGGTCAAAGTCGGGAGTGCTCGGCCAAGCGCTCTTCCCTATTGGCTGGCCCGGATGCTTCTCATTGGTCCACCAGTGGTCGCTTGTCCAATCATTACATCTCCACATAGTCCCCCCCCCCAATGGGCGGAGCCCTTTATTAGGAATAAATTTGACTTAAAAAAAAAAAAAAAAAAAAAAAAAAAAAAAATATATATATACATATTAAAACTATAACGGACCTTATGAGCGCCACAAATGTGTCAACTTTTATTTTAGTACGATATTTTAACCTATATTGAAATAACATATAATGTGAAACTAAATGTAAGAAAGAATTAATGAATATAATACATTGTACTGACACTAATTAACCTAAAGGCTATACAATTCAACGGCCCTTATAAGCGCCACAAACACAAAAAATATTTATAGGAAAATCATGTAAATATAAACTTAAATAAAAATAATACATATTTACATAGAATAAGGGAATGCTTCACACATATATGATCACATTTATATTTGCAAATTTTTAGCTTAAACGGCCCTTCCAAGGGCCACAAGAGATAGCAGTGGTATCCTTATGGCTAGGCGGGTCTGTTACAAGCTCCGGTCATCACAGGTCGAATCGAACTCGGCTCCTGATGGGTCGGCCGGAACGGCTTGTTTTGGCGGAGTTTGAGGCTTGCTCCTGGCGTAAGTTTTGTGCACTCGGTGATGGTGTGCCCCGGCAGATGTTCTGGCCTTGTCCATTCTCCTGCAGTATGTATGCTGGTTTCACTCTATCCCAGGAGACCGTGCGACGGTGGCCGTTCACTAAGATACTGCAGGTCTTTGTGTTCCTGTGAGTGACCTTGTGGGGACCGGAATAAGGCGGTGTAAGTGGTCTCTTCACAAAGTCGTTTCTCAGGAACACGTGGGATGAGGATTTTAAGTCTTTAGGGACGAAGTGCTGGACGTGGGATTCCCCGCGAGTGGAAGGAGGCTGAATATTCCGGATATCCCTCCGTAATTTATTTACAAATTCTTGGGGTCCGGAATATTTCTCTTTCGCCAGGAGAAAGTCGTCCGGGAGCATCAGAGTCTGGCCGTAAAGAGCTTCGGCGGCGCTAGCGTAGTTCTCGTCCCTGAGGGCGGTGCGGAGACCCAAGAGCACTGTGGGGAGAGTCTTTGTCCATGTATTCGATGATGCGTGGGCTATGAGCGCCGCCTTGAGGGTCCTGTGCCACCGTTCCACCATTCCGTTTGCCTGAGGATGGTAAGGTGTCGTGTGTATGTGCTGGATCCCGAGGATCTTACTCAAATGACGGAACAGCTCACTTTCGAATTGGCGGCCCTGATCAGATGTTACTATCGCCGGGGTACCAAATCGGGTTATCCATGATGAATAAAAGGCTCCCGCCACCGTCTCCGCCAGTATGTCGGGTATAGGAACCGTTTCGGGCCACCTGGTTGCTCTGTCTATCATTGTTAGCATGTACGTCATGCCTTGGCTGGGGGGAAGTGGTCCCACAATGTCAATATGCACGTGGCTGAAACGACCGGCGGGGGGAAAGCTTCCAATTGGAGTTTTGGTGTGTCTGTGGGTTTTCGCTTGTTGGCAAGGTATGCAGGTTCTTGCCCATTGTCCGATGTCAGCATTCATATTGGGCCAGAAATACCGCGCCGCCATCAGTCTTCGCGAACCTCTGACCCCAGGGTGGCTGAGGTTGTGGATTCTATCAAAGGTAGGTCTTCTTAGGGGTTCTGGTAGGTAAGGTCGAGGTTTACCAGTAGTGGTGTCGCACAACAGATGGGTGTCGTGTCCTGGTACGACACACAACTGTAGTTTGAGGCTTTTGTCTTTATAGAGATGAGGGGTGGTGTTGTCTTCTTCTTGAGCTTTGGCTAGCCTGTTTGGTTCGTCCAGTAATTGGATGGCGTCAGTTCCGGCTCGTGAAAGTGCATCTGCCACGATATTCGCCTGTCCCGGCAGGTACCTGATATCGGTGGTAAATTGACTGATGTAATTTAACTGCCGGGATCGGCGTGGTGGCGCAGACTCGGGCTTCTGGTTGAAGGCATGGATGAGGGGTTTATGGTCGGTGATTATAGAGAATTGCTGCCCTTCAAGTAGTGGGCGAAAGTGGCGAATTGATTCGTAAATTGCCAGAAGCTCCCGATCGTAGGTTGAATAGTTCTTCTGTGCTGGGTTGAGCTTTCTGGAAAAAAAACCTAAGGGACGCCACTGGTTGTTCTCTCGTTCGGGTGGGATTCGTGACCAGTGGGAAGTCTCGTAGAGCCTTGTGAAATCTCGAAGGCATGGGGTCACTAATTGTTTTTGCAACCGGTCCTCGGGTGTGACAAGATCCTGCGGGTGGGTGATTTGTTTCATCGTTCGAAAAAGCGTTTTTCGTTAATGTACTCTTCCTCTGGGGTGGGGTTCTATCGGAGGTGGTGATCTGTGGGGATACGGCGGCGGCGGTGTGACCCATGGATGCAAATCCTGATATGCTATCAATCAGCCTATGCCGGGCGATATCGACGAGGAGGTTGTGGGCTCCCAGAAAGTCGGCGCCAATGATGGGTTTAGTGACGTCTGCAATGGTGAAGGTCCATGGGTAACGTCGTCTCGTGTTGAGATTTATATTCAGCGAGAGGGTCCCATACGTAGGAATTTGCGTACCATTCGCGGCTGTCAAACACAGGGACTCCTTGCGGGCGCGGCGGAAGCTGGACTTAGGTAGGAGTGATAATGATGCTCCTGTGTCGACGAGAAATTGGGTTCCAGAGTCTCTGTCAAATATGAAGAGGCGACGATTGATGTGGGCTTCAGCGGTTGTCGCAGGTGCCACCTGCCCTTTTAGTTTAAAGATTTATAGGAGCAAGGTTTCTCACATCTTCTTGCCCGTTCACCAAACCTATTGTGATAGTAACAGTATGTACTACTGCTCGTCGGTGTCCTGGTGCGGTGGGCTGTGCCTGGCCTTAGTCTGTCCCGTGATTGTGACCTAGACTGTGAGCGGGCTGGTTTGACATGGTGGAAGGTTCTAAATCTGCGATTTTCTGAGTAACCTGGTGATCTGGATCTATGGATCGATCGAACGGCGGTGGATAGGGATTCCATCTGCTGTCTAAGGTCATCCAGCTGTTTTTCTAGGTCCGGCCGGGGCTGGAGTACGGCTGAGCATGATGGAGGGTTGGCGATTGCAGCGATTCTGTCTGCGGCGGCCGTGAGGTTCTCGATGTCGGTCGATGGGTAGGCGGCCAGGACTTCTTGTAATCTCTGGGGCAGCGCTTTCAGCCAGAGCGATGTGAGAGCCTCCGTAGTTGTTAATTCTCCTCCGACCAGTTTCATACTCCTGTAGAGCTGTGAGGGGGTTTGATCGCCGAGGACAGGGTCAACAAGTTTCTGTATTTTTACTGCAGTTGAGTCGCCATACACGGAGAGGAGTCTATTCTTGAGGTCCGAGTAAGGGTCAGCTGATGAAGTGTTGAGATCTGCCACCTGTTCGTATATATCCCGGTCCAAGCTCGCTATCACCGTGGAAAATCTGTTTGATGATGACTTTATTTTGGAGATCTCGAAGAGGCACTCGACTTGCCTAAACCATAGTTCCGGTGCATTTTTATAAAATGATGGCAGTTTAGGTGGGGCTGCGCCTGCTGCTTCAATGCCTAGCTGTGCGTCTGAGGGCATTTTGTTTGGTGCGTGTTCGGGGTCACCACTTGTAGCGGATGGGTGTCGCTACTAAAGGTAGGCTAGGAAGGGTAGGAAGGATGTGTCGGGAGAAGGTAGCCAGGTAAGTACTGTGTCCCGGTTAAGGGCGCTTCCTTGAACCTGGGGGATACCGACTAGGTACTAGGCGTTAGCTGTTCCACTGAGTCGGGGAGAAGGTGTTCGGTACTGAGCCGTAGCCGTTCCTCGAAGCAGGAGTGAGAGGGGTAAGGAAGTAAATAAATAAGCCAGGTATTGACTAGAGTTGGGGGAAGTAGGAGTCGGGAGTGTAATGACTGGAGGCTGGCTTGACCACTGGGGACATCGAGACGGCAGCTTCGTACTTTGTCCAGAGAGAGAGAGCTCGAGCAGGTAGCTAGGTCCTTGGTCCTGAGTGCATGGCTGGAGGCTGGTCCTGAGAGAGCTGGAGTGTCCTGAGAGAGCTGGTGTGTTCTGGAGGGAGAGCCGGATCCGAATGAATTCTGGGCAGCAGGTACGCCCCTATTCATAGGCCGAGGTCGGAGTGCCTCGGTCAAAGTCGGGAGTGCTCGGCCAAGCGCTCTTCCCTATTGGCTGGCCCGGATGCTTCTCATTGGTCCACCAGTGGTCGCTTGTCCAATCATTACATCTCCACAACTGCAATCACTACTAAAAGTAACTATTTTTGACTACTATATTAATATAATATGATTTCTAATTAACCCTTAGAGAACTTGTATTTGTAGTAGTTTCTGGCTTGCTAAGCATAAATTGAAATAAGCAGAATATATTTCAGCAAGCAATATTTATTAATAAAAATGATAATATTATAAAAATCAATTGTAATTGTGAGTTTAGAGGCCTCCTCGCTTTTTTTGTCTCGTGGTTCTATAACATATTACTATTTTATATTTACATAGCATTATGGGCATACGTGCTATGAGTTTCGGTTCGCTACGCTCGCTCAAGAAGATATCAAGACTCTGGGCAATCCTAATCGCTATAATTAATAGAATTCTATTAATTTTTGCGAGTTGGGTTGACTTGAGTGTTAGAGGTTACTTTACTGCCAGCAAAAACCAATAGAATTGACCATAGGAATAGAAAATAGAAAAGGTAATGAGTTATGCACGTGCGCTGAATCACTGTTGTAATCACTAGAGATACTTTACAAGTAACTGGATTTGGTTTTAGAAAAAGACCCCAAAAGACATGTCTTTAAATTCTGAATCCGTAATGTCGATTTTTTGTCGATCCGTCGATCGATTTTTTGTCGACAACAGTCACTTACTAAACGAATCACTTGTCCCTATGCTCCCTAGCTTCTCCAAAACTTATCCTATTCCGGTGAAATATGGTACAAAAATAATCTGACAGATAGACGAGATCATGTTTGTTAAACAGCACTATGAGCCTTTTGTTATTAGGGTTAAGAGGCTTCTCTGTATACATTCTGAAAGCAGCTCGACTAGCATAATCCGTTTGTCTGTATGTTCCTTATACAAATCTACACCGTTTGACCGATTTTGACCAAACATGGCTCACAGGTAGGTCTTGATGCGGGAAATCTCCTAGGCTAGGTCAAATTTCAAAATTTGGTCAAAAGGTCAAAAGTTTTGTTCAAGACAAATTGACTACACTGAACCATTCAGATTCTGTCGGCCATTTTGAATCGACAACCATTTTGAATAATGTCTCAAATTTATTTTTTGATGTTCTTGATAATTACAATAACTCGCACTCTTACTCTCGCATGGCTTTACATCATTATATAATCATGTAATGCAGTTTATTTCAATTTGAAATCATCAGTCACTGTCTAACTAAGGAGCGTTGGGCTTTCTTTGATAAGAGCTACCTACTCGCAGGCTGGCCTCTGTCGGCTGTTTAATGAATTGCTGTGGTTCTGGCCTCTGTCTGCTGTTTCACGAATTACTAGACAGATATAAACCAATTGACCCAGTTGACGTAACTGGGTATAAAGGTAGATCTTGATACGGGGAGTGTCATAGGCATAAAGTAGGTGTAGCATAGCACACTGGGCAACAGCTAGTTCTGTAATAAATACAGGGTGTTTTCATTAATGACTGAAGAAAAAAATGTTGTAGTAGTATTTGTGATTAAAAGTAATATTTTTAACTATGACTTAGATGCATGTCTGGTAGGGTTTTAATATTGACTCTTCCTAATGCGCAACGCAATCAGACCTATTTTTATTGCACAGGATGGCCGCGTGATGCGCATTCCTAAGTAATAAGACTACCAACAACAGGATGCGGAAATACTTCTGCCTCAAAAGAATGCAATCGTGCAGGAATAGCACAGGAAATTCCGCAGTTATGACTGGGCCGCCTTTTTCAGCAACGCATTCCTTCAAATAAAAATACTCATCACGCTAGAGCGGTACAATCAAACCACACAAAAAGAGCCACATGGTCGATAATATTGCTAAAACATACCAAACAGTTACAACTAACTGGGTCTTTTATGCGCGTTTTCATATGATGCCTATGTGTGTGGGATTATATACTATATATATATATATATATATATATATATATATAATTATATATATATATGTATATATATATATATATATATATATATATATATATATATATATATTTATAAAGCAGATCGTTAGGATTTTGTAATGTTAATTTTTTGGAAATAAAATTAATTGCAAAATTTATCATGCAAAAATTATCAAACCAATTTAAACGAAATTAAGTAGACCCAATCCGATCCGATCTAAAGGCCACCGAGTCTCGGCCATATTGTGTTTTAAAAAGGTCTACAGCCACTAGATTTTAACCGAATTCAATGCATTTTTTTTTTTTTTTTTTTTTTTTTTTTTTAAATGAAATCAAATAAGATTTAGAACAACTTTGTTTACTAAATTACGTGGAAAGATGTTTATAACCATACAATGTTTAAAACCTTCCAACGTTTATACCTTTCCTATGCTTATAACCTAAGATTTGCACTAAGATTTGTTTTTTTGGGACTGATATACTTCCGGAAGATTGGTTGGCCTCTCAACTCTTACTTTATACCTCCAACAAGGTAATCGAAGGTTTCTATGCTTATTAGATGGTATTTCTTAAATTAGTTACACATTTTCACTTCACTACGAATTCATTACTGACGAGCTCTGACTAGATCGCATCGGATCGGGTCGAGACCAATGTAGGCACTCACGTCGGCCGCTGTCGGTCGTTGTCAGTCAAACGAAATCGGATCGTTTTGAGAAATAAGGGTCCAATGTATAAGGCCTAAGCAATAACGTTGTACCTTGTGCGATGAAAATCAACGTAATTTTCTTGAAATTATAAATTACAAATAAATCAATATTTTTTAATTCTTTATATCAAACGTTTTATATGTGATGTAAAAGTATCCAAAAAAAATACGTTTCAATTCTTCAAAAAATGGAATGGCGGCGCTGTGTCTGACAAACGAAACCCCTCTTTTTTCACGGGCGATAGTCTGCAGGTCGTAATTTTTAATCGAGAACGAAAAACTAAAATTATTTCGAAAGAAGAAGGTTAAATCTAGTACAGTACGTAAGATTTTTAAGAAAAATTAATTTCTTCGAAAATCGGTCATAAAATCATTATAATTCAATGAATCGAAACAATTCTACGTACTTTTCTAGCAAATATCACGAGGAAGCTGCAGTTAAAATATTAAGTTGATAGGGCGAAAGTTGAAGACGACAGAGTACCTCCCGATTTGAAAAACAACGTTTTGAGAAAACGACTTTAAAGTTTAATGTTCTGAAATTTAATATCCTATTTAATTTTTTTTCATACTTTCATGTAATAAAGATAAAAAAATGGGGTTTAATTTTGAAATTTATTAAACGAGGGGCAAAAAAAAGTTTACAATTAAAAAGGGACCAATTGAAGCTCGCACAAAAAATTATCTTCAAATCAGCACCACATACACTCGGCATCAGGATTTCAATTTAATAATTGTTTCTTCCCAGAAACACTCCTGGATATTACTTTTCATTAGTTAAGGAAAAAATTTCAGACCATAAAAAAATGTGTAAAAAAAAAGTTACAAAGTAGTATTAAGGCGAGTAACAAGATCGCAAGTTCTGTTTACTGCTGGGACCAACATGTGAACGGATTCTTGTAATTTGTTACTAAACTTCTATAATGCATTAAGGACGAGAACAGAATATTGACGTATAGATCCAGAAGCTGTTAACCCGTACAGTACACCATCCTAGTCAGAACTTTCTTATCATCAACCATGATGGAATTCTTGTGAATTCAGACGTCATTTCTACTGAGAATTATTACTACATGTGCGAGCCCTAACAAAAGTTTAATTGGGCTGCCAACCGCTCATTTTATGCTTTCGACTTACAACTTAAAACCTTGTATTACTCAAAGGGAGCTAATTATCTGTAAGACAGACGAGTACGGGCTTGTGTTTCATAAGAAAATCTTATTTCTCCACTCGACACGGGGGTATTTCTCCATCTAATTTCCATGTCAGCTCCAAGCGACGAGTTCAAAGGGAGAAAATTCTCTTCTCGAAAATATCAAAAGCTTAACTTAATTGCAGCATCGTTTCGCTTTACCGTTAGATCTCTTATTTGATCTATCTAACGAGAAGACATACGTATGATGTCATATTTGTCACTTTATTCGTTTGACGACTTGAAATTTCTATATCTAATTTTGTCAACGCATCTCTCAATCAAGAAGCTCTCCTTGTGCAAGGGATACATAAAAGTTTCTTCTTTATTAAGCAAAGGTTTTCACGATCTTAGCCCGTTTTTCAAGCATAAGCAATAATAACCCAACCGACACTTGTTTCCAAACACCTCCTCTGGAGTCTGGAAGCAAGACTCGGCTAAGAAAGGACCACATGGGCTTGAAATTGGGTCCCAGTCCCTGGAAAGGTCTACTAATAAAATTACAGAGGCCATTTTTTGGCCTTTTTATTATAATTAAATAGAGGCATGGGGTCGTTAAAGCAGTCTTCCTTTATTATACTACTTTATTTAATAGGCCCGACATGTTTCGTGCATCATTTCTTCGCACCTCCTCTGGGGCACTTCTTGCTAGGAAGTCCTCTCATTACCATGTACTCCCTCTGGTGTGGTTATTTTTAATGTATATAAGTTTTATTTGTAAGCATTATTAACAATTGTATATGTGACAAGTAATGAATGCCTAATAGTTAATAGAGAATACAATCAAACCTATGTAAATGGGTAGGAAACCCTGCTGTTGAGCCGGTGAATCAATTTGGAAGTACTAAGGAACAATTTTCACGTTTCACAACCAAAGGCTTTGATCGTAAATCTTTGTATATATATATATATATATTTATATATATATATATATATATATATATATATATATATGTATATATATATTTATATATATATATATATATATATATATATATATATATATATATACATTTTTAGGTGGAACGGCATTTTTCTCCAGCGGTGGTACTCCTCCTCACTTCTTCCTGGATATTTCGCCTTAAGGTTTAAATTACGGCAAAGAAATTACAGGAAAAAAAAATACGCAATACCATCAGCGCTACTAACGGACAGAAGCCCAACTACACCAGGGAGCTTCAACACCATTGGTCCGCCGATACTAGGGCTAGAGAGGAGAAAAGCGCCCAGATCGAGAAAAGTCTCATTCCCTCGGCAACCACCGAGGTTGAAACATTAATAACCTGGCTGAAGAGGATGGTGATGAACCCATCGAAATATTCCAGGAAGAAGTGAGGAGGAGTACCACCGCTGGAGAAAAATGCCGTTACATCTAAAAATATCATCCCAGCGACGAAAAATAAACATCAAGCACATATATACATATACAAAGATTTACGATATATATATATATATATATATATATATATATATAAATATATATATATATATGTATATATATATATATATATATATATATATATATATATACACATACATACATTGGCTTCTTAGCATCTCCAATAATTATCCTATTTCGATGAAATATAAAACAAAAATAACGTGACCAACTCCTTCACTATTTGTGATCTGAAATTTCGTCACCTCTCCTGCCTAAAGCATGCCAAAACGTTCAAAATAAACTTTTTTGTAGAAATCTGACTTTTTCTCTTAGCGGAATCCGTACAATTCCATGACTTCTCAAATTTATATATATACATATATATATATATATATATATATATATATATATATATATATATATATATATATATATATATATATTTATATATATATATATATTTTTTTTTTTATATGGTAGGAGAAAAATCCATCATGGACACCTGGCAAGGAGAAAACCAGATAGTGTCGGACTCCAACCGACTAAAAACCTCCCCCCCCTTGTTCTTCGCGATCATGATGGAAACCGCTTACGCATTACTTCATCATGATAGCTGTCTAATTAACCTTCATTGTAATTTCTTTCTCCTTCGTCTGTACAATTGTCCTGATCGCGATGTAGGAATAGTTCCATGCTTCCTCTGAAGTTAGGTCTCTCATCATAATATGTATATATATATATATATATATATATATATATAAAACCCGCAATACAGAAGAAAATATATTATATAAAAGTAAAGATGGTGCTTATTTCATTACTATATATATATATATATATATATATATATATATATATACAGACATATACATATATATATATATATATATATATATATATATATATATATATATATATATAGTAATGAAATAAGCACCATCTTTACTTTTGTATAAAATATTTTCTTCTGTATTGCGGGTTTTGATAAGTGCTCTTGTCATGTGCTAAGGTCTTCAAAAAGTTAGTCAACCCTTAGGAAACATCTCTGAACAAGAAATAAACACGAGTAAGTGTTCGGGCGACGATTGTAGATTCGAATAGAAATTCCAGTCACACACATCTTGTGTCAACAACTTATACAACTCCTCTATCCCATTTTCTCTACAACTTTTACACACACATACAGACTTCTTTTTTTTTTTTTTTTTTTAACTTTTATACACACGACCTCCTACGCATTTGTAAAGAAGTTAGATTTGTATTCATCCCTTGCGAAGGTCTTTATTTTATTTATAACGTCTCCTAAAGGAAAGAAGAAGAATTGACAATCTTTATAGATTTTTTAAAAATCTAAACATAACAGGATAAAAAATATGAAGTATATAAAATCAACATTTTATATACTTCATTTCCTAAAGGATAAAAAAATAAAAAGAGAAATTCCAGTTTCAAAAAGTGGGTTACACTTTATTAAATCATTTTATTTATTTTATTTTTAAGTAGTTGAGAATGTTATTTTTTTTTTTTTCAGTTGCGAAAAAATAACTAATAACAATTACACAAAAATAAATTCCCAAAGAGGAAATAAGAGGCCAAAATTTCCACATTTCATTTATTGACAGCTGACGTTTTCACGGACTTAACTACATTTTTAACCGTTTTGCTGCCAACCGAATTTCGAAGTACTTCGAAATTAAAACCGTCGAACCTACCTGAAACAACGTGACACTTGTAATACGGCAAGCCTAACTACTAACTAATTGAGGGTTGAAGTTTGTAAGGTTTTCTTCAGTTACCAAAGGGGGGGGGGAGTGAAAAGCAACGAATAGTCCACTAGCGTAAATTAAAAAAAATCGGGGGGGGGGAGGCTGGGAGCACTTAGGAATTTTTGATGCGGGGAAATTTTTAATATTTTAAAAATGTGTAAAGTGGTGAGTTTTAAGGTTCTCTGGACATCTAGTAGACCAGGGTAAATGTTAAATGCATTTTTCGATGTTATAGGCTTTTTTTTTGCATGAAATGTTCTCATCAAAACAAAATTTCAGGGAAGGGGAGGGGGCCCCCTCATCCCCCCCCTTATATACGTCATAGGGATAGTCAATCTCCGATGCATAGCAGAAGTGAGATACCCATTCTCCGATTATATCGTCGATACAAATGCAAAGTATCGAATGTGAAAAACGCATTTTTCATTTTAAATCTTTACTGATTGCTGTTGGACTGATGGAAGGCAAACTCTCGAATCTAAGTTCACACGGTGAAAGGAGGATGTAGCCACTATCAAAATGTCGAATCTGCCGACTATTTGACTGCCCAAAAGGAAAGTAATGACTAAAAGTATTTTTACTCTTGAAAGTGGTGATTTTCACATTCGTTAGTTTGCATTTGTATCGACGATATGTCGGAGCTGCGGTCAACGTGTTAAGCTCAAAAAATGGGCGTCGAGCTTTGCGCTTAATAATGTCTAGAAGAGCTTCACTCAACCTGCGATTGCCTGACTGGCGTTACTTTATTTTTTTTTAATTTCGCGCCTATTAAAAATATCGAGAGAGCGCTGAGTAAAGAGGTCCAATATAACTACTGCGCTGTGGATTGCTAAATAAGTTCCGTGGTCAGTGACCTCGGACAATGGGGAAAAAAAATCGCCTAGAATCCGTTAATATCTGTTTAATTATATTAGTTAAAATTGGGTCTCCCGTGGTCTAAGAAGTCATTGAATTTTTCTTCCTTTTCATTTTTATTTTGCGGCCCACGCCCCATGTACTAACATGTACTTAGAGCCCTTATGATGGGATTGAGTTCCGTAGCTGTTAAGGACCATTGCATAGTCTTAATAATGGGGCCCTCCTTCTGAACATCATTTTTCGCCCACCTAGAAATTCCTACAAAAAATGAAAATATTAAATTTTGAATATAAGATATATTTATAAACTTATTGTAAATGTTTGTATTCGAATTTGATAAATGATTACATTACTAACTGTACGTAAATCTTAATCTATAATGTTATATTTTCTAGCAAAAATGTTGTAAAATTAATTTATTTTTTCTTTCCTCTGTGATATTATAGAGGTAGGAAATTTATGAATAAATAAACGCACGGAAGTTGTGTCTCGTCAACTTGAATAGAGAGTTCGTTCACCCTCAGCGTTCAATAGAATGGAATAATGTTTGGTCTCTTTCTTCCTAGGTAACAGTCACAATTTTTTGTTCCATTTTTGTATTAAGACCTCCAAGATCCCGAATTACCACATAAAAATGTTTATATGCATACAGCGGATTTTACATAAGATGTTTATACTCCTAGGAGGTTTTTAACTTAGAGGATGGGCACCAGAGACATTGACTCCGAAAAATAACCTATTTGACACTACAATTAACACATTTTTTTTTTTTTGGTGTAATGATGTAAAAGGGAGAATACCCAAACCTGGAAAAATATCAGACTTTCTTGTATTTGTTCTCAGCAAGTACTGTACAGGATTTCATGAAATTTCTCAGGCCCCAAAAAAAGATCCTTTCAACGTGAGTTCAGAAATTCTATCTGAAGTCGCTGGAGCTAAAAAACGTGCTCCAAATAAATTTTATAGGCCACAAAACTCTGCAAATTTTGTGTACCAAGGAATCTAATTTTGCATCACTGAATATGTAGATTCGATGGGTCTATCTTTAATAATCAGTGTTTTTTCTACGTTTTAATTAGAATATTAGTATGACTGAATCGCCACAAGGAGCGTTGATCAACGCTGGAATAACACTAATTATTAAAGATAGATATTTGCAGTAATTATCTGTAAAATTAGCATTTTAGTAAAAGAAAATGAGAAAAGAATTGGTAATAGTGCTGGCTTAGATTGAAAATTGAGAAGGTGGTGGGAGTCATTTCCGCTTATGATAATGTCAGTTTCCTGTTGTGGTGTCTTAAACATCCTTCTCTTTGTGGTTATATTTTATAGTAGATGTTTTCCGGCGTGCCATGCTACACCTACTTTCTGCATCTTAAAAAGCGAAAATAAATTAGAAACCAAATAAGTAATATTAAAATCTAATTAGGCAAATCTGTAACTATTTGGGTTCATAGTTACCAGCCTCTGAACCTTGAGTCCTAGACGATTTTAACCTAGCCTATGACTCTCCCGAAATCAATCTCTCTACATGTGTGCCATGTTTGGTCAAAATCGTTCAAGCGGTGTGATTTTTTTAAGGAAAAAACACATAGACAAACAGGAATACATATATATATATATATATATATATATATATATATATATATATATATAGATATATACATATATAGATAGATAGATATATAGATAGATAGATAGTTAGACAGATAGATAAATAAAAACGCTATAAAATCGGAATTAGATCCAACTGAATCTGGTTCCTATAGTCAATAACGATTTTCAAGCCTTTTTCGTGACAGAAAATCAATTTGTCAAGAAAATGATCGAATACCATATAATTCATTTCCTAATCCATGGATGGGAAGTCAATATAATACCATTTATTTCTATATATATACATACATATATATATATATATTATTTTAAGAAATATCACAATCTACAATTCAATTAAATTATGTAATTTGATACATGTTACTTGCTCACGCCTCAGGTGTCCCCAGTTGTCAACCGAATACTGTCCTAGTTTAGGAAGGATTCTAGGATGACCTGGAGTTACCCTACGCCATCCTACCGCACCCTGCGACTAGCAGGGAGGATTGAAGGCGAAGGAGACGTGGGATGTGTTATCCTGAGGAGAGAAAATATCCACAGATATCACTCTCAATTTAGACAATTATAATTTCTTGATCACTCCACGAAAAGTTGTTTTTGTTCACTCCACGACACTTCACTGCCTACGTAAGTAATACAATACCAAAAAAATACGTTTCGAAAATTAATATTATATTATTATATTAATATTATTCTTTGTATATTTATGGCATCATGTCAGGCACAAAAGGAACTTCTCGCTGTTATGCAAATCCGCTCGCAGAGCTCTCCACGGTAAAATTAAAAATTACGGATTGCTTCCTTCGGACAAAAAAGAAATCATCAAAAGAAAGGACAAAATCATTCGAACTGTGTGGGTTTGTATGAGGAACAGAC
The DNA here is from genome assembly GCA_946811695.1 of Gonocerus acuteangulatus. Taxonomy (NCBI): domain Eukaryota; kingdom Metazoa; phylum Arthropoda; class Insecta; order Hemiptera; family Coreidae; genus Gonocerus; species Gonocerus acuteangulatus. The sequence goes on from OX328128.1 coordinate 18,185,460, forward strand.
AGACAGACAGACAGCAGGTAGACGCCTTTGACTTCACCTATAACAGTCTCCGTACCAAGACCTACCTGTGTGCCAAGTTTGGTCAAAATCGGTCTAACGGTGTGGATTTTTAACGAAAGCTCTCTCTCTCACATTTATTAACCATAGACGCGTATCTCTTTATAGCTTTTCTAGAGCTGGGTCTACTGTTTTGATGAAGCCTCTCACTTCCATTCATACACAGCTTCTGAGGGTTGGCAAGGACATTTTCTTTTATTAATTCCCACTTTCTACTTTAATCTTGCACTTGTCCAAAATTTCATCAATTATTGGCAACTAAACCACCTGTTCATTTTGTATATTTTGTAACGAAAGTTCAAACGCTAGCAGTAACTGCTTCTATTCCTTTACTAATGCCATAAGGGATATGATGCCAGGCCATACTATATATTATTTACTTGCGCAAGTAATAGCCTAAGGAATTGTACCTATTTTTAGTTGTTAAGCACATGTATATTATTGCAATTAGGGATGCATGAGACATGCTCATATTTCTTATAATTTTTGTACCAAAGCATGCAGAGTAGCACATTTTTAATTTATATTTATTTTTTATTTTATTGTTAAAAGAAAGAGCCGAAAAACTAATTCTTTATATTATAGAGTTTGTGCATGAAAAAGATTTGTTTATATTTTAATTAAAATTATTATCATCAGTAGTATTGCGAGAAGCATGTTTTTTAATAATTATATTATCATTGATTTAACAAATTCTTTTCATTTTTTTATTCTGCTATTACCTCACCTTCAAAAATCGATTGCCTCAAAGAGGTAACAGATATAAACGCATCCGCGCTCAGATGTCGCAGTTCCTGGGAATCGGATTTTTTCAGAATGTACCATGATCTGTTAATTAGGAATGTCATTATTCATGAGGGTACTTAGGAATCATAGATAGGTTCGTCCAGTTTCCAGAAAAACTGGATTAGCATCTTCGCGTTGTTTCTGTATGCAGAGCCTCGCAAAGAATGACAGTGATTACTATGCACCGTACTCTGCATGTCAATCAGATCATCCCATCGGGATCTGATTGCCTGATCAAACCGCACCCTGGTTGATAGAGAGGTATTTTTACCAAGAACCACCACCGGTTCGCGGACTGATCCGTGCGGCAAATTAGTGAACCAGCACTGCGGATTCAGGGCGTGCTTCGCCGCTAGTAAATAATTAAGAACATCTGGTTCCGCCCTTTGAATAATTCACCGGCTGTTGGGCTGTCAGCAGTCCACCCCCGGCGGCTCCCTCTCGAATATTGAGTAGTGTCTTTGTTACAGAAATTCACCCCCCACCTTTACCCCAAATCCTCCAATATTCGTTCGTTTGGTCCAGAGATATTCAGTGTGCCTTTATACAAAAATGGAGTACTAGGAAATGAATTGAAGCGCTCAGTGCCAAAGGTGACTAATCCACAATTCAAAGAAATTAGAGTTATTCACTTCTCCTGATAGAGAATTTTAAGTTTTATAATTGATAGAAATGACCAGCCTTTACACCTCATTAATTAGTACTGACATCTGTTAGTTTGTGTTTGAAACTTACTGCAAAGCTAAATCATGTGAGAGGCAGACTTTACCAACCCACACTAGGTATGGCTTTGTTAATGGTAAGCAGCAACATGAGGGATATAGTTGAAGCTTCTGATCACTGTGTGGCAGATCCTGTCTATGAACCACCAAGGAATGTTCATGAACTGCGCTTGTTGAGGACAAAATCGCAATATTAAGATTGCACTGTTCCTCTCCCACATAATACAAAATTCACCTTATCTGAGAATCATTATTTTGTTAAATTATTGGTACATTATCATAGAAATCTAATGAAAAATAATTTTTCATTAATTATTAATCTCCTGATATGTGACGACTATTCAATTGTAAGTATTTTTTTATTTTTCGAAAGCCAAACGTGACTTTTTTTCATTAACCTGTCTAACTATAAACTTTTCATTAGTGTGGTATATTCATAAAAAATTTGTGTATCTACTGAATAAATACCAATTAAAATTATTTCTGTCACCAACACTAATTTTTCGAAAGCCAAACGTGACTTTTTTTCATTAACCTGTCTAACTATAAACTTTTCATTAGTGTGGTATATTCATAAAAAATTTGTGTATCTACTGAATAAATACCAATTAAAATTATTTCTGTCACCAACACTAATTTTTCGAAAGCCAAACGTGACTTTTTTTCATTAACCTGTCTAGCTATAAACTTTTCATTAGTGTGGTATATTCATAAAAATTTTGTGTATCTACTGAATAAATACCAATTAAAATTATTTCTGTCACCAACACTAATTTTTGTCAAAGTCTTCTAAACTTTAACCTTAATTTTCTCAGTTTATTCTAATTGTGTGTTAGTCACCTTTGTCACTGAGCTCATCAATTTAACAGCTAAATCGTATAATGGTACTGAAAATGCCTAGAAAACGAAGAACGGCACAGGTAATTATTACAAGACCCAAAATTGAACACAAGATCAACAGGAGTGGACATTTCATGTCAAGAAAGTCTTAAAGGAACTGCGTCATTTTCTCGAATTTTTTTACGAATAAATCCTTAGTGTTATTTGGTATTCTTGGTATAGAAACAGATAATCTTTTTTTTTATGTTTCTTGATTTTTTTTGTCGAAAAAATACATTCAAAGAATAATTTTACGAATTATAAAAAATTATCAGTGATTGTATTAAAAACAAAAACAAAAAACATAGAAAATATTATTTATTCCCCTTATCACAGATACGACAGTGCTGTGATCCAATGTAGAAAGTCTTCGGTTGAAATTTAATAATTAATGTTTCGAGACACTATTCATAGATTTCACAATAAATTTAGTGATATAAACTGTAGCGTAAAATGGGGTTACATTACTACAGTGTGATGAAATAGGTATACTGCTAGCATATTTGCACTTTAAATTATATCAAAGGGTCGACCTTCGCCCAAAGAGTGCATACAGGCAATACATAGGTAACTAGCTGTTACCCGGCGTGCTACACCTGCTTTTTGCATATAGAAAAGCCTAAATAAATTAAAAACCAAATAAGTATTATTAAAATCTAATAACACGAATCTGTAACTGTTTCGAACCGGTGACCTCCCAACTGTGAGTCCTAGACGACTTTGACATAACCTATAGCACCCCCCGTATCAAGACATACATGTATGCCAAGTTTGGTAAAATTCGGTCCAACGGTATGGATTTTTAATAATAATAAAAAAAAAATATACAGAAAGCAGCTGGTAGACGTTTTTGACCTGGCCTATGACAATCCCCTGATCAAGACCAACCTGTGTGCCCAGGTCACAATCTGTGAAACGGTGTGAGTTTGTATAAAGAACAAACATACAGACATACAGCTGGTAGAGGTTTTTGACCTTGCTTACGGCACTCTCCAGATTAGGATCTACCTGTGTACCGAGTTTAGTCAAAATCGGACGAACGGTGTGGATTTGTATAAGGGACAAACACACATACATATCTACCGAGTTTAGTCAAAATCGGTTTAACGGTGAGGATTTGTATAAGGGACAAACATACAGACAGACAGCTGGTAGAAGTTTTTGACTTAGCCTACGACACTCCCCAGATCTACATGTGTACCGAGTTTAGTCAAAATCGGACGAACGGTGTGGAGACGGTACCGAGTTTGGATTTGTATAAGGCACAAACATACAGACAGACAGCTGGTAGATTTTTTGACCTAGCCTAGGAGATTTCCCGTATCAAGACCTACCTGTGTGCCAAGTTTGGTCAAAATCGGTCAAACGGTGTGGATTTGTATAAGGAACAAACAGACAGAACACGTGATTTATATATATATATATATATATATATATATATATATATATATATATATATACATGTGTCTGTTCGCTCTCAGACAAATATATAAGCCTATATAAGCAGTATAGGTTCCTACCAATTTCATCACATTGTACTAATATAACCCTTTTTTACAGTATGACACATGCCCACACATATTTGTTAGGCATGTACAATAAATAATAACTTTTACATTTTGTTTTCCTTAGTAAAAGAGAAATACTTCATTAAGTATTCTGTTCAGATAACCAGCACTATTTTAATAATTCTAGCAGTAGTTTAGCCAAAAATAATTTCTTTTTAGATTTTATATAAAACAAAAATTATATTACGGAGTCAAGGGTGCGATTCGGCTAGGAGGAAAAAAAAAACTTTAGATTTTTAGGCAGAAATCTACATTAGACGTTTTGGCTGCACTTTGACAGCCTTCTTCAGCTAAAAATAGATATACGCAAATTACAAGTAAGAATAAGAAGCCAGAAATGAGCGTTTTTTTTTAAACATCATCACAATAAGTTTTGAACCAATATTATTTTTAAAAATTCAACATTAGGTAGATAGGTAGTTATTATATAAAATGTGGATGTCAGTAAGAACAAGTAAAACTATTAACAGAGACGTTAAGGTGCAGAAAGACAGAAGCAAACAGTAAACAAAAACCCCTGGCCACATAAGCACACAAGTAACATCATTAAAATTTTATATAGTAAGAAAAAAAAATATTCTACATGCGAAAATAATTTTTTAATAATTAATACATTGATACGTACCACTAACGTGATGAAAGAAGTTGTATAAAAGAAGATTAATATTCTAAATGAAATGGAGATAAAGTTGGCAAAAAAGAGGATGAAAATAAACGGTCCAATGTGAAAAGATTTGTGGATTGTGTTTTTTTTTTTTTTTTTTTTTTTTTTTTTTTTTTTTTTTTTAATTTCATTATTTGTTAGAGTTCATGTCTTATATTTTTAATCGTGAGAGAAAAATGTTTTAATTTATTAGGATTTTTTTCTTCGGAAAAAAATTCATAAAATAAACTGGCTGAATCAAATCAAGGAGAGTAAAATTGGGGGGTTTCCTGGTGAAATGGTAGTAATTTTCAGAATTAATTTTTTTCCGTCTCCCCCTTCATCCTTTGTAAAAGAAACTATGTTGTAAATAGCGAAAAATAACCAACTGCAAAAATTAATCAAATAAGTACTGAAATAAAAACATTACGTACTCTTACTTTTTTTTTTTTTTCTTTTTTCTTTTACGGAGAACCTACTGTTGGACTGTTAGCCCGGGCCATCATATCAATAGATTGCCACCATTTTTTAATGTCAATGGCGCATGAGGTTAACCTCTAGTGGTTACCCATCCAAACAATTACCACGACAGAAGCTATTTGATTATTGACCATACGTTAACTAGGTATTCAGTCAAGTCTGTACTATGCTCCGGCCGCCTGAATTTCTCCTTTGCAGGTATCCTTTAAAGGGAAGTTTCATTTTAACCTCCCACCGCTTTGGTGCCTCTTCAGGGGAATATACTTCAAAACATAACTTCAGTCTCAACTTGAGAAGTCTAGACGTCGCCCTGCTAGTGGAGGGTTCTAGTCCTCAAGTTGAGGCTGAAGTTGTGTTTTGAAGCATATTCCCCAGAAGAGGGTCCAAAGTGGTGCGAAACATGTAGGGAAGTTAAATAAAAAGTGTGAAAGTGTGTGGTGTAGTGTTATTGACCTTCCGCCTTATTCGATAATTCTTTAAAATTAAAGGCTGGGTGGGTCAAAGGATAGCATGGGTATCGAAATCAGTCTCTCGATAGGCGAAACTAGAAGATAAAAAGTCCGTCAAGCAGGAGCTGCATAACTAAGCACTTTCCTCAGAATTTGGGTAGTGTAGACTGCTTTCCAGAACAATTTGCTTAAAATATCCTACATAAATAAAATAAAAACATGAATAGTTCTCTTTTAATTTTGTAATGAGTAACTGATAAAGTATTAATTTGCTTCCAGAGTTATGTTTACACATGGTACCTACTACACTACGTAATAAATACAAAATCCTCATATTATTGTATTTTGATCTAACGCAGGAACCGGATAGAGTCCCTCTAGCGCTCCTTGCGGCGCCTTTGTGAACCTATGTCTGGCTGGCTTTTCTATAGAAATATATTACAAAGTAAACCCCCCTTTCCGATTGACCGATTCAGCTCATTTTTACAACACTTGTTTCTCATGAGTTACACACGACGCATACCGCGTTTCGTTACAATACAGCAGAAATTACGACCAGTATGAGTATATTAGTAATTTGGGTCCGGAGTAAACCCCCCTCCTAATGAACCGATTTAGTTTATTTTTACAACACATATTTACCTGTAGATTACCACTATGAATGCCGAGTTTCGTCGAAATATACCTAAAATCACGGCTGGCAGTGGCGAATTGGTATTGTCGGTCCGGAGTAAACCCCCCCTCCTTATGAACCGATTTAGTTAATTTTTATATCTCAATTTTCTCTCTATATTACCAGTAAAAATACCAAGTTTCGTTGAAATATAACAAATATTACGGCTGAAATGGTCAAATTAGTGTTTTGGGTTCGGGGTAAACCCCCCCTTCCGGTGGACCGATTTTGGTGGTTAACGAACTCGTTCAATCGTTTGCTAATTGAATGCTATATACCAAGTTTCGTGACGAAAAAACAAAAACTCTGGCCGCTATCGTGTTAACAGACACACACACACACACACACACATATATATATATATATATATATATATATATATATATATACATATGCATATGTATATATATATATAGATATGCATATATATATATATATATATAGATATAGATATATATAAATTTTAACGGGGGTCATTTTCGGTGTCTACTAGGTAGGATCGATAAAGATTTGAAGAAATGTTTCAAAAATTCCGTCATGAGTCCAAAAAAAATCCACAAAGCATATGCATAAATATAAATATTCATTTTTCATTCATATTCATTTAAACAAAAATAACATTTTCCAACACGCTGATTAAAATATGAAATTTTAAAAAAGTTGTCTAAAACTAAAATATTGACATAACGCAAAAATAAATTCTAAAAGATCAAAGTAATAAAAGTGGCGAAACTATCCACACGGGGAGGTGCACAGAGGAAATACTATCCACACAGGGAGGTGCACAGAGGAAATACTTCATACTGACTTCACTCCAAATTGGTCACTCTATGCTCATTAGATGTTATTTAATTATATTATTTAGTTTGTCAAAAGGGTTGAAGCTTAATGAGATTGCCATTTTTAATTAATTATATCCAGTTTTGTTGCAAAATAAATCAAACTAAAGACCTTGTCCAGCTAATTGACACACACATATATATATGTATGTGTGTGTTACTATCTATGTATCTATCTATCTATATATATATATATATATATATATATATATATATATATCTTTTTCATTTGGAATAACATTTGAAAATACTGAACAAATAGGGTTGGGGAGCAGAAAACTCTATTGGAAAGAGGTATTTTCCAAAAACATACTAGGTAATGGTCCGATTTTGATGAAATTTGGTAAAAAAATATGTCTTCTAATTTGAAAGGTCAAGTTCGTTAACCAGCAGAATCCGCCCAATGGAAGATGGCATTTGGGGTGAAATTCGCGCAAAAAAAATCGTAACGCTTACGTTTTTGAGTTCATGTACTTGCAGGTACTTCTTTAATAGGTTTCTTAACATAGAAAAACGAATGAAACCATTTTTTAAGGCGATATCTGTAACCGTTTTTGAGAAAAGTGGAATCAATGTTTTTGCATATCATTATTTTTTTGTGGCTACTTAGAATCACGGGATTCAATTGAAATATTTTCTACAGCTTGGAAATAATTCCCAACTAGGATGTTTAAATTTTGGTTATATTTGATACTTCATACATTTTTCGTAAATATCTCGATAACCGTTGGGAAATCGTGGTAAGTGGAAGGAAACCATTCAAATGCTTACTACATTCTCTACAAAAAAGGTCTGAAGCAATATTCGATGGGGCAATGTCAATGAGAGATATAAACGCTTAAATCTTAAAAAGTGTTTGTTTTGTTGTTTTGAACGCGTTTTTGTCTTTCTTTATCTCACTTTTTAATTGATTGTTTTTTGTTTTAAATTGCATTTATCAGTGAAATTAGTATTTTAGTAAAATAAGCCAAGAATCTATAAAAGGTATTGGTAATACGTTTGGAATGGCTGTGGAAATCAAGATGGCTGTGGCTAACCATGATGGCGTATACATAGGTTTGTTTTGAATTCTCCTATCAATGTAACCTTCCTCATAGCCTACAACTGAAGATATCGTTATTTCTTATTTTATGGAAAGATTTAACCCACTAGAGAATGGACTTTTATTTGCCATGAAGCACATATTTACAGTTGATTATAACAGTGAAACAAATTCGCTAGTAAAACAGGTAACTTAAAATGACAACGAATTTTCGGTTCTTTGGAATAGAGCCTTCTGAGCAGTAGTCGTAGAGTGAGTACGTTTTCAGTACATAATTGTATTGACTTATTCAGCCTTCCTCAAGAATGAGGATTAAGAATTATCCGTATTATTCAGTGTAAGTTGGCTACTGTCAGTTTCCTGTTATTTGTGATGCCTAATCAACTCCACTTCTTCGAGATGCACGGAACCGCACTAAGATGACGCAGTTCCTGCGAGTCGGACTTTTTTCGATTGAGAACGCCAAGGCTTCAGCAATACGTCTTGCTAGATGTCGTAGGTTTGATTGCCTCTTGGGGTTTTCTTTACAGTATACTAGATATATTTTGTATTTTTTTTTTTTTTACTAATATATTCACTTGATTCTGACAATATAAAAAAAAAAAAAACATTGTAAAAATATTCCATAAGTAAATATTGGTGAGCCGAAATAAAGCGTAAATTTATTCTTGAGTAAATTTTATAAAGCACAACATCTTACTTCTTATATCGAATGGAAAACACGCTGCCGCAATCAAACTTGAATTAATGAATAATTATATATATATATATATATATATATATATATAAAGTAAAGATGGAACGGTTGGGATTCGGCTAAATAAACCTCAATATGATTTTGTTTTAAAAAATCTATATTTCGGACGTTTCGGCTACTCATTGGTAGCCTTCGTCAGCTAAAATGACAAAAAAAAAAGAAATTAATACCAAAACAAAAAAAATTATGATTGTGATAGGTAACAGAGCTATAGATACAATTAACTTATAAAAGAACATATCGTCTTAAATTCTTAGAATGAAAAAGTAAATAGGTACAATAATTGATTTTAATAGTAATTAGTAACGTTAATTGATTTTACAAAGAAATAAGAAACTACATACCAATGACAAATATAGTAGCTAATAGTAACATTAATTAATTTTACAAAGAAATAAGATACTACATACCAATAGAAATGCCGAGCGGCAGAGGAAGACCAAGGTTGGCAATTAAGTAACCATTGAAGAGTGTCTAAGGAGAAAAGGAATCTACTGGGGTATAAGTAAGTGAAACCAGCAGGTGGTGGGGGAAATGTCGGTAAGGATCAAAAAGCATGTTTATGACATGTCGGTAAGGATCAAAAGGCATGTTTATGACAGGAAAGGAGAAAAAGGTGTTAATGGAAGGATACCCAAGGGGCATGGTAAAAATCTAGGTGGGAGGTCGGGAGAGTATTTGGAAAATATTAGCGTACATAGGAGAAATGCCTTGTTGGTCAGTTTTGTAGTTTATATTGTTTTTGTTTAAGTTTATGTGTACACATTCCGAGATCTGTAGTCTTTTTTTGTTTCGTTGTGTAGAAAGAATTTTCGTGTCGTCGAAGTTAAAAGTTTGTTTTTTGTGTAATGGCGTGTTTTGCAAGTGCAGATTTATCTATTTCTTTATTAGTGATGGTTCGTTTATGTTGTGTAAGACGTGAGTGAATGTCATTTATGGTTTCTCCTATGTATACACCATTACAGGAAGGGATTTGGCAAGGGACTTGGTAAACACAACGGGTGGTTTGGTCAAAAGGGATGGGATCTTTGAGTTTGGTATAGAGGGTTTTGAGTTTGTTGGTAGTTTTCAAACAAAAATTTAGGGAAGGGTAGGATTTTTTTATTGTCTTTGTAAGTTTATCAGTCAGTCCAGGTGTAAATGGTAGAGATCGGAATATTTGGTAACTGGGAGTTGGGGAAGAACTGGGAGAGACAGTGTTGGAAGGTTGGGATTTTACTTTTTTAACAAGGGATTTTATGAGGTTAGGGGGAAATTGGTTGCGGGCCAATATATCTGAGGCGATATTAATATTTTTATTGTGGAAGGAAGCATGGGATAGGGAGATTAATGTAGCCAGAAATCTCCTCCGCCGAGTCCTCTCCCTATCCCATGCTTCCTTCCACAATAAAAATATTAATATCGCCTCAGATATATTGGCACGCAACCAATTTCCCCCCAACCTCATAAAATCCCTTGTTAAAAAAGTAAAATCCCAACCTTCCAACACTGTCTCTCCCAATTCTTCCCTAACTCCCAATTCCCAAATATTCCGATCTCTACCATTTACACCTGGACTGACTGATAAACTTACAAAGACAATAAAAAAATCCTACCCTTCCCTAAATTTTGGTTTGAAAACTACCAACAAACTCAAAACCCTCTATACCAAACTATAATGTTATTGAATTGAATTATCTATTACTTGCAGGATTAGGTATATTTATAAGATTACACAAAGGTTTAGTACGAATTTATTTAAATTTATAAAATTCGAAGGAACTGCGTCATCTTAGGGCGGTTCCGTTCTTATCTCTAGTGTTTATGAAGGCATAGAATAGAAACAGTTATTACTTTGTTTAGATCAATAGCGAAACACTTTTTCAAATGAAATCTCAAACAAAGCAGTCTTGAAAGGTCTTGATTTACAATCTTACCTGTATGGGTCAGCTATCCCATAAGTCGGCCAGAAAGGCCTCCGCTCAGAGGCATTTGGAAAGCCTTGGGATCTCTCTCTTTGAACGCTACATTTTTAACAATAAATTGATCTTCTTATTTTACTTAATCTGTTTTATTGTCAAATACCTTATACGAGTATAAGCAATTTAAAAATAACAAGGAATAAAACAGTTAATAAAATATTTTATTCTAACCCTTCCTTTACTCCAAACGTAACCAAAATTTCAACATATTAGTGTTGATAAAATTCGAACATCCAGAAAATGTTTCAACTGAATCCCATAATTCTAAGTACCAAAATCAAAGACAGAAAGGACCGCTCGAATAAACGAAATCAATTACTTTAATGTTTTAAGGACTTATTTCTCCGATTGACATCGCCTAATTAAAACTTTCTTTAAAACCTTTTTTTTAGAGCATTTAGTAAGCTTTCGAATGGTAACCTTCTGCTTCGCAAGATTGTCAACGGTTTTTGAGATACTAACGAAAGTATACAAAGTTACCAAAACTTTTCTTGTCTGTTAATAAAATATTTTATTCTAACCCATTCTTTACTCCAAACATAACCAAAATTTCAACATATTAGTATTGATGAAATTCAAACATGCAGAAAATGTTTCAACTGAATCCCATAATTCTAAGTACCAAAATCAAAGACAAACAACCCTCCCTAGGAAGGACGCTAGGCAGTTGAAAAGCTATATCTTGGAAATCCATATCTCTAATATTAAATTGTTTTTCTTATTTTTCTTATCCTGATTTATTATCCAATACATTATCCAACTATAAGCAGTTAAAAAATAACAATGAATAAAAACAGACAAAAAGAAATCAATTACTTTAAAGTTTTAAGCACTTATTTCTCCGATTTACATCGTCTAATCAAAACTTTCATCGGAACCTTTTTTGTAGAGCATTCAGTAAGCTTTCTAATGGTATTCTTCCGTTTACCAAGATTCTCAACCTTTTTCGAGATATTAAGGAAAGTATACAAAGTTACCAAAACTTTTAATGTCTGTTAATAAAATATTTTATTCTAACCCTTCCTTAACTCCAAACGTAACACAAATTTCAACATATTAGTTTTAATGAAAGTAGAACATGCAGAAAATGTTTCAACTGAATCTCATGATTCTAAATACCCAAACCAAAAACGGTATTCAAAAACTATTTTTCCAATTTTCTCAAAAACGGTTAAAGCTATCGCCTTGAAAATGGTTTCATTCGTTTTCCTAGCCCAAGAAGCCTATAAAAGGAGTACTTACAAGCTTATGAACTCTAAAACGTAAGCTTTACGATTTTATTTGCGCGAATTTCGCCCTAAACGCCATCTTCCATAAAAAAAAATAATAAAAAAATAAGGACAATATACGAAGATTCCGAACCATTTCATGTCTGTTAATAAAATATTTTATTCTAATCCCAATAACGCTACACTTATACACAAATATTTTTTTTTAGGTACCTATTTAATACGTATAAAATAAGGTTATAGTGAGCGATCGGCTGTGGCATACACCAAGTACTACCACCGTGTGGAGTGCAACTAGTATAAACCGGTACGTCAGTACCACTGTGCTATGTAAAGAGCGCCTGTTCCGATACTCGCAAAAATTAGAAATCCTACATTCCTAAAGTTGTTTGGAGGCTTATCTTTATGACTCTAGAAAGGGACTTACAGATGACTGAGACGTACCTGGGGACAGGGTTAATGCCCCCCACCCTAAGCCTCCTAGCTCCTCACCTTCGAATTCCTATGATTTTGTTCAATGAATTTAAACAAAAAAATTAATAAATAGATAAAAACTGCTGAAAATAGGGAATACCAAAAACAATTCTAAAGAACGAAATCAACACCAGTACAGTAATCTAGATATTCATAGGGCATCTTTGAATTCCAAGATGCCGTCGAAACAAAATATTGTTTCTATTTATACGTATCCTGTTTTATTGACTAATACATTTGACTACTATAAGCAATCACAAAAATAACGAGCAGTGAAAAACACTGTAGGAAACACACAAAAAGATTCGTTCAAATAAACGAAATTACCTATGATTTAAGCACTTATTTCTCCAAATATGACCATCCCATCGCAAATGTCTTCAAAACATTTCTTGTAGAGAATTTAGTAACCTTTCGAATGGTAATCAATTGCTTGCCAAGATTCCAAACCGTTTACGTGATATTAATGAAAATATACGAAGTTCCCAAAACTTTTCATGACTAAAAATGAAATTTTTTATTTTAATCCTTCCTTTACTCCAAACGTAACCAAATTTTCAACATATTACTTTTGATAAAATTTAAACATGCAGAAAATGTTTCAACTGAATCCGATGATTCTAAGTACCAAAATCAAAGTCAAAAAGAACAGTTCGAATAAGCGAAATATATTACTTTAAAGTTTTAAGCACTTATTTCTCCGATTGACATCGCCTAATCAAAACATTCATCAGATTTTTTTTTGTAGAGCACTTAGTAAGCTTTCTAATGGTATTCTTCCGTTTACCAAGATTCTCAACCTTTTTCGAGATATTAAGGAAAGTATACAAAGTTACCAAAACTTTTAATGTCTGTTAATAAAATATTTTATTCTAACCCTTCCTTAACTCCAAACGTAACACAAATTTCAACATATTAGTTTTAATGAAAGTAGAACATGCAGAAAATGTTTCAACTGAATCCCATGATTCTAAATACCCAAACCAAAAACGGTATTCAAAAACTATTTTTCCAATTTTCTCAAAAACGGTTAAAGCTATCGCCTTGAAAATGGTTTCATTCGTTTTCCTAGCCCAAGAAGCCTATAAAAGGAGTACTTACAAGCTTATGAACTCTAAAACGTAAGCTTTACGATTTCATTTGCGCGAATTTCGCCCTAAACGCCATCTTCCATAAAAAAAAATAATAAAAAAATAAGGACAATATACGAAGATTCCGAACCATTTCATGTCTGTTAATAAAATATTTTATTCTAATCCCAATAACGCTACACTTATACACAAATATTTTTTTTTAGGTACCTATTTAATACGTATAAAATAAGGTTATAGTGAGCGATCCGCTGTGGCATACACCAAGTACTACCACCGTGTGGAGTGCAACTAGTATAAACCGGTACGTCAGTACCACTGTGCTATGTAAAGAGCGCCTGTTCCGATACTCGCAAAAATTAGAAATCCTACATTCCTAAAGTTGTTTGGAGGCTTATCTTTATGACTCTAGAAAGGGACTTACAGATGACTGAGAGGTACCTGGGGACAGGGTTAATGCCCCCCACCCTAAGCCTCCTAGCTCCTCACCTTCGAATTCCTATGATTTTGTTCAATGAATTTAAACAAAAAAATTAATAAATAGATAAAAACTGCTGAAAATAGGGAATACCAAAAACAATTCTAAAGAACGAAATCAACACCAGTACAGTAATCTAGATATTCATAGGGCATCTTTGAATTCCAAGATGCCGTCGAAACAAAATATTGTTTCTATTTATACGTATCCTGTTTTATTGACTAATACATTTGACTACTATAAGCAATCACAAAAATAACGAGCAGTGAAAAACACTGTAGGAAACACACAAAAAGATTCGTTCAAATAAACGAAATTACCTATGATTTAAGCACTTATTTCTCCAAATATGACCATCCCATCGCAAATGTCTTCAAAACATTTTTTGGAAGAAAATTTAGTAACCTTTCGAATGGTAATCTTTTGCTTGCCAAGATTCCAAACCGTTTTCGTGATATTAATGAAAATATACGAAGTTCCCAAAACTTTTCATGTCTAAAAATGAAATATTTTATTTTAATCCTTCCTTTACTCCAAACGTAACCAAATTTTCAACATATTAGTTTTGATAAAATTCAAACATGGAGAAAATGTTTCAACTGACGCCCATGATTCTAAGTACCAAAATCAAAGACAAAAAGAACAGTTCGAATAAGCGAAATCAATTACTTTAAAGTTTTAAGCACTTATTTCTCCGATTGACATCGCCTAATCAAAACTTTCATTAGAACCTTTTTTGTAGAGCATTTAGTAAGCATTCTAATGGTTACCTTTTGTTTACCAAGATTCTCAACCTTTTTCGAGATATTATGGAAAGTATACAAAGTTGCCAAAACTTTTAATGTCTGTTAATAAAATATTTTATTCTAACCCTTCCTTAACTCCAAACGTAACCAAAAGTTTAACATGTTAGTTTTGATGAAATTTAAACATGCTAAAAATGTTTCAACTGAATCCCATGATTCTAAGTACCCAAACCAAAAACGGTATTCAAAAACTATTTTTCCAATTTTCTCAAAAACGGTTAAAGCTATCGCCTTGAAAATGGTTTCATTCGTTTTCCTAGCCCAAGAAGCGTATAAAACGAGTACTTACAAGCTTATGAACTCAAAAACGTAAGCGTTACGATTTTAGTTGCGCGAATTTCGCCCTAAACGCCATCTTCAAGTGGGCGGATTCTGCTGGTTAACGAACTTGACCTTTCAAATTGGACGACGGATTTTAGTACCAAATTTCATCACAATCGGACCATTAGGGAAGCCAGAAATGAGCGAACAGACAAATATATATATATATATATATATATATATATATATATATACAAATTTGAACCACCGTTATTTTCGGTCTCTAGGGGTTCTGAAACGCGAAATTTTCTAGTCGGCACTTGCGGATTGTTTCATTGTATCAACCCTATAAGCGGGGTTCCTCCCTATGGGGGAGGGAGGAACCGCGCTAAAAAGCATTTCTAAATAATATAATATCAAGTGGCACAAAAAAGTGCTATTATTTCAAACTATTTTAGTTGAGCTCCTTGACCGCATATTGCTGGAAAGGAAAAACAACTTGTCCGCTTTTCTTTGGCTCAATCTGTTCCGCTGCTCAGAAATGATTTTTCCAGCGGCCGAAAATACACGTTCTAAGGCAACAGACTAGCCTGGAACAATAAGGTATTTCCTGGCTACATTATGTAGTTGGTTGTATTTACCAGACAGTTTCTTTTCTGTATTTAATTCACCAGACGTGTGAGTATTTAATACAAGGCCTCCAGAAGAGAACTTCAATTCTAAAAATAAGTAAAAAATCTATCGATAGTTCAAGACTATCGATAGTTCAAGACTATCGATAGCTACTATCGATAGTTCAAGACTATCGATAGCTACTATCGTTAGTTCAAGACTATCGATAGTCATGCACTATCGATATATCGATAGTAACTGTCGACTATCGCCCATCCCTACATCATGCACAAATTCTCCTAATGAGGTCGCTCTATCAAAAATCGTACGATCAACCTATTTTCATCATGATGATTAGATAGTTAGCCGTCGAGGTGATAAGTAAAGATGGAATGGTTGGGATTCGGCTTTTTTTTTAGCCGAATCCCAACCATTCCATCTTTACTTAATCAACCTATTTGTGGTCTAGTGGCTAAAGCCTTGGATTCGAATGTGGGAGATCGGGGTTTGAGGCCCTCCGGTGGTAGGAATTTTTTTCATTTCACGGCTCATTGAGAAAATTCACTTTTGTAACATGGATGTTGCCGCAAAAGGCGTAGAAGTCGTTGCACAGGAAAAAAAAATATTTTATCGTAAATGGAATATTTTTTAAGATTTTTATTTTCTATTTTTGTAGCGAGATGCATCTTTGTAAGTCACCAACAAACAAAAAAAAAAAAAAAAAAATGTTTCTCCTCTCAGATTGGAAATTTTATATACATTCTTTGCCGAATGAAACCTTAAGAGTAACATACCTTTAGAAAGAGGTAATAAATAAAATCTTTTAGCTAGAGGAAAATATTGACTAACAAAAATGTCTAACAATTTTATTAATGTATTCTGTTTATTCCTAAATTTCAAAGGGCTTTTCATTTTTCTTAATTACTTATAAAAGGCACTTTTGAAAACTGAATTCATTTCAAAAGAATCTTTTTACCCCTCTTGAGAGCTATTCGAGTTGGAGTAAGCTTCTGCAAAATATTTTCAGTAAGAAATAAACTCAGTAATATCCAATACAGTTGTTATTGTTGCCTCGTGCAAGAAATACAAAACCGAGGTTAATTTTCTAGAGCAACCATTGTAAATTTTCTAAAAGAACGTGTATTTTTTGGTTTTCCAACATCAAGTTAAATGAAAATAAGTTGAATTGGTGATCTAGTGTGAAGTATTGATTCAGCATCAAGTCATTTTATTAAACAACTTGGATTTTTGATTTGGTAGAAAAAAGAACGGACAAGTTTTGTACTGAATCCCTCCAAAGAAATCTGTCTGATATGACGGTAAAGGATTTAGAAAATCCTTGGTTTATCCTCCTTAAAGATTTGGAAATTCGGAGTAGAAAAAGAGTTACTCTCCTTTTATCCTTTTACCAGAATCATAGAATTCCATAAACGTTAAAGGTAAACATATATTTATTTTTTTAAATGTACACTCCTAGAATGCACAGGTGGGGCTCCAGGTCAGGTGCATGCATAGGAACAGGTCACAAAGACCCAGGGGGGCAGATAATCTAATCTAATTCTTCTGAGAAAGTGTGGTCAGTACTATGCTCCTGCAGACTGATTTGTTCCGTTGCAGGTACCTATTAGTTATAGGCTAGGTGAGCCTAGGGACGATCTGAGACCCAAAATCCAACCCTTGTACGGCAATTCTCGAAGATAATGATCTTTCGTAAAAAATATGAGCAAATTAATAATATTGATTCCAAAATCAGCCCCTTTACAAAAGGACAATTTTACGTATTTTTTCTAGTATGTAAATTGTTAATCATTTATAGGACGAAATTAAGAAAAAACTGTTTCCTATTATAAATTGCAAAAAAATCATATTCGTGAGTTTGGATCCTGGTTCTAATAAGTGATTTTTCTTGGATCGTCGTTTCAAATTGTCGAATGTGTTATTTTGGATACTTTGCTGACTCCGATAGACTAACTGTATTTTTATTTACACTTTCAAACTAAAGAATGTGGCATATTATACATTACGCATTGTACTAATTGTATACAATTAGTGATATTTACAAATAAAAATAACGAATATACAATTTTCGTCAGTTTGCCAAGACAGTTTTTGGTCTCAAAAGTATGACCATTAAGAGCAAACTAGAGAACGAACATATTCGTTATATTGACGAAGTGGTATATTGAAAAATGGTCATATTCGATCCTTTTTACAAGACATTTCCGGAAATTCGAAAGATTCTAGAGTTTCAGCAATTTGCCACAAGCATTATCGTCCGAAATGCAGGAAGTATCAAATCTGAAAAACGAGATTTTTCAGATTCAATAGAAAGCTTATTAAATGTAATTCAGGGGAATGATTTAAGAATATTTTCATGCTAGTACTCAATTTGTTTTCAAACAATTTTAAAAACAAAAAAAAATGGGAAATAATTGAAATTTGAAGAAGAACTAATTTTCACCACAAAGTTGAGAGTACTTGCTACAAAATCCGACGGATTTCTACAAATGCCGGCCTTTATTCCCGGTGTAAAGCTAGAAAAAAGAAGTGAAGCTCCAATCAGGGCGCCTTTCAGTGATTTTAACTTTCCAAAGCTTTCTGTGAATTCTCAGTGAATTGAACACTGTAGAAGCAACCGTTCCGGAAAAACAATTATCTGAACATTTATCAAGAACAAGCGAATTTACAGCTTTTGTCATGTGAATTCTTCTTGCAGAGGGGCCTATATGGAACAAACATTAACTGATTTAGTTCGAAGGTTAAAATATGATTATCTGAACATTTATCAAGTACAAGCGAATTAACAGCTTTTTTCATGTGAATTCTTCTAGCTGAGGGGCCTATATGGAACAAACATTTACTGATTTAGTTCGAAGGTTAAAATATGATTATCTGAACATTTATCAAGTACAAGCGAATTTACAGCTTTTTTCATGTGAATTCTTCTTGCAGAGGGGCCTATATGGAACAAACATTTACTGATTTAGTTCGAAGGTTAAAATATGATTTTAATTCAATTTTACAACGGTAATTTTAGGTTCTCGGGTCTTACTAAATAGCTGATGTCTATAAAAAACACATTTGTATTTTTTTGCTAAATTCATTTATTCCGCTTCATGGCGATGTAAAACGTAGGGTTTGGTGTAGATACGTTTCTGGTTATGCATTTTAGGAAGCTTTCAGATTATAGAAATGAATCTTTACATGGGTTATCACATGTAAAGGTAAGCGTGTTTTATGGACATCAGTGGCATATTCGTGTGTCCAAAGGAAACAATAATTAGATAAAATATTAAATAGCATTTAAATATTGTAAAATAAATAAATTTTGAGTTTATGGAAATTTCCATCACGTTTAGTTTTTTAGAGGGGGCGAGGTTAGCTCATTGGTAGAGCACTGGACTAATAAACTCGAGGACCTGAGTTCAAATCCCGATCAAGCAATAAAGATTTTTTCTTCTAGTGTCTTCGTTCGTGGGTTAAATTCGGCCTCCCTGACCGTCCCTTGGCCAGCCCAGCCTTTAATTAATTTAATAATGGGTACCTTGGTGCTAATGACTCAATCAGCTGAAGCAGCAAGGGGAAAATCAGGAGGCCGGAGCATAGTACTGATCACAGTAACTTCCTAGTGTGCTGTACCTCTATAGTATCTGCCCCTCAGGGCCCTCAAGGCCCGTTATGGGACTGATTTTTTTTTCTGATCAGTTGCATATTCGTGAATCCGAAGGAAACAATAATTAGATAAAATATTTAATAGCATTCAAATAATCTCAAATAAACCATTTTTTTCGTTTAACGGTGACTATGACTCATGTGGTTGATTTCACAAAAAAAAAAAAAAAAAAAAAAAAAAAAAAAAAAATCTTTTAACAATGTAGATACGTCGTATGATAGTTTCAGGTGTCGTCTCTTGTAGACTAAAGCAGGCTACACACGATTCACAAAAATAAATGAAAAAAAAAAACACAAATAAATAAAATAAAAGAAGAAAAATAAATGATTTCTGTAAATATTCTATAACTTGAACTCAGATGCATTGATTACATATAGATTTAAATAATATTCCATAATAGACCAAGCTCATATCAACATAATTATTATTACAGCATTATCTAAGCAAAACAATTATATTAGCCATATTAGTTTCAGAAAGTATATGTCTTTATAAAGTAATTGAATTTGATTTTTAGGTGGAGCAAAAAGTTTAGGAAATGTTTATTAAGTTTTACGGAAGCGTAGACCACGTTGATCATAAACCTTTCTGAAAACTTCAAAAACAAAAGTGTGTTTTTCTCCATTCCTATTAACATTTTAGGCATTTAAAGGTACTTTCTGGAAGGAAAATTTAATCCTTTACAACGTTTATATCAAATCCTTTTTACATTACGGTCATACGTTCTACGTTATTAGCAAAAAAGTGACAAAAAACCAGGGTTTTATAGGTTTTTGGCAATTTGTCACTCATTGGTGCGCTTTAGCGAAAAAATGACCAATATAAAACCAACATAAAATTCAATTCTCTACAATAATCCGTCATAAAAATAACCCCTTTCCATTGATGGTTCCAGAGTTAGGGTCTCTGGACAAGAACTGGAGAAAGTTGAGGGGTCGTGCATTAGGTCCAATGAAAGTACATTCGACCACGTTAAGACCCAACAAGTTTCGTTTTTAAATTTCAAAAATTGTGGAAAAAAAGGGGGGTGTCAATCGAGTTTTGAACACCCTGTATAAATTTTCATTTTGTAAACAAACAACGCCGTCATTTTCATACCTTCCATTCAGGACTATTTCTTTATGTAAATTTTTATACCTATTGTATTATTTTATTAAATTACATATATTTGAATAAATATTTGTGTTTATAATTATTTTTTTTAAATTACATTACCAAAAAAAAATCAATTTAAAATTCGGGTCACTGGTGACCCGACTCCACTAGTTATGGGAAAAAAAGCACGCCACTAACTAAGGGTTAGAAAACTAAAATTATTTTTAATAAATAAGGTAAAATCTAATAAAGTAAGCAGGATTTGTAAGAAATATTACTTTTTTTGGAAAATGGTAAACAATTCTTTATTTTACATTGTCGTTATAATTCAACGAATCGAAAAAACCCTACATTATTTACCAGCAAATATTATAAGGAAGCTACATTTAAAATTTGAAGTTGATATTGTAAAAATTTCAGTCGATAGCGAATTGATTGATTTCAAGAACATAGTTTAGAGAACATAGTTTAAAGAATAATGGATAGTAATGTTCATTTTTTAATTTTGTTTTCATAATTACTTCTAATGAAGATAAAAAAAAAAAGAAGAGTTTTAATGTTAAAATGTATTGAAGGGGGACCGGTGGCAGTGAATTTAAAGACATTTTCTGCCACATAAACGCTCTTGGATATCATTTTTTTAGGGGTATAAAAAAATTGTAAAAAAAAGTTAGAAGGCATTAATACCCCTAAACGCCATCAATCGTGGGAATGAAGCATTGTGAATACATAAATCTAGAACACACACACACAAAAAAATACAAGTACGCTGAACAATGTAAATGCTTCATTAAAGGTTCCTGTAGAACAAGATTAGATACCATGTTGTTCTGAGAAGCCTCATGGGGAATACCAGCAATTAAAATGACTGACAGCTCACTTGGCGAAAAACAATGGCGCAAAATGTTCAATGCTCTCTGTTCTATGGCCTATTTCATGGAGCCTCCAGGAAGTTGCAATCATGGGGTTCCTGTTAGAAAGCAATCACTCCGATAAACTAACAGAAGATTAAAGATTTTTTTTCTAGATTAAATTAAATTAGGACAGCTTTACTGTTAATCAGTGTTCATCAAGGACGGGAGAGAGAGAAAAACTCAGGGACTTAGGAACCCAATTAAAAAAATACACAAAGCTACTTGGAAAGCTAATTATAAGGTTTAATATAAAAGGATTTACGCTCAGAGGCAATCATTTTAATGAAATTTAAATATTTTTTTAATATTACCGAGAAAAGATTAGCCTATAATAAACTTTATTTGATTTACATGTCTTTATATTATATACCTACTGATTTATATGTCTGCGAATGCGCATTTTTACAAATACGCTGTTTTCGCCAACTTTTATAACCTCCATAATATTGAACTTCAGTGCTCAATAACTTCTTTCCTAGTTGTCAGCGATTTTTTTGACGGATTCGTGTTTAGCGGACTAAAATATATTATTATGCAAAATTTGGAAGTAATCGATTGTAAAGGCCTTAAAATTCAGTTTTACCAAAAGTAACATCTATTCTACCTATTCAAGACTAGGTGAGTCCGATACTTGAAGAGTCGGATACTAGGACAGATTTTGTAGTCTTAAACTAGAGGATGGAATTTAGTCACATAATAAAAGGTAAGGTCTATCACGGGATACAGTTTTTGTGTACTTATTATTATTATGTGGTGCAGTGCGACGGATATGCACAAAATTCTGAAAGAAAATTAATTAAAACATTAATAATTCCGACAGTTGATCATTACAAATGTAAAAACACAAAACTATTCATGTTTTCATTTGCTTTATTTAGGTTATTTTAAGCAAATTATTCAGGAATGCAGACTACACTCTGCAAATTCCGAGGAAAGTGCTTAGTTATGCAGCTCTTGCTTGACGTACTTATTGTCTTACTATGATTGACTAATTCTAGCCACAATAGATGTTAATTTTGGTAAAACTGAAGTTTAGGGCACTTACAACTGTTGCCACGTTGAATACAAAAAAAAAAAAAAAAAAAAAAAAAAAAAAAAAAAAAAAAGGTACTTTAATGCGCAATAACTTAGTGCTTAATAACTTCTTAGGAAAGAAGTTATTAAGCACTAAAGTTCACTGTTATGGAAGTTATAAAAGTTGGCGAAAACAACGTATTTGTAAAAATGCGCATGCGCAGAAATGTAATATTTGGAAACAAAGAAGTCTTGAAATGTTGAATCTTTGAAATGTTAATAAACTACATATGACCGACTTGATAATATGATAACCACATATTACCGACTTGATAAACTACCTATTACCGACATGCAATATTGGGAAACAAAGAAGTCTTGAAATGTTGAATCTTTGAAATGTTGATAAACTACATATGACCGACTTGATAATATGATAACTACATATTACCGACTTGATAAACTACCTATTACCGACATGCAATATTGGGAAACAAAGAAGTCTTGAAATGTTGAATCTTTCAAATGTTGATAAACTATTAATTCAAAAATAATTGTCAATTTTAAAGGTATCCTCACCCATCGTATGCCGCTTATGGGCAAATGTGCTATACGTTTCCGCTCGCTCAAGAAGATATCAACACTCTAATCAATCCAACTCGCTAAAATGAGTAGAATTCTATTAATGGTATGAATGACGCTAGTTGGAATGAACTGAGTTTTGATATCTTCTTGAGCGAGCGTTTACGCATAGCATGTATGCCCAAAAGTCGTCCTAGAAATTCTATGACATTAGCTAATTATTAAGGGATTTCTGTTACAAAATACTTTTCATGAACGAAAAAAGAAATGTGAAGAATATTTCATTATTTAAAAAATGTTTGTGAATAAATAAGTGCTGGTAAATTTAAATTAGACTTCTTTCATAAGGACTCTCCCATACCTGCGTAGGCGCATGCTTACAAATACGCTGTTTACGCACACTTTTATAACCCCCATAAGAGTGAACTTTAGTGCTTAATAACTTCTTTCTTAGTTGAGAGCGATTTTTTTTTAACGGATTCGTGTTTAGTGCAATAAACTACGTTATAGTGCAAAATTTAAAAGAAATCCGTTGTGAGGGCCCTAAACTTCAGTTTTACCATAATTTTACTTCAGGTTCTCGGTTCAGTGATAAATATACTAAAACAAGACATTAAGTAAGAAATGGTATCCATACCATACTACTGAAGTGATGTAAGCACACGTCACCTGACACCCACCTAGCCCACCCGGCCGACACTAAGCTTCTAAGATTAATAGCTGTAATTATCACCAATTGAACCAGCCTGATGACCTGACTCAATCATCACGGGTCACTAACCTCCAAGAATCACTGATGAGTTTCCTTCCAGACATCTTGGACCAATTCATTGCAATTATCTTTGAACGCATAAAAAAACGCTATGCCTAGTATGCATACGCTATACCTAGTATGCATACGCTATACCTAGTGTGCATACGCTATACCTAGTATGCATACGCTATATATAGTATGCATACGCTATATATAGTATGCATACGCTATATATAGTATGCATACGCTATATATAGTACGCATACGCTATATATAGTATGCATACGCTATACCTAGTATGCATACGCTATATATAGTATGCATACGCTATATATAGTATGCATACGCTATATATAGTATGCATACGCTATACCTAGTATGCATACGCTATATATAGTATGCATACGCTATATATAGTATGCATACGCTATATATAGTATGCATACGCTATACCTAGTATGCATACGCTATATATAGTATGCATACGCTATATATAGTATGCATACGCTATATATAGTATGCATACGCTATATATAGTATGCATACGCTATACCTAGTATGCATACGCTATATATAGTATGCATACGCTATACCTAGTATGCATACGCTATACCTAGTATGCATACGCTATACCAAGTATGCATACGCTATACCTAGTATGCATACGCTATATATAGTATGCATACGCTATATATAGTATGCATACGCTATATATAGTATGCATACGCTATATATAGTATGCATACGCTATACCTAGTATGCATACGCTATACCAAGTATGCATTCGCTATACCAAGTATGCATACGCTATATATAGTATGCATACGCTATATATAGTATGCATACGCTATACCTAGTATGCATACGCTATACCAAGTATGCATACGCTATATATAGTATGCAGACGCTATACCTAGTATGCATACGCTATATATAGTATGCATACGCTATACCTAGTATGCATACTCTATACCTAGTATGCATACGCTATACCAAGTATGCATACGCTATACCTAGTATGCATACGCTATACCTAGTATGCATACGCTATACCAAGTATGCATACGCTATATGTAGTATGCACTTGCATTCCATTTCCAAAGCCCTATAATATCTTAAATTTTCTTGTGTAGATAGATGACTAATGATTAATAAAATTCCACATTAACATAATTGTAAATTTTATTTTAAAAATGGCTCTAGATGTTTAGCATCTTCTGTTGCCTCTTCGGGAGCCTAACAAGAGAAATGAAACTTAGGCGAACTTTACTCTACAATGACCACGTCATAACTGAAACATCTCGGCCAAATTCCTTTTACTAACAAGCGTCGGACAAACACCGATTACTAACAAGCGTCAATGCTTTAACAAAATATGGAAACAAATTTCTAAACCAAACAATATTAATTAATATTATTAATTAATAGGACGGTAAAGGACCAATTCCTTTTAGTGCGGTTCCTCCCTCCCTACATAGGGAGGAGACCCGCTCATGAGGAAGTGCCGACAAGGAAACTTTACATGTCAGCACCCACAGATTTATGTGTAGTTCAAATTTGTTTATGTATAAATATATATATATATATGGGAGTTAGTGTGTGTATGGCTTTTAAATAAATTAACTTCTTAAGGCGCGACATTGCTTATTGAAGAACTTCTATTTTCTTAAAATGAGAATTCCGTCACACAGGAGCTGCATAACTAAGCACATTCCGAAGGTGGGTAGTGCAAACTGCATTCCTGAATAAAATTCTTAAATTGGCCTTGGACACCAAAAATGACCCCAATTAAAATTTATAAATATATATATATATATATATATATATATATATATATATATATATATATACACACACATGTCTGTTAATACGATAGCGGCCAGAGTTTTTGTTTTTTTCTTCACGAAACGTGGTATATAGCGTTCAATTAGCAAACGATTGAACGAGTTCGTTAACCACCAAAATCGGTCCACCGGGAGGGGGGGTTTACCCTGGACCTAAAACACTAATTTGACCATGCCA
The DNA here is from genome assembly GCA_946811695.1 of Gonocerus acuteangulatus. Classification (NCBI taxonomy): domain Eukaryota; kingdom Metazoa; phylum Arthropoda; class Insecta; order Hemiptera; family Coreidae; genus Gonocerus; species Gonocerus acuteangulatus. The sequence continues at coordinate 18,211,321 of OX328128.1, forward strand.
GCCGTAGTTTTTGTTATATTTTAACGAAACTCGGTATTCGTGGTGGTAATCATCAGGGAAAAATAGGTTGTAATAATAAACCAAATCGGGTTATTTGGAGGGGGGTTTACTCCGGACCTAAAGTACTAATATACTCATGCCCGTCGTAATTTTTGCTGTATTGTAACGAATCGCGGTATACGTCGTGGGTATCTCATGAGGAAGAAGTGTTGTAAAAATGAAGTAAATCGGTCTATTGGAAAGGAGGGTTTATTTTAAACGCATTTGAATTAGCCCGCCATACATAGGTTCCCAAAGCCGCCGCGAGGAGCGCTATCCCACTAGGGGGACTGTATCCTTCTCCTGAGTCAGATCAAAAGACGGAAAATGAAGTTGTTGTGTATTTATTAAGTAGTACAGTATGTATTAACATAACTCTGAAAGCAAATTATTTACAAAATTAATAATTGAACAGTTCTCATAAGAAATAGAAATGAGCAGAACTATTCATGTTTTTATTTTATTTATATAGTTTATTTACTGCAAATTATTCAGTAATGTAGTCTATACTACCCAAATTCTGAGGAAAGTGCTTAGTTATACAGCTCCTACGTGACGGACTTTTATATTTGTAACGAACAGATTACTCAAGAATTAATTAATGAAATTCTTATGGAGTTTTGTGCATGCAAGGTACTACACTACTTAATAAATACACAGAAACTTCATACTTTAGTTCATTAATGATTATGATAATAAAAGCGTACACATTTATTTAAAAAAACTCAAAATCATAAAAACGCAGGATACGGATACTAATGCCAAAGCCTTATTCATTTTGAACAGAATTCGAATAAATCCCAATTTCGAGTAAACCGATACATATGTATGTTTGCGGGCCTTAAGAAATATACCAAAATCCTTTTTGTCCTTCCGTCGATGAAGGTTCTACTCTAATTAAAAAGCGGGTGCAAAGAAGGCATTTTAAAAATATATTCCTGAAGTAACTGGCAGGAATCGCTCCCCAAAACTGTTTAAAAAATTAACGACATTTTGAGCACTTCAGTGTAAAAATGACTCTAAAATCAACAAATTATATGATTATGATATAAAACTTAACATATGTGTAAGATGCCTGACGATGAACCTAAAAAGGTTCGGAACGTGTCAATAAAATGTTAATATTTTAAAAAAGTTTGGGAAGCAACTCGTATCAGTTACTTGAAGAATCCATTGCCATTCCTAAACTTCATCTTAAAAATATTTATCACTAAAAGAGAAATCTTGATAAAAGTAAATTATCCTATTTAGAATCTTTTTAAAATGACGTCAGCATACACTTGTGACAAAAATATGCAAAATATAGAGGTCCTTTATCACGAGATATTATCACGAAGGTACCTGGAATATCCTTATTATATCAGTTTATCAGGAATATACCTGGAAAATCAAGAATTCGAAGGTTTTCCAGGAACGGATCGGCAAGGCAACCTTCGGGAAAGGATTATTGCTTTTCTGAGAGTTAATGCTTCTAGGCTTTTCTTCAAATTTCGATTACCATCATGACAGATTAACTTGAGAAATTATTATTATTTTTAGAAGGAGTTGTTTTTGCACAAATGTTATTAAAAGTACATATGCTTTTTTGCGCCCTTATTCACTTCTTTCTTAAGCATAAAACCGGCCTATATGTGTGTGTGTGTGAGTTGGTGTTTTTGATCGGGCATTCTCCAGCGGTCCGTATTTTTGCGTAATATCGTCGATACAAATGTAATGTACCGAATTTGAAATGTGGTTTGGTACCTTATAGATGACTCTATATAAATTTTACCTTATTAAAGATTTTAATTAGGCTTAATGCACATTCGTTAGTTTGATTTTCTGTAGTCGATAATTATTTTTTCCAGAGTTTGCCACTTAAATATTAAAATATTAAATATTAGGTAAAAAAAGGGACCGCTGGTGAAAAATCTCCAATAATTCATCCCAGCAGAAAACCTCAAAAATAAAATTAATATATATATATATATATATATATATATATATATATATATATACATATATATATATGTATATATGTGTGTGTGTGTTTGTGTGTGTGTGTGTATATATATATATATATATATATATATATATATATATATACACACACACACAAACACACACACACATATATACATATATATATATGTATATATATATATATATATATATATATATATATACATATATATATATATACATAATTTTATGGACATCGAACAGTCACTCAAGCGAATCGAAGAAGACATTTTAACAACCGATGACAGCGCCAAAATGGAAGAAGAAATCGTTACGAAAAGTAACGAACAATAAGGGTTGATGTATGGGCGAAATGTATTCACGTTTTCACGGACTAATGCTCCCCGGAAAGGCGTGCGTTGCAACGCTGCGGTCTGGACGACGAGGCAATGTGTTTCCCGCTAGTCGTAATGACGTCATAAATTACGCTATTCCAACCTCTCCTAGCTTCTATTCGCCTTTCCACCATATCCCCACAGAGGAATCCTGATAACATTTTGAAGAAAGAACCGGACGTTTTAAGAAAACCATTTTTTTTTATTTTTTTTTTTTTTGCATTAAGCTAATAATAGTTTTGTTGAAAATGTACTTTATGATTTGGATTGGACGTTAGTTTTATGAGTTGATTATTGTCTACTCTCTGGAAAGGCTCGAATTATTATTATAATCTATACATCTTTCTAGAATGAAAAAAATTATATGATAAATAATATAAAATTAATAAGTAAAACCACATTAACCTATGCAAAGCACATACACAATTATAATAAAATAAATAGAGGATTATGCACATTTTAAGAGATTGAAAATGGCTTATAGCCGAAACGTTTCTGTAACAAATTCTATTTATTTATTGGCTTTAAGAGCTCCACAGTGATTGTGATATGCCGTAACTAATTTTAAATAACTTAGTGTGCGGCGGATACGGACTACTTAGACGACTCCTTGGACCTTCATCTAAATTATCGATACAGAACAAACTAACGATTTACAAAACAATCATTCTACCAATATGGACATACGGACTTGAACTCTGGGGATCTGCAAAACCATCCAACATCAACAGAATACAGGCATTCCAGTCAAAAGTTCTTCGTAAAATTTTAAATGCCCCTTTCTACGTCTCCAACAAAACCGTTCTCAACGACCTTAACCCTCCGTCGACCACCTGGGGTCTAGGAGGACCCCACGCTCACTATTTCCCCCCTCCCTTATAGTCACCGTATCTCTACCTTCCTGCTCTTTGAGTACCTTCCTAATCAGTAGTGCTACGAAGATCGGCAGTGTCAAATCGCTCATAAAGAATAGTCTACCTCACAAACTGATTATTTTTTTTTGAAAAACGAGGTTGGAGTCTGACCGTTGGCTTCCGTGATAATTTTTCTTTAGGATATTTACATGTATTTTATTTTTCCAATTTAATTAGTTTGCATCATGGTAGTATCTGGTATCAAGATAAAACTGAATTCGTCGAATTTTACAATCTGACGAAAGGATTCCATTTTCCTGAGTTATTGTCTTTCTGTAATGCAATTTAAAATCTTACAACCACAATTTTGGATCCTCAGGCTCCATATTTAGAGGGTTTCTTCACAGATACCAACAAATTGATTGAATATTTTTTTAAGGTAGTCTTATCAAATATTAGCACGTGGGGTCCTGGTGGACGACCCACGTGGGCGACGGTGTAACTCTCTCTCACGTGGTCGAAGGAGGGTTAACATCCCATTTGTCCTAGACCTCGCTAAAACCCATTTCCAAGTGTTCCATTCCAAATTGTCCGACCATCCTAATCCTGAAGGTCTAACCTTATCTTCCCAATCCCATCCAGGCGGCTTAAGAGACAGTGGCCCCAAGATAATTTACCTATCTGATCATATAGGGATCATTAAAATATTTACTTGCTCAGCTCTGGAAGTGACAACATTGGTTGGCTCCTTTCAAATTTTTTATTGATTTTATTTTATTTTTCTCGTTTTTTTTTTTTTTTTTAATTAGGGTGCGTCGACTGCTATGGTCAATGGCACCATAACTTTTCTCGTTATTGTCAATTTGTTCGTAGCATATCTGTATCAACAGAATTGTACTTTTACATTTGTATTGATTTCAAATGAGTAAATAAATAAAAGTTTGCGGCATGCCGTGAACTATGTAGCTTTAAGATTTTATATTTATTTATTAATTTAATGAAATTACATTCTGTAAAATAATAATACATTTTGTAATGTGCTCACATAAACATAGGGGGAAAAAATGAAATCACGAGCGTCCGCACCAGCTGCCCCCGTGTCTCCTCGGGTAAGCGAGATGACTAGGGGCAGCCGTACTCCATTCCTCAACCAGCAGCAGTAGGAAGTACTGGAGCTGGAAACGAGAGAACTGCAGACACTCTAGGGGCTTGTGGGAAGAAGATAACCTCCGTTATCACTCCCTTGTATTGCTTAAAGCAGATCGCGGGGCCACATCCTGTTCAACCGTCCTGCTGGGGAATAGGGATGGTTGGGAGTGGACAGTGACTGGTCAGCAGGATTAGGTTTTAGGGATAATTTGTGGTGAAAATTTGCAAATCGGATGGGGATAAGGTCTTGAGGAATGTTGAGGTCTTTATGAAGATTCTTATTGGTTATGTAAAAAGGAGCATTGACAATAGTTCGGAGGACTTTAGATTGGAAGGTTTGAAAGCGTCTGATGTTCGATGGTTTTGCAGTTCCCCATAGCTCTATTCCGTATGTCCAAATGGGTTTTCTAATTGTGTTGTAGATTATGAGTTTGTTTTCGAGTGAGAGAGGTGAGTTTTTATTCAGTAATCTGTAAAGCTGTCAAAAGCGTTTGTTGAGTTCTTGTCTTTTCAGTCTGATGTGGTATTTCCAAGTGAGTCTAGGGTCTAAATAAAAGCCAAGGTAACGGACTGTGCTGACGGGAACAAGGTAGCTTTAAAATAAAAATATATTTGAGGACTGATTGAAGCTGTTACAAACTTCCCTAAGAAATAATATATAAAGGCAGATTCAGGTCTATGTAGCTTTAGGTGGTGATTCTGGACATAATTTTCAACAATAAAGTTTATTTGTAGTACGGTCTGATTTCGAAGATAAAAGGAGTTTTGCCAAATTTTCTGCTTTTTTATTTTAACATAAGGAAAAATATGATATCCTTTTTAGACATATTTTTTATGTATTAAGAAAGGATTGCTCTAAAATTGTTCAAGATAATTTAATCATGCCGTCATAAAATTGATAAAACGTTTACCCTGAAACCTTTAAGCAACAGTAATTTAATTAAAAAGTTCATTTTAATAAACATTTTGTTAGAAATTATGTTTAAATCTCTCCCAGAATATGGCTTTATAGATATCACCCCATATATATATATAGTAGATTTATATCTGTATGAGAATGAGGATGTAAGCGCAGGAAAATACACATAACAAAAAAAATGTTTCTATAATGGATCTGGATTATCCGCTTAAGGGTTGTTGACTTGAGGGATGTTAGCTCCAAAGTAGACGGAATATTTTTAATCCTCTCTACTTTTAGGACAGGCTTACTAGAGGATTTAGCTGAAAAGCATCAAAATTCCGAGACTCCATATTTCAGATTTAATTTATCTTTAGTAAATTAACATTATTCGGGTCGAGAGTCGACGTTTAAAGGTAAAAGGAATCCTTATCAAAGATATTAGCATTCGTTCCAGCTACAATTGCCGCTGATAGTGTTAGGATCAAAATGAGACTGTCATTGGATTACCTGGGGGATTGTAGTGCTTCGTAGGATGTCCAATTTACAGAGGCAAACAAGAGGATGTTACGTTTTCCACCTAAAAAATAAACCAAATACGGTATCTTTACGTCACAAGAAGGCACTTGATGATAAACCAGAACTTCCAATGAAAACAATAATAATATCTTCTTTTAATAAATTTAAAGTATCATTTGCCCCACTAGATAAAATCAGAGAACATTTCGATTCGTTTTAGATCTGTCAAATATATCAGCAATACTTCAATTATCTGGAGAATTTTTCTGTAAACTCAAGAAGTCAAAGATATAATATTGACCAAAAATTATAGGAAGATACTGGTGCCTCAATAACAACCGAAGCTTCGTGGTAATTGAGAAACCCAATATCGGGAAAGTGGTTAGTAAAATACGATAAGTTAATGAGCATTGAAAATTTTAAAAAAATCATTTGCTGAGTATTATTATATTGTGTGTGTATAATATAATACAGTAATTCTATCAGTAGGAGGTGTGGTTTTATTGGCGCCCATAATCTGTGTCGTTAGCGCCTTTAAGAACAGATTATTGCAACTTCTTTTGCGTTTCATGAGATCCATTTAGATAAGCGTATAGATGTAAAGAATTTTGTTTTCTAATATATGTAAATGTTATGTAGATGTTTTTTAATATATGTAAATATTTTTATCCATTTTCCTGTCTTTATTGTGTATTTTTGCGTGTAATTTATTTTTTTTTTCGAAACATATAATTTTTATTTTATTGTATTTCATAATTTTGGGGATAAATGGATTATAAAAAGGTTAAACATATGTTTAAATAACACTTATGTTATGTTATGCGACCAATCGCGTTAAAGTTTTTTAAGTGACTATTCAAGAAATAATTAACTTTTGGACTATGCAAAAAACTCGCCATTCTTTTGGTTGTTACCTAGGGCGCCAATTCTTGTGGACGACTAAAACCACCAATTTACTCAAAATAAAAATCCTTAAGAATATTTCTAAAGTCGACTTATCAATAACAGTGTTGGACAAAAATCTATCAGAATATTGAATAATGAATAAATCTGTTGTTTCATTCTGAATAATGAATAATTTTTCATTCATTATTCAGTCAATTCAATGAATAACATAAGTTTTTATTTTTATTCAATATTAAATAACCATGATTTATTGAATGAAAAATGTATTGAATAAAAGCTATATATTCGATTGACACAATGTTTTGAATGAAATTGATTTATTTGACTGAAATTTTCTGTTAAACACAAGGGATTTATTTTAAAAGATCTTTTCTAATAAAATGACTAACTTCATTCAACTTTTTCTTACTTTTAGTGAAAATTATTTATTTAAATAATATTGTATACTGAACTTTAAAAGAACCTGAATTTGATGTTCTATGAACAACGTTATTTTAAATCTATAAAAATAATGAATGAAAAATGAAAAATAATCAATTATTCATTAAATTTAAAAAATCAGTAAATTAATAAATGAATAAATTCTTATTCAATAAACATTTTATGAATAATGAGCCAAACCTGTTAAGCATTGAATAAATGAAATAAATCAGTGGATGAATAATTTATTTAATGAATAAATTCGTATTCAATAAAAAATATTTGAATAATTATTGAATAACAAAATAATTGAATAATGCCCTACTCTGCTAAATAATAAACAATGTTCCTTGGTAATTCGCTATGGAACGCAGGAAGCAGCAGACTATGGTTTAAATTAGTGTTAATGTTTAGTTAACCAGCGGGCTTAAACCACAGACGACCACCACTAGACGAATAGTGTAGTTTCTAACAAAACCACAACTTCTGCAAGCTACATCTCAGTGGCTTCCTTGTTTTCTCATATATATGCAATTAAATGTACGTTCCGCTGTATGATTATTAAATAATATAAATGATATATTTTTTTAACATGTTTCTTGTCATATTTTAGGGTTTAACTCGTTTTAGCACTTTCCTCCGAAGGAAAGTAGCTATTGAGGTTGGACTCATGACGGAATTTTTGAAAAATTTCTTCAAATCTTTATCGATCCTACATATTGGACACCGAAAATGACCCCCGTTAAAATTTATATATATCTATATATATATATATATATATATATATATATATATATATATATATATATATATATATATATATATATATATATATATATATATATAGCGGCCAGAGTTTTTGTTTTTTCGTCACGAAACTTGGTATATAGCATTCAATTAGCAAACGATTGAACGAGTTCGTTAACCACCAAAGTCGGTCCACCGGAAGGGGGGTTTACCCCGAACCCAAAACACTAATTTGACTATGTCAGCCGTAATATTTGTTATATTTCAACGAAACTTGGTATTCGTAGTGGTAATATAGAGAGAAAAGTGAGATATAAAAATGAACTAAATCGGTTCATTAGAAGGGGGGGTTTACTCTAGACCCACAATACCAATTCGCCACTACCAGCCGTGATTTTTGGTATATTTCGACGAAACTCGGTATTCGTAGTGGTAATCCACAGGTAAATATGTGTTGTAAAAATAAACTAAATCGGTTCGTTAGGAGGGGGGGGGGGGGGTTTACTCCGGACCCACAATACCAATTCGCCACTACCAGCCGTGATTATTGGTATATTTCGACGAAACTCGGTATTCCTAGTGGTAATCTACAGGTAAATATGTGTTGTAAAAATAAACTAAATTGGTTCATTAGAAGGGGGGGGTTTACTCCGGACCCAAATTCCTAATATACTCATACCGGTCGTAATTTCTACTGTATTGTAACGAAACGCGGTATACGTCGTGGGTAACTCATGAGAAAGAAGTGTTGTAAAAATGAGCTGAATTGGTCAATCGGAAAGCGGGGGTTTAATTTGTAATATATTTCAATAGAAAAGCCCGCCAGACGTAGGTTCACAAAGCCGCCGTAAGGAGCGCTTTCTACCACTAGAGTGACTGTATCCTGTTCCTGCGTTAGATCAAAATACAATAATATGAGGTTTTTTGTATTTATTACGTAGTGTAATAGGTACCATGTTTAAACATAACTCTGGAAGCCAATTAATAATTGGTCAGTTACTCATTACAAATTTAAAAGAGAACTATTCATGTTTTTATTTTATTTATGTCGGATATTTTAAGCAAATTGTTCTGGAAAGCAGTCTACACTACCCAAATTCTGAGGAAAGTGCTTAGTTATGCAGCTCCTGCATGACGGACTTTTTGATAATAACTGTCTAGTCCCCTTCCTAAAAGGACTACTTCATTCGGACTTTTGTTAACCCGGAGACTTTAGAAAGAGTTTGAAAATTTTTTTGGAGTCATCGATTTTCAAAATAATTAAAAAAAAAATTGAAATTAAAATGATAATATGGATTTATAATTCCTTTTTTTTTTTTCATAATACTTAAAAGGGAAATGAAACAGATCAACCAATCAGTAAAATTAATTTAGCATTCATTATACTAATGAAAATATACTTGTTTTCCTGTTTTGTTGGAAGATGAATACAATTCATTTGGAAGCAGATATTGACACAAAATATTAAAACATTTTTATTTATTTATGAGCATCCACATCTAATGCGATTCGCTAAAAACAATTTTTACATACATACAAATTAAAATATTACATATATACATATTTAAATAATGGGATTATACAAATACATCGAATGGCAAAATTAGAAAATATTACATATTCATTCCTCACATGTTACCAAGTGACGCGATACCTACCCTATGTGAAATATAATTAACATTGGACACATAAACTTACGAATTAACGTAAAACTTTGGTCAAAGTAATTTTTAATTAAATTTTAGCTTCTTTTAACATAATAAACGAGAGTATTGTAAAATAATAAATTTAATCACAAAGAAGTGAAAATCCGTACCAAATGAAGGTAATTTTAGTAAGAAGCTAAAATAACTTGGATTACTGAAATAAAGGCGAAAAACCGAAATGATGTTTTAAAGATATACTTTATTTTTACTGCTAAGTTATGTATTAAACTTACTCATGACGTTTCCTTAATAGTGGAGGGTTCTCCTTCTTAATTTGAGGGTGTAAGGTTTTATATTTATAACATAATCCCCTGAAGAGGCAACAAAGAGGTGCAAAACATGTAGAGAAGAAATAATGTTCGTGAAACTATAGTTTTTTTTTTTTTATTTTTTAACCGTCCGCTAGTTCTTCAATAACTTTTTAGTTTGCGTATTTCAGTATCTCGTATTTTAGAGACAAAACTGATTCATTATAGTTCGTTCATATATTATGTGATAAAAAGTAGAAATTTATTTAAAAATTAGTTCCTCCGAAAATATAAAGTAATTCCTATCCGTCCAATATTTTATTGTAACAGGATATTCTGTTTCCCATACATTGTTTTATTGTTCCTACGAAAAAATATTAATGTCAGAATAATGAATGATATATCAATTTCAGAAAAGGTAATTATTTATATTTTCGTTTTTAAATATACTCTTATAAGGAAAATGAATTATAAATAATATGGAATCATTTTTAGTTGTTACCATGTCTATTAGCATTGACTTTGACAAGATTTCCTTATAACGTTTGGACCCGCTAAAAAAATTTTTAGTTGTTAACATGTCTATTAGCATGCATTTTGACAAGATTTCCTTATAACGTTTGGACCCGCTAAAAAAAATTTTTAGTTCTTACCATGTCTATTAGCATGCATTTTGACAAGATTTCCTTATAACGTTTGGACCCGCTAAAAAAAATTTTTAGTTGTTACCATGTCTATTAGCATGCATTTTGACAAGATTTCCTTATAACGTTTCGACCCACTGGGCAGTATTGATTTCTGACAGTCGGAGAAAAAAATAAGGTCTAAGACATTTCTGCCAATTGTATCTTTAGCTTGATAGTTTTCCGAAGAATCTCAAATAAGAATGAATCTAAACATATCATAAATACATTCTGCAAGAAGTAAATAATAAAAAGAGCTAAAACCTATCAACAAATCATTTCAAAGAGATACAACAAACAAAATAAAGAATAGTACTCCAGGGCTACTAAAGTAACAACAAATCACGCTTGGAGAGTTTGGGACATTGCCAACTAACCTACCGAAACTAACTGGCCGAAATAAATCTAAAATAGTACCTTTTAACTCGCAAAAACCTAGTATAGTCATGTTTACATCATAGAAAATAGCACAAACATTAGTTACAAACATGGTTTTAAATACCATATCATACCATAGCATTGTTATATTGGTGGGACTGTCATTATGCATATATTTCGAATATTCTAAAAAGGAACTTAACAATATTGTGTTATAATTTGGGTTCCGAATGCAAGAGTTGGTGAAAGTTAATTCATGAGAAGTCTGTGTTTTACTCATCGACATTTTAGCACTTTCCTCCGAAGGAAAGTAGCTATTGAGGTTGGACTCATGACGGAATTTTTGAAAAATTTCTTCAAATCTTTATTGATCCTACCTAGTAGACACCGAAAATGACCCCCGTTAAAATTTATATATATATATATATATATATATATATATATATATATATATATATATATATATATATATATATATATATGTCTGTTAACACGATAGCGGCCAGAGTTTTTGTTTTTTCGTTACGAAACTTGGTACATAGCATACAATTAGCAAACGATTGAACGAATTCGTTAACCACCAAAGTCGGTCCACCGGAAGGGGGGGTTTACCCCGAACCCAAAACACTAATTTGACCATGCCAGCCGTAATATTTGTTATATTTCAACGAAACTTGGTATTCGTAGTGGTAATATAGAGAGAAAAGCGAGATATAAAAATGAACTAAATCGGTTCATTAGAAGGGGGGGTTTACTCCGGACCCACAATACCAATTCGCCACTACCAGCCGTGATTTTTGGTATATTTCGACGAAACACGGTATTCATAGTGGTAATCCACAGGTAAATATGTGTTGTAAAAATAAACTAAATCGGTTCATTAGGAGGGGGGGGGGGGGTTTACTCCGGACCCACAATACCAATTCGCCTCTACGAGCCGTGATTTTTGGTATATTTCGACGAAACTCGGTATTCATAGTGGTAATCTACAGGTAAATATGTGTTGTAAAAATAAACTAAATCGGTTCATTAGGAGGGGGGGGGGTTTACTCCGGACCCAAATTACTAATATACTCATACCGGTCGTAATTTCTGCTGTATTGTAACGAAACGCGGTATACATCGTGGGTAACTCATGAGAAAGAAGTGTTGTAAAAATGAGCTGAATCGGTCAATCGGAAAGGGGGGTTTACTTTGTAATATATTTCAATAGAAAAGCCCGCCAGATGTAGGTTCACAAAGCCACCGCAAGGAGCGCTTTATACCACTAGAGAGACAGTATCCTGTTCCTGCGTTAGATCAAAATACGATAATATGAGGTTTTTTGTATTTATTACGTAGTGTAGTAGGTACCGTGTGTAAACATAACTCTGGAAGCAAATTAATAATTGATCAGTTACTCATTACAAAATTAAAAGAGAACTATTCATGTTTTTATTTTATTTATGTAGGGTATTTTAAGTAAATTGTTCTGGAAAGCAGTCTAAACTACCCAAATTCTGAGGAAAGTGCTTAGTTATGCAGCTCCCGCGTGACGGCCTTTTTATTTTCCCAAGGAACCGCACGGGGCAGGAAGAGTCTGTTGGTATTTTCGCACGAACTTTTCCATGAGCGTGAAGAATGGATCAACCTCCAATCCTCTATGGATCTGACTGTTCCTTACGAACCAAGGAGCATTGGACACTATTCGGAGTACTTTGTTTTAAAGTATCTGTAGACGTTTTATGTGAGTGTTACTTGCACCAAACCCGACAGGGCATGCGTCAGTTATTACGGCTAGTATCGTTGATTTGTTTAGTAATGTACCACAGGTGTATTTCAGGAATGTTTTTCCATGTATTAATGACTAAATTTGTAACAGTCTTGTGCGAGCTTCCTTTAGTTAGTTAGTTTTTTTTTTTTACGGCACTTCCTGTAGGTTTTTGTGAATGTGGTCTAGCCAGGTTAGTCTTATGTCAAATGGTATAAAAACTTTTGTTTATTTTCGTAATACGATCTTCGTTACAAATTGTTAGCACTTTTTCATTTTATATTTTATGTTTGATGTTTTTTTATTAGCGTTTAAGGGCAAAAAACTTCAGAGTTATTGTTTACGATTGTAGTCACTCTACCATTTTTTATATGGTTTAGAGTAGACCACTGGCGGTGAAGGACTGCAGAGATTTGTACATAGGTTGAATTGAAAATCAGGATTTATTCCAGAAATTATAATTAAATGGATGGGGGGGGTGTAGGCCAAAACAGGAACATATTTATTGTTATTGGGTTAGTTAAATTTTGGATTATGGAGAAATGATGAGCTGCTGCTGATGGCTGAACTGTTGAATGGTTTTGCTGGATCTTCATAAATGATAAATTAAGAGAGGTACCTGGTGTCTTGACGATTATGTGTTTAAGCATAATGTATAAGCCCTGTAATGTGCTGCATTTTCTTGTTTCTCCAATCCTGGTGGGCTGGCCAACACCATTCCTGCTCCCTTCGCTCGGCCTGGGTGGCTTAGATGGTTACTCCTCCATCATTGGTGTGTAAAACTTGGGGAGAGAAAAAAAGAGATGCTCCACACTTTGTCTGCTTGGAGACTAGGCGACTATATCTTCCCAACTTGTCTTTGCGTGCAGTTCGTACTGCCGCGGGCAAGTAGTTCCCGGGCACACCGCTAGGTGGCAGCACCTCACGGGGTAGACTTCTTACATATAATGAGCGGAGTGAAGCGAACAAACCGCCCACCTAAATTAGTTTAAGCTAATTTACAATACAAAAAATAAAAATAGAAAATATTACAAGGGTGCGTACAAGTTGGTTCAACCTACAAACAACACAGAAATGAAAAAGAGTAAATAAACAAAAATACAATAATGAGGGTAAAAAACTTCTAATGTATGTGGCGTTGAATAGGTGTACCAAATACAAATTGAAACTACTTCCAAAAAAAAAAAATGTTTAAAATAAGGATAAAGTAAACAAATTCCATAATGAAGAAGAATAACGAAAACAAAAGAGCCAAACTTGGATATTCAACTAGCTGAACGATCTTCCGTTTCAGCGTGAAATAAAGGAACAAGGGACGTAACTGCCCTAGTTAAAGTCTTGCCGGTGGGGGTTAGGACATCCACAACGCGAATGATTCCGTCGCGACCAGGGTAATGTGACTCGTCTTACGGGCCATTGTCCTAGAAGTGGTCTTCTTTCCACAAGGATCACGAGGTCTCCCGATTTGATGATGGGTTGAAATCTTCCTGGGTGAATTCTTCAATCTGCCGCCCACCCTGAGGATCCCCTGTTCATCGAAGAAAGGTGAAATGTGGACATAATCTGTCCCCTTTTTCATCGAGGCATCCTTGTGCAACTGTTGTGGCATTGATGTGAACTTTAAAGGAGATACTTTGGTTTTGCGTTTAACAAGCGAGACCTTGACTTCGCCATCTGAGCTCATGGAGTGCAAGTATAAGGCAGCGCTGTATCCCTTGGATGATGCATCACAGAAGCCAACCAAGCGGCGAACAGCTAGGGGTTCAGTGATGTATCGTGGAATCGAGATAGAAGACAGGACTAGCCAATCGGTTGTAAGTTCCATCCAGGCAGCTTGGAGATCGTGTGGGAGTTCTTCGTCCCAGTCGGTCTTCGCTTTCCAGACCTCTTGGAGCAATGACTTGGCGATGAAGACTACAGGAGCAAGCAGTCCAAGTGGGTCAAAGATACGCGATATTGACGACAGCATGTGCCGTTTAGTGACCGGACAAGGATGAGGGGGTTTGACCGAATAGGAAAAGGAATCATTAGATGAACGCCAAAGTAGACCTAATATTTTGGTGGAGTCGTCGATTCTGATGGCTACAGATTCGCTATGTTGTTCTTTGGCAGGAAGAAGCATCGGTTCGGTCGAAGCCCACTTGCTTAGGGTAAATCCGCCTTTTGCGAATAAACCGCATAACTGGTTTTGAAGTAGAAGAGCTTCTTCTAAGGTGTCAGCTCCGCTGCACTGGTCGTCAACGTAGCAGTTCTCTAAAACGCGACTTGCGGCTAAGGGGAATTCTGACCCATGGATTTCTACAAGTCGCCTTACGGTTCGAAGAGCTTGATATGCGCTTGACTTAAGCCCATATGTTACGGTATTGAGCTCCATTATCTGAATTGCCTTGTTGGGTGAATCGCGCCACAGGATGTGCTGGAATTTTCTGTCTTCTTCGTGAACGACAACTTGGCGATACATCTTAACCATGTCCGCACATAGAGGAATGGCATAGAGGCGAAAACGGATCAGAACGTTGCACAAATCTTCTTGTAGCTTGGGTCCCGATAGGAGTGCGTCATTGAGACTGTAATCTGATGACGAAGGGCATGACGCATCGAAAACTACCCTCAGCTTCATGTCGCCGTGGGGGCCCTCCTGCCAAACGCCATGGTGAGGGATGAGATACGAGGACTTAGTTGTTGCGGGAGACATGTGTCCGAGGTCCCTGTATTCCTGCATGAATTCGGAATATTTATGAAAAAACGCGGGATCCTTTCGGAATCTAGTTTCCAGAGCGTAGAAACGGCGGTATGCAATATCTCTGTTGTCGCCGATCGGGACGCCTTCCTTGAAGGGCAGTCTCACTATAAATCGTCCCTCGTCATCTCGAGAAAGTGTCTTCGAGTAAAATTCCTCGCAATAGGCATCTTCGGGGTCGGTTCGGTCAACAGGTTTGGGCTCTTCAATCTCCCAAAACAACTTCATGTCATCCTCAATTGAATGATGCCTTTCGATAAAGAATGAGTGATGAGAAGTAGAGGGGTGATCATTCAATGTGCCGGTGACAACGAGTCCGAATGTGGTGGGCAACAATGACAAACCGTCGATGTCAGAGGGCTTGGATGCGCCTGAGATTATATGATGGAAGACATCTCCTCCTAAGAGTATATCGATGGTTTTAGATTCTCCAAATTGGTGATCGGCCAAGGGTAAATCCATTAGCTTGCTGGAAAGTGATGTTGGTAGGCTGATACTGGGCAAATCAGATGTAATGTGATCGATGACCAACGGTGTCACCTTTAACTCTGTGTCTCCAGCGAGTGGGCGTAAAACGCAGTGTGTGGATCCTTTCACTAGGTGTGCTGGTAGGGTTGATCCTGCGAGGCTTGTGATGGACACCTTGGAAGGGCAAATCTTAGCACCTATCTTCTTTGCGAGAGAGGAAGTCATGAAGGTATTTTGACTGCCCGAGTCGAGGAGAGCATGTGCGGTGTGGAAATCACCTCTTGAACCTCTAATCAAGGTGCGCACGGTTCCGAGGAGTACGGTGCTCCTTGAGCATGATTTCTGGGCTGAGCCAAAACCGATGAAGGACTTGTCTTGAGTGTCTGCGACTGGAGATTGTCTTTTGTCATGAGCTGGTTCCTCATCCTTGGTGACTCCACGATCATCTCGATGGATCAGTGAGTGGTGTTTACTCCTGCAGTAGATGCAGCGAAATTTGGAACGGCAGTTTCCAACTCTGTGCCCTTTTTTTAAACAGTTGAAACACACCTTCCAAGAACGTATCATCGATGCCCGTTGCTCTACAGGAAGTTTTTTAAATCTTTCGCACTTCGCACAGGTGTGGGCGCCTTGGCAGAAAAGGCATTGAACGGGCTTAGGACTGGTTTCTCGGGACTTAGAACTTTGAGAATCCGAGGAATCGCTGCTGGTGTGAAATGAAACCGCCTTATACCGCGGGGAGTTTCTGTTGGGGCAGCTAACGCTAGAGTTCGAGGAGGACCTACTACTTGAGCCTGTTCCTGATACATCCTCCGACATCTTGAGGGCGAGTTTCCTTTGGCGAATGAATGTTATTACGTCCTCAGTTTTCGGAAGGTCCTTGCTGGACTCTCGAGATAATTCGAATTGTTTCCTCGTTTCAGCGTCAAGAGCGCGCAGGGCTAATGTGGATAATATGAATTCGCAAGGATTCCCGAGTTTGAGAGAGTTAAAGGCCTCGATACTATCAGCAACGCCTGTAAGAAACCTATCATATTTCTGCTGTTCCGATTTGGCAGAGGTAACTTCACAATCCACGATGCGATGAACTAGAAGACGAGCTAATACTCGAGGGTTGTCATAGGTCTTTGTTACCTTCTCCCAAGCTTGATCGTAGGACTCATCCGCGATGGTGAAATTGGAAACTAATGACGCGGATTCTCCTTTGAGAGCTGCTATCAGATAATGAAATTTCTCAATTTTGCTGAGAGATTTGCGATCGTGTATCATGGAGCGGAACGTGTCTCTGAAGTGGGTCCATTGTAGGAGGTCGCCTGAGAACGTGGGAATTGGGATCTTATCGAGCTCGGGACCGCGGGAGGTCATTGTTGGCGATTCGGTTTTTTCAGCTTTCCTTGAAGAGTCGCGGTCCTTGAGGGAGAGTAGAATGGCTTTAGCAGCGATAATTTCAGACCGTAGCTTGCTGTATACCGCATCCCAATCTTTATTAGGGAAAATGTCGCTTTCTCCCAAAAGCAGATGTAGTGAGTCGCGTTTGTCCCATGTGCAGCAGAATTCCTCCCACTCTTCCTTCGCGACGAGATACCTCGCCTCGAAGCTACGTATGTCGTCATCTGCGATGTCGTTCAATGGGATGTCGCCGATTCCAATGATGTTGCGCTTTAAAAGGCGCATTTTGCGTTCAAGTGCGTTGGCTTGATTAATATAATCAGTGGATTTCGTCGTTTGACGCTTTTGAGCGTCATGATCTTCAGGCATATTCAAAACAAAAACAAAGCAGCCAACCAGATCGAGCAGGAGCGGAGCAAGGAGTTAGCTAAACAAATAAAAGAATGAGAACATTAGAGCAAAAGGAAGAAGCAAGGATATATATAGAGATAGAAAATGTTCAGGTACCAATAAGAACAACAAAATAAATAAAACTTGAGAAGAGAACGGACTGAGCAGACGAAACATTAAAATAGAGTAAGATAATTGGATTACATTAATACAACAGGCTAAGCTTAAGTCAATAAAACCATTAAAATAATCAAAAGCATTTAAAACACATCATACATAAGGTGACTGTCACGAAAAGAAACCAAGGAGAGTGTGACGTCACGAGAGCGGGGCCACTGTAACTTTACTTGGCAACCACTACCTCTATGGACTGAGTCTAGGTGGAGAAACAGCTAGCTGAGCGAAGCCTCCCTAGTTTGAGAAAACCATGAGGATCAGTCACAGTGGAAGAAGAATTGTGTTTTAAATAGGTGTTTGTGTGTGGAATAACAAATGAATTGACTTTATGTGAAATAATAATAATACCTGTGTGATACATATCTAGAGAATAAAGATATAAATGATATTTATGAGAATCTTATTGTCTACCCAGATCATTAATAAATGATTGAAGAACATATTGTGATTCAATTAAAAATATAAAGAATAAAATCTATAAGGTAATTGAGAGATGAACATGAGACAATAATATGAATAATTTAATAATATAATTGAATGTAAGTTCTCATGTTGGGCTAATGTCAATTACTTGAGTTAAATATGTCTTCAAACATTTATAGAAATTATTTAAACATTAAAATAGTCTAAGCAACACATTTGAAAAATGATTAAGTCTGATTTGGATCATGAAGAGAATTTTTAAACTGATTAGTTCATGATAATTAATACAAAATGGTATAGACTTGATGTGATTTGAAAATAATAATATTTGATAGCAATTAATTCACAAATCCATATCAATATATTTTTTATTGCCTGAATATAAGACTATTTTTACCAAAATTATGTAACTGATACAGATCTCTGCCCGGAGGACCATGTTATGATTTACTGGTACAGATCTCTGCCCGGAGGACCATGTTTATGATATACTGGTACAGATCTCTGCCCGGAGGACCATGTTTTATGATTTACTGGTACAGATCTCTGCCCGGAGGACCATGTTTTATGATTGTAGTCACTCTACCATTTTTTATATGGTTTAGAGTAGACCACTGGCGGTGAAGGACTGCAGAGATTTGTACATAGGTTGAATTGAAAATCAGGATTTATTCCAGAAATTATAATTAAATGGATGGGGGGGGTGTAGGCCAAAACAGGAACATATTTATTGTTATTGGGTTAGTTAAATTTTGGATTATGGAGAAATGATGAGCTGCTGCTGATGGCTGAACTGTTGAATGGTTTTGCTGGATCTTCATAAATGATAAATTAAGAGAGGTACCTGGTGTCTTGACGATTATGTGTTTAAGCATAATGTATAAGCCCTGTAATGTGCTGCATTTTCTTGTTTCTCCAATCCTGGTGGGCTGGCCAACACCATTCCTGCTCCCTTCGCTCGGCCTGGGTGGCTTAGATGGTTACTCCTCCATCATTGGTGTGTAAAACTTGGGGAGAGAAAAAAAGAGATGCTCCACACTTTGTCTGCTTGGAGACTAGGCGACTATATCTTCCCAACTTGTCTTTGCGTGCAGTTCGTACTGCCGCGGGCAAGTAGTTCCCGGGCACACCGCTAGGTGGCAGCACCTCACGGGGTAGACTTCTTACATATAATGAGCGGAGTGAAGCGAACAGTTATCATGCCCGAGCTTTTCTAAAATATTTTTTTTATTGTTTTGTTTCTGTAAAAACCTTTAAATGTTTTTTTTTTTAATATAAATGCTTCCTATTGGATAATAAGAATAGCATAAAAGTAAAAATATATGAATACTGGCTATTTAAAAAGTACTAAAATAACAGTATTACAAATTATATATTTTCATATTTTTGTTAAATCTATATTTTTCGAAGTTATATATAATTTTATTTGGTTTATTCTTCTTTCTTCCATTTTTAATACTTATAATTTTATTTTATAAGTACTTTTTATATAACTTTTACATAATTACATTTATTCTATTTTTTTAAGTTCCTTTAATTATTTCTATATTTTATCTTCTTATTCATACAAATGTTGTTGACCTTATGAAGTATTTGTTTCCTCACATTTATTATAGGCCACAAATGTCATTAAAAAACAGCTCTACCCGTTTTTCTTTATTGTACCACTTTATTCAAAAACGTACAGGATTCGGGGACTACATTTTTAATATTGGCGTTGAGCAGGCCAGACATACTCAAAATATATAGTGCTACTCAAAATATATCTTTTTTTTTTCGTGGTTCACGGCCTATTGGGCCATTATCGCCAAAGGATTATTGGGTAAAACTGAAGGAGAGCGTCCTCAGCACCATTTTTTTTTTTTTTTTTTTTTTTTTTCAAATTTTGCAGTAAAACGTATTTTGATACATTGAACACGAATACGTTAAAAAAAAAAAGTTTCTCTCAACTAGGAAAGAAGTTATTAAGCACTAAATTTCACTGTTATTGGGGTTAAAGTTGGCGTAAACAGCGTATTTGTAAACATGCGCATGCGCAGACGTGTAACATTGGGAAACGAAGAACTCTCATTTGAAATGTTGATAAACTATTTATAACCTCCATAACATCGGAATTCTATCCATAACAGCGAGTTGGATTGACTAAAGTTTTGATATCTTCTTGAGCGAGTTTAGCGAGCGGAAACGCATAGCACGTCTGTCCAAAAGTCGTCCAAGACATTCTTCTTAATATGCATGTTTATTAATACACTATTTATGCCAACTTTTATAACCTCCATAACAGTGAACTTTAGTGCTTAATAACTTCTTTCCTAGTTGGTAGCAACTTTTTTTTAGAACGGATTCGTGTTTAGTGCATCAAAATACGTTATAGTGCAAAATTTGAAAAAAATCGGTGCTGAGGACGCTCTCCTTCAGTTTTACCGATTATTGGGCTATTAACAGGTTGCCACCCAATTATAATGGCAACAGCACGTGGTTGGTCACCCATTCAGGAACTGATCACGCCCAACGTTGCCTAACTTCGGTGATCTACGGGAACCGATGCATTAACTTATGGTGGCTACCGCCGATAGCTATAGTGCGAATTGTTTAATAAATAGATAGGAAATAGAAAAACAGCATCGAGTGGTTATGTGAGAAAAGTTGCAAAGGCAGGTGACAAATTTCACGAAAAGTTAGATAATATTTTTAGCTGAGCTGAAAATTTGCGTCATTTCCATAATTCAGACGATAAGGTAAAATCCTTTGGCCTTGAATTTTCAAAGGCAATGATGCAGATAGCTATAGGTCATGGAAATTTCAGTCTGAATTAATAAAAGACTTAAGTTTAGATTGCTTTTTCCCCTTTGGGAAGTTGTATAAAGTCAAGTACACTAAGCAGATTACACAGGCCTTTCCCAACTTATAACTTGATTAAATTTTAAGAAATCCTTTAATAAGAAGGATTATAAAAGTGAATTTTTAGCAAGGGAAATTTCTTTAAAAATGTTTTTCTAGTTTGTGATTTTATCTCTTTACCCAAGGTCCAATTACGACCAAAGACTTTATATTGGATCATGGACCGGATAAACACCAGTATATTACTCAAATTTATATTAATAAAAATTATAATTAATCATAAAGAAATGTGTATTTAATGCTAACAAAAATTAATATTGATTAAAATTAGCAGACCTTATAAAACTTAAAGAACGTGTACTAGACGGAAGGTTAAATAATACAAAGAAAAATCTGTTATGAAAATCGCGGATCTGGAAATATATTCAAAATACCTTATATTCCTTATAAAAAGAGGAATTTAAAGGAGACATATTTTGGAATGTAAAAGACAAATTTTGTGGTTGTACATGTTTCATGTCAACAGATGCCTCTTCGGGAGCAAATGAATGGGTAATACTACTTTAGAGGAGTGTCAGGTAAAAATTAAATAAACTGGATAAAAAAAATAAATCATGAAGATAAGATAGCCGTCGAGGTGATAAGCAAAGATGGAATAGTTGGGATTCGGCTAAAAAAAAAAACTCAGTACGATTTTTGTAAAAAAATCTATATTCAGGACTTTTCGGCTATTCTTTGGTAGCCTTCGTCAGAAAAGAAAAAAACAGGAATTAATGCACAGAAAAAAAAATGTATAAGTAAGATAAGTAACAATTCTATAAATACAATACAACTTATTATAAAAAGTCCGACTCGCAGGAACTGCATCATCTTAGCGCGGTTCCGTTCTTATCTCTAGACTCACTTAAAATGATTCAAATAGAAGCTGTTATTATTTTGGGTCCAAATTTCTAGAAAGCATGAAGATTAGATAGTTAGCCGTCGAGGTGATATGTAAAGATGGAATGGTTGGGATTCGGCTAAAGAAACCTCAATACGATTTTTGTTAAAAAATCTATATTTAGGACGTTTCAGCTACTCATTGGTAGCCTTCGTCAGCATTGAAAGTGCCGGGAGGCAGAGGAGGACCAAAGTTGACAGTTCCATCTTTACTTTCAAGAAAGGTCTTATTTACGATCTTACCTGGATAGGCCAACCCGCCCTAGGAAGGACCCCGCTAGGCAGTTGAAAAGCTATATCTCCATATAGTCCATATCTCTAAGATTAAATTGTTTTTCTTATTTTTCTTAACCTGATTTATTATCAAATACATTATCCAACTATAAGCAATTAAAAAATAATAAGGAATAAAAAACAGACAAAAAGAACAGTTCGAATAAGCGAAATCAATTACTTTAAAGTTTTAAGCTCTTATTTCTCCGATTGACATCGTCTAATCAAAACTTTCATCAGAACCTTTTTTGTAGAGCATTTCGTAAGCTTTCTAATGGTATTCTTCCGTTTAACAAGATTCTCAACCTTTTTCGAGATATTATACAAAGTTACCAAAACGTTTTATGTCTGTTAATAAAATATTTTATTCTAACCCTTCCTTAACTCCAAACGTAACCAAAATTTCAACATATTAGTTTTGATGAATGTAGAACATGCAAAAAATGTTTCAACTGAATCCCATGATTCTAAGTACCCAAACCAAAAACGGTATTCAAAAATTATTTTTCCAATTTTCTCGAAAACGGTTAAAGCTATCGTCTTGAAAATGGTTTCATTCGTTTTCCTAGCCCAAGAAGCCTATAAAACGAGTACTTACAAGCTTATGAACTCAAAAACGTAAGCGTTACGATTTTTTTTGCGCGAATTTCGCCCCAAATGCCATCTTCCAGTGGGCGGATTCTGCTGGTTAACGAACTTGACCTTTCAAATTGGACGACGGATTTTTGTACCAAATTTCATCAAAATCGGACCATCAGGGAAGCCAGAAATGAGGGAACAGACAAATATATATATATATATATATATATATATATATATATATATATATATTTGATGTTAAATTATTAGAACAACTAAGGTATTAATAATAATAGTTGTTCTAATAATTTAACATCAAATTGTTCTTTTATATTAAGTTGTATTGTATTTATAGATTCGTTACTTATCTTACTTATAAACTTTTTTTCTGTGTATTAATTCCTGTTTTTTTTTCTTTTCTTGTCATTTTAGCTGACGAAGGCTACCAAAGATAATAATTGGCTTCTTGAGAATAAATGAAATAATAAATAAACAGTCCACTGCCAGAAATGAAACAATAATTTAATGAAAGTCCAAAAACAAGTCACACTGAAAATAGCCACCATGTTGTCGCACACCTAAACACAAAACTTAAATTTGGCTAGGTAATTTTTTTGGTTACCTCAAAGTCGCGGGAAGAAATTTAAATATTAATTAATAAATTATTGTGTCATCGGCAACACTGACTAACCCCGCGTAACCTTCCCGTTGTTGACAGTCAGGTTACGGTGTTGTCAGTCAGTTCACGTTTGTGGTTCTACACTATCTTAACTTTTAAAAAGTGATAGTGGAGTTAGTGACCGAAGCTTTTCCGTAGATGTGCGAAGCTGAAGCTCGGGATGGTTTCATAAGAAGTACTATAAGGTCAAGGTCGGCGATTTATAATAAGTGACATTTCAAATTACCACACCTCTAATGCGACCATGTATCTCAATAGTATTTCTAAAGTGACACAACTCAAAAATCGGTTTTTTTCATTTATCACTGTAAAAGAAATGGTAAATATCACTTTATCAACCATCAAAACTGTATGTAACTAGCTTCAGAGCTTGTACGCCAGAGAGACAACACTGTCACGTTATCTTTTATCTATCAATTGGACCTTAGGAAACGGTCATGTATCGTAATAAAATAATAAAAAAAATATATAAAATTAAAAACAACATAAATAAATTGTATTACGTAAAAATAAAATGTCGGCCCAAGATTGTAGGATCTCCACGGTAGATAAATGGTTTTGCGGTTTAAAAAAAAACCAACGTAAGGGTTATCAACAGGAACTGTTGTCGGCATACCGTAAAACATTTTTTTTAAAGTATAAACTTAGAAAGTATTAAAAACGGGATTAAATCATGTAAAATAATAGTAAGCTGTCGAAAGAAGAACTGTCACTGTAGAGAAAAGATAAAAAAATGTGGATAAAAGAGAAAAAAAAAAGAAGGAAAAAGAAAATAGAAAAGTGACTATAGCCAACGGGCAGGTAGGATTTTCTTGAGGCTGGACGTAGAAGATAAAAGGGTTGTTATCGCTGCATGCTTGCTTCTATATCCAACCCTTCACTCTCTATATTATTTTTTTAAATTTTATTCAACTTTATATGGATGATATTCAGCTATTCTTTATGCTTTGATTCGTATTTCATTTACCATTCCTTGTGTTTTTCAATTACTGAATTCGAAAAAAAAAATGCCTGTATATAGTACTCCCTCGGCCTGGCATATACTTTTTGAACATTTTGGCAAACTTAGGTTTCAACACAATCTACTGAAGTCATGCATTAATAAACAGCCAAACAGAAAAAGGAGGCTCGTGTTACCAGAAAGGAAAACCAAAATTTACCCTTTTTTTTTTTTGGCTCAGTCTGTTCCGCTGCTAAGAAATGATTTTTCCAGCGGCTGAAAATATAAGTTCTGAGGGTACAGACGAGCCTGGAACACAAAGGTATTTACAGGCTACCACTGGTAGGTCCTTTTCAGCATTTAATTCACCAGATGCTGAGGACTTCAATTTTTAGATAAAAAGGAAAATATCTATCTATAGTTCATGACTATCGATAACTACTATTGATAGTCATGAACTATCGATATATCGATAGTAACTATCGACTATCGCCCATCCCTACTACGAACTGACTAACGCCATATGCACTCTAACGAGAGTATGATTGATGTTATTGAATGCTGATAACTAGAGCCCGGAAGTTAGGCTAAATGCCTTTTTTATCTAAATGGATATATTGAAGAATCAGATAGAAATAAATATGTTTTCGTGCATTTAGGAAGTGTAGCGACAATTTTTATTTTGCCTTTTTTGCCTCTTTTGGGTTCCGTTGCCTATTTTTGCCTTTTTTGCTTGTTATGCAATTTTTTTCTGCGATTTAAACATTTCAAAAAGCACGTATTGAATTTCCGTTCATCGAAGACAAAAAAGGTTGCTCAAATTACAAATTTCCTTCACAAATATCTATTCGAAAGCTTATTTTCCCAACCCGTGGATTTAACCTCTGTAAATAACAGAACCTTCCTTAGTAGAAGGAATGCACAAGCATAATGAATAGGAGGAAAGAGAGAGGATGAGAGAAGTACGTCTCCTTCCTCACACACCTTTTGCTGTGACAATGGTGTATTTACCTGGTATTCCGGATTTAGAAATGATAAGATAATGCAGAGGAAGTTTTGCCATGATGAAAAACATTTTTTCTGAGAAGGTCTATAACAGTTGATATTTTGAAAAAGCATCTTGTTGTTGCTTGTAACAAGGGAAGTAATTCCCTTGAGAGTAAGTACACTAATTCTGTGATAAATTTATTTATCTGTTTATATATATATAAAAATCACGTGTTTGACTATTTGTCCGTTTGTTTCTTATACAAATCCACATATTTTGACCAAACTTGGAATACTGGTAGGTCTTGATCCGGGAAGTCTCGTAGGCTAAGTCAAAAACGTCTACCAGCTGTCTGTCTGTATGTCTGTTCCTTATACAAATCCACGCCGTTTGACCGACTTTGACCAAACTTGGGACACAAGTAGATCTTAATCCGAGAAGTGCCGTAGGCTAAATCAAAATCATCTACCAGCTGACTGTATGTATGATTGTTCCTAATACAAATCCACACCTTTTGACCAAACGTGGCACACAGGTAGGTTTTGATGCGGTGAATGTCATAGGCTAGGTCAAAAACGTCTACCAGCTTTCTGTCTCTATGTTTGTTCCTTATAAAAATCCACACATTTCGACCGATTTCGATCAAACTTGGCACACATGTAGGTCTTGATTCGGGGAGAGCCATAGGCTATGTTAAAATCGTTTACGACTCACAGTTCGGAGGTCACGGGTTCGAAACAATGAACGGGGTTCCTAATTTATTTTTGATTTTATGGAAGCAGAAAGTAGGCGTAGCATGGCACGCCGGGTAGCAGCTAGCTGGTAATATAGAAATGAATGAGTATTTAAAATACATATTTTCATCATTAATGAGTAAGGTTCCTCTTTGCATTCACTCCTAATAAATGCCTATTTTAATAACAGTACTGCCTATTTTCAGTATTTTAAGTGCCTTTTTGCCTGCCTTTTCACCCAAAAATAAATGCCTAACCTCCGGGCTCTACTGATAAGGATCAACATGAGCGTGTATGAGGGAGCTAAATTTGGATGGGGGACCTTAGGGCCCCCCATCCAAATTTAGATTTAATCGGTAAAAATGTGTTGTAAAAATTCTATAAAAATGAAAAATGTCTTCAACATTATTCTGGTTTACTAGGTGTCACAGGACCTCAAATCTCACCATTTTAGTATGAAATATTTAAAATTTTCCCAGGCCCTCTCTATCATGACAGTATTCCAGGGGTCGAAAATAATTGTTAAATTTTATTTTAAAAAAGTATTTTTTAAACTTTTACTTTTATTTCGATTTAAAAAAAAAGTAAAAGTTCGAACATAACTTTTTGGGCTTAAACTTTTTTTTTAAAAAATTTTCTGTAATTTTTCAACTTATAATATAAAAGTTTTAAAGTAATTGTTACTAAAATACGTAAAAACGTTTAAAGGAATAAATGAAAGCAACTAATGTTTATTTTTGGTTTTGTATTAACAAATATATTTCAGTAAACAAAAAAAAAAAAAAATTTAAACAAAGAATTTCAACTACAATAAATCCTATAAGTTTGTGGAATTTAGATTATGTCATATCAATTATTTTAAGCCAACGAATCCTAAAATTCTTGAATTATTATCCTAAAATACTGAAATTATTATTGATTATTATTTAAATTTTAACGTCCATTATTATTAAGTAGGAATTTTAGGACGGGTTATCTATAGGTTACCACCCTTTTCTAGCCAGGATAGGGCAGATGAATTTTCTCTTTTCTAAAGAAAAGCCCCCACCCCTAGTGGGAATCGAACCCACGACCTTTGGCACGGAGTGTTAAGTACTCACGCCTTAACTCTCACGGCCACCGGGCATCCAAACTTTTATTTGCATTTAAAAAAACTAAAACAATTACATGAACTTTTTTCCCGTTGTGACACATTGTTACTTCAATTCCTTTCGACCGCGTTAACTTTACACAACAATTCTTTTTTAACTCGGTATATATACGTCACGTCATAATTTGTATAATGAATTCATATAAACAGTTACTATAAGATACCTTACAACAAATAAATTAAAAATAAACTACCTCGTTTAGCTTTAAGTTAAAGAATAAGAAATAACCACTGATATCCTTCATTCTGAAAAAAATATTTTTTATCATCTTAATAACTTAGTCCTCAAAACTAAAGTCGTTCAATTCCTTATTTTGCTAATTCCATTTTACTCACTTTATACAGTCGATTAGTAATTATGATATGATTATGATCCTACTATATCATATTATGATACTTCGGCTCAAATGTAAACCATTTATTTACAGTCTTAACCTGCCAAGTATCTATTCTCTACAAACGCTTCTAGATTGAGGTGAAGACTTAACCATCGATTTCCTTCATCCTTGTAGCATTACTCGTCATCCATCTTAATGATTGTCTGTATCTAAAAGGTAAATAGGACAAGGACATTACATCACTAGAATGTACACAGCTTCCCTACATGGCTTCGTTACGGTAATACAGGCTACTTACTCTGTACAATCGTTTCCACGTACTGTCTTATTTACGTTCGCAACATTTTCCTTTGATTTATACAGTCTGGTAATAGTGTATTTTTAAGGTGATAGGGCGTTATTGACCTAATTGTAAAGCAGTTACGTGCTTTGGTCAACAATCAGAGACTATAACCAATGTTTCCCTATTTACAAATATAGATACAGAAATAATAAGGATGTACAGATTATTGTTTCATACTGCAAACATTGTTATGTGCTCATCATTAAGTCAGTGTTTCGGTGTATCGGTTTTCATGAGAGCAGAACTTTACGCAATGCTTACTATTCAAAAACATACAATACACAGAAACACACAGCATATCGTCCCTACCTTGTCAAACTATCGAATATGGAAAATTTCGTTATTCAGATTCAAGAATTTACTCTTGGATTGTGGACGATACGGCTTGCCGTAAATTGTCAAAACTAGAATAGCCTTTAATGCCTTAAATAAAGTATCGACTAAGACTATTCTTCAATATATTACTTTACCAATGGATAGAATATGTTCGTTCTCTTCAAGTCGAAAATTCATGAATTATCGTTAACACGTTACACTCCAGAGTTTTTTGTTTTACGTCTCGAAACTTGGTATATAGTATTAACCTAGCAAATGACTAAACGAGTTCGTTAACCAGCAAAATTGGTTCATCTGGAGGGGGGGTTACTCCAGAACTAAAGTAATAATTTGTATTAATAGAAAAGTGTGTTATTAATTTTTTTTTTTTTTTTTTTTTTTTTTTTTTGTGGAAATATTTAATAAAAGAAACACAACTCAGGCTCTGGCCCAAACATTGGCTTGATAAAGACGAGAACGGGCTCAGAAAAGTAAACAAAATACCGAAAATGTGGCACACAAGCGAACGGTCTTCAAGAAGAGAAGAAGTTGTTCTGTGCAGGTTAAGGATCGGTCACTGCCTAATCACACACGAATACCTTTTCCTCATTCTGTATCCACCTTGATGCAGCTGTGGGGAGCTTCTGACGGTGGAACATCTGTTAGTCTCATGCAGGAACTACTCTACCATAAGAAAATCGTTGAGTATCGGATCTTCAATTGAAGAAATTCTAGCGGGCAAAGAAGAAAACAAAAAAGAACTTTCCATATTCTTAAGAAGAACCAACATATTTTCAAAATTATAACTTTTATTATTAGTTTTCAAAGTAATATTCATTAAAATTATTATTACTCGTTTATTATTTATTATCCGATTTTTTTATTATATTTGAGTTAATCCTTATAATTATTATTATAAATTATTAATTCTGTTATTATCGTTATAATTGCTATTATTACTTATTCTAGCACCATTTTATTTAATTTTCATTCATTTTAATCTGTTCATTATCATTTTTATCGAATATTTCTTATTTTACCTTTGATCTACAACTGCCAATGATCGTAAAGGATAGAGGCAAAACGAACAAACAATATAATATAAACTAAATCATTCCACTATCCAAGCGGACAAATTCACGGGCACAGCTAGTAAATAAACAAATTTATATACAGGCTCCTTAGGTTTTAACTTGTGAAGTATAAGTTAGCATGATTTCCACTGTTTTGAAGTAATCTTACAGATTTTATGTATCTAAAAAGTAAATGGAACAAGGATATTACTGTACAAGGATATTACTTTACAAGGATATTAGTGTACAAGGATATTACTGTAATATGTGCTTAGTTATATAGTTCGTACGCGAGTGTTTTATATTTTTTCTGGGTTTCTTTGACAAGTTTTTCTGCAGCCAGCCGTTAATTAACCACCTTTCTCAGGAGTGTTTTTAATAATACTAAAATTTTGTGACCAACTTCTTTCTTTTAGCGCGGTTACTCCCTATCTCCATAGGGAGAACCCGCTTATGAGGTTGAACTCACGACGCAATCCGGAAGTGCCGACTCTTCAAGTTCAGTAGACTCTTTCAAGTTTCAGACCTTATAGATCACGAAAATATAGGTGGCCCAAGTTTGTATGTGTATATATATATATATATATATATATATATATATATATATATATATGTATATATATATATATATATATATATATATATATATATATATATATATATATGTCTCCTAGCCGACTCCCAACTATACCCTGTCTGCGTGGTTGTTTTAAATTGTATTTATCAGTAAAATTAGTATAGTAGTAAAATAAGCTAAGAAACGGTGAAAGGTATTGCTCATAAGTTTGGAGTGGCTGTGGTAATCAAGATTGCAGTGGCTAATCATGATGACGTAGTTTGTTTTGAATTCTCCTGTCTTTATAACCTTCCTCATAGCCTCTAACTGAAGTTATCGTTATTTCTTATTTTATAGAAAGATTTAACCCACGACAGAATGGAATTTTATTCGCCTTGAAGCACATATTTACAGTTGATTATAACAGTAAGACGAATTTGCTAGTAAAACAAGATACTTAAAATTACAACAAGATACTTAGATTGTTGGTTGTTTAGAATAGAGCCTTCTCAGCAGTAGTCAAAGAGTAAGTACGTTTTCAGTACATAATTGTATTGACTTATACAGATTAAGAATTATCCGTTTCTGTGAAAATGGGCTAGTTTGATTTGTGATGCTAATCTATTCCATTTCTTCGAGATGTACGTAACCGCGCTAAGATGATGCAGTTCCTGCGAGTCGGACTTTTTTACGATGCATTTTATTTATTTATGACCTTTACCTTGAGGATTCAGCTCCTGCTAAGACGCATAGTTATTTACGACGTCCTTAAATGCTAGTCATATTTTCCGTAAGTACCAATCCGAGCACAAACCTTGGCACGTGTCGGCGAGTCATGTTTGAACTAATTGTCTTCATGACCCCGTCCTGTCAGTCATAGTAACACAGTGCTCATTACTAACTCCCCACGCGGGGGATTGAGTTTCTTTCAATGTATTTATAAATGTCTACGTCGGAGGAAGCCATATTGGACTTTAGAAATAACTGTGTACGTAGGGACGGACGTATAAAGGACGTAGATACTAATTCATAGCTTATGTCCACGTATAGGTTTGTTTAATGTTGGCATTTATTGACTAATAAAGTTAAGTGTATATGGAGATAGTTAGCCGCTGTAGAGATACGAAGACAGGTATAGTTGGGATTCGGCTAGGAGAAAAACGTCAGACTTTCAAAAAGAAATCTGTATTTTGGACGTTTCGACTGCAACAATGGCAGCCTTCTTCAGCACTAGAGAATGCCTAGGGGGGAGGGAGGAAGACCTCGAGGACAACTTAGGTAACCATGGTAGAAGTAAGCCATGCTACCTAAGTTGTCCTCGAGGTCTTCCTCCCTCCCCCCTAGGCATTCTCTAGTGCTGAAGAAGGCTGCCATTGTTGCAGTCGAAACGTCCAAAATACAGATTTCTTTTTGAAAGTCTGACGTTTTTCTCCTAGCCGAATCCCAACTATACCTGTCTTCGTAATAAAGTTAAGTGTGTTCTCAAGACATAATATTTTCACATGGGTCAGTCGGTGACTGCTGAGACGATGTTTCATACACTGGGTACAACATATGGTTCGCTGTTGTCTCTTCTTTCACTGGTTGGTAAAAACCGTAAAATATTGGGTCATTTTAGTACAGTGTGTTGAAATTGGTACAGACCTACACTGTTTTATGTTTGGCCAAAGTATGGGAACAGACTCTTTAGTATTAATTAAATGAAAATATCCTAGGAATATTGTTTTGTACCAATTTCCCCACAGGGGTCTCCCGTAGTCTAGTGGCTAGCGCGCTGGATTCATAAGCGGGAGATGGTGGGTTCGATTCCCACCTCCGGCAGGAATTTTCTCATCTCAAGGCTCGCTGGGAAAATTCCTCGCTGCACCCTGGATGTCGGCGCTAATGACCTAGAAGTAGACGCGCCGTAAAAAAAAAAAAATAAAAAAAAAATTTCCCCAGACTGTCCTAATATGACCCAATTTTACGGTATTTCATCATTGAGCATTAAAAAATACTCAGCGTGTGCTAGTGGCCTTAGAAATAAGTATTACATAAATATTTTCTGAAAATCGAAATGAATTTCGTTACAAAAACAATTTTACTCGAAATGTACGGAATGGTTTCTCGATTAACGGTCTCATATTTTAATAGAATGTTTAATGATTCTTATATACCCAATTTTATAGCCCTTTTTAACATTTACTACTAAAGTATAGTCGTCTTTAACATATAATAATTGTGTTTAAGTGTTTTTAATATTTGCTGGCTATTTATATCCGTCATATATGCTGAAAGTATATATTTATTTGTGCTTTCTGCGTATACACAAGCAAGTTATTGATTTTAGTTGAGTTAATATTCTGTTAATTTATAGATTATTTTTGGTCATTCAAATAGACGTTCTGGGTGATCTCGTAATCTGGAGTCAGTAAACTGTTAGTGTTTCGTTACAACTGAAGTATAAATATCTGTTTCGCCGCTCATGTAGTTAAGAATGCGTTAGTTCTAAGGGAAGTCTGGGTCAAAGTAAATAGTTCTTGTCAATTAACATTTCTTTCGGTAGGGCTTTTTTTCTTAGCAGCTTGTTTTCGGAATTTGTTCATTTTGTCCGCCAGTCGTTGAATGCCTTATTTTTGGCTATTTTGCATAAATCAGTTTATGTATTTTTTTTACGTCTACCGTTGTGTTCAACGAAATTTATTCATGTTTAGAGAACCAAAACATTGTGATATGTTAGTTCTCCTTTTTTATTCTTAATAAATCTGTTAAAATCTAAATAACGAGTGGGTGTTGTAAATGGTCCTCATAGAGTGTAATGAACGCAATCGGGTACAAATTACAGTCATAATTATAGAAAAATGGTGTGATTACGTTGAATGAAACGCGGAATGTCCTCTTCCTCCTTCTTGTGATTGTATATGGAGCAGTGTGCAAATCCTGTCTGTTCGCCATGGTCTACTGTTAAGGTGCAACCTCTCTGACATAGTTTTCGTGATAAGCCGGACCATGCCCTATTTGATTTATTCTCATTTTCTTCGAGTAATTAGATAAGTACGACGCGTTTTTGAGTCTCTAGATTGCTAGGAGCATTCGGTTAGGACAACTACCAAGTGCATTGGTGACGCATTTGCGGCATTTGACAGTTGGTCATTAATATTCATAATAGATATAGCCATGTTACGCAATATCAGCACGGTTTTAGGTCAAGAGGTCAACGAATTGGGAATTCCTTATAGTCCAGATGTTTTATGATGAAAACAAAATTATAAACAAACATACGTCAACATTCGGTCAGCGGATGATCTTAATAATTTCTAGCTAGAGTCAGGAGTAGAATATAAACACAGATGTGGGCGGGTGACAGGTGGCAGCTGTCCGAAGTAGGTTTTTCTACGGGAGACCCGGGGTTATTTCGAGACGAAACGTAGGGCGTGAGTCTCAGAGGCTTGTCATTCGAAAATACGTTTTGGGTCGTCAAACATTAAAGGATTATGGAATTGGATAAATCATTATGAGATGATTTTATCGTCCTCTTCGGGAGGAAACCTCTGATGTAAATCGTGCCATACAAATTGTAAGATTTTGGCGTATGTAAGATTTTTGTATATATATATATATATATACATATATATATATATATATATATATATATATTAGTTGAGTTTAAATTAGCGAAAATTAAACAGATCTGCAAAGAAAAAATGTTAGATCAGCTAGATGGAATCCTTTCGTTTAATTTTATGTTTCAATGTTTCATGAATCCAAATACGATCTTCATTTTTGTCCATCCCGGTTCTCTTTCAAAAAAAAAAAAAAAAAAAACATAAAAATTTTCAGTTAGTTTCAATGATCTTAAGGGCAATGTCAATTGGAAACCAACTGACATTAACATTTTTCGGTTTTCGAAAGACATTCTTTTCTTTATTCTCTTTCTTTTATTCTTTTCATTTATACATTTTCGCACAAGTTTTTATTCTCCAGCATAGTCTGTGTCCTTCTTGAAAGTCTAATAGTAGTCACGTAACATATTGAGGTTCCACTGAATAACAACACAAGCGATACGTATTAAAAGAAAATGTGTTTTGCTGAAAAACTAAACTCGATGGAAATTTTTGAATACTTTTTTTCGGTTTCAGCAAGCAATGTTCCATTGGGAGAATTAAAAAAATCTCATACCTATGTATTTGTTTGTTTGAGTGAAATATTTGGAGGAAAAAAAACTCATGGTCAGCGCCGTAGCATGTAATAGTGTCACACAACAATATATTTCGTGCCCCTGAGTTGGGTGTGCTTTCCTGAGTAGCATTCATGTCAGGATTTTTTTTTTAATTCCTTGTTTCATTTATTCAGTTTTTGTCAGTGTACTTATTTAAAAAACGATGTATAATATTAGGAATCAACGAGTAAATCCCATTATGTAGCAATGGGACAATACAAATGTTCATTTGCTATAATTTTTGCTGGTACTTACATGGATCCGGATCATGAAATGAAAACTCAATTAAAGTTGTGGCAATATAGCGACCGAAAGACCATTTATTAATATTATTAACGAGTTGGATTGACTAGAGTTTCGATATAACCTTGAGCGAGCGGAAACGCATAGCAATTATACCATTAACATAAGTGCTACTGGTTTCCTAGGTTATATAACATTAGCACTTATGTCAATTGCATAATTGCTATGCGTTTCTGCTCGCTCAAGGTAATATCGAAACTATAGTTAATCCAACTCGTTGGTAATATAGATCACTGGTTTTTCGGTGGAAAATGGGCCGATATGCAATTGAACATTCCTTGAAAAGAGTACTTTTACAGTCGTTTTTAAATCCCAAATACTCATTTTACTAACCGGAAGAACAGCACAAAGGAATTAAAGAACATAACAACACTAAGAAGTGAAAAAAGAAACAATAAATATAACTTGTAAAAAACACAAATATAACAGTAAGTGAACACAAAACGATGACTAGATCGGAAGAAAGAACAGCAAATGGAATTACCCATACGAATGAACCAATAGAAACGCTTCATTTGAGTTCTCATTTCATGATCCGGATCCCTGAACGAGACCCACTTGTCGAGATCGGAGCAACCAGTACGTAAGTACCGTTTTGTTTTATCACCTCTGAAAGAACCTGTATAACAATTAAAACTAGTGGGACATATACATTCTGTAAGCCAGTAAATTTTTTTTTATTTAAATAATTCCAAACTGGTATTAGAAATCTGTATTGTTACAAGATGCTTCCTGAGAAATAAAGTCAATTTACGTAGCTCTTGTGGGTTGTCATTATTTTTAGTTGTGCTTCCGCACGACTATATAAGCATATAAGCATCCATTAACACCTTTTTCACTGATAAACTTACAAAGACAATAAAAAAATCCTACCCTTCCCTAAATTTTGGTTTGAAAACTATCAACAAACTCAAAACCCTCTATACCAAACTCAAAGATGCCATCCCTTTTGAACAAACCACCCGTTGTGTTTACCAAGTCCCTTGCCAAACCCCTTCCTGTAATGGTGCATGCATAGGAGAAACCATAAATGACATTCACTCACGTCTCACACAACATAAACGAACCATCACTAATAAAGAAATAGATAAATCTGCACTTGCAAAACACGCCATTACACAAAAACACACTTCGACGACACGAAAATTCTTTCTACACAACGAAACAAAAAAAGACTACAGATCTCGGAATGTGTACACATAAACTTAAACAAAAACAATATAAACTACAAAACTGACCAACTAGGCATTTCTCCTATGTACGCTAATATTTTCCAAATACTCTCCCGACCTCCCACCTAGATTTTTCCCATGCCCCTTGGGTATCCTTCCATTAACACCTTTTTCTCCTTTCCTGTCATAAAATGTCATAAACAGGCCTTTGATCCCTACCGACCTCCCACCACCTGCTGTTTTCAACTACATATACCCCCAGT
This sequence comes from Gonocerus acuteangulatus, assembly GCA_946811695.1. Taxonomy (NCBI): domain Eukaryota; kingdom Metazoa; phylum Arthropoda; class Insecta; order Hemiptera; family Coreidae; genus Gonocerus; species Gonocerus acuteangulatus. Next base: position 18,247,225 of record OX328128.1, read on the forward strand.
AGATTCCTTTCTCCTTAGACACTTTCACAATGGTTACTTAATTGCCAACCTTGGTCTTCCTCTGCCGCTCGGCATTTCCATTGGTATGTAGTATCTTATTTTCTTTGTAAAATTTATTAATGTTACTATTAGCTACTATATTTGTCATTGGTATGTAGTTTCTTATTTCTTTGTAAAATCAATTAATGTTACTAATTACTATTAAAATCAATTATTGTACCTTTTGTACTTTTTCATTCTAAGAATTTAAGACGATATGTTCTTTTATAAGTTAATTGTATCTATAGTTCTGTTACCTATCACAATTATAAAAATTTTTTTCTGTTTTTGTATTAATTTCTCTTTTTTTTTTTGTCATTTTAGCTGACGAAGGCTACCAATGAGCAGCCGAAACGTCCGAAATATAGATTTTTTTAAAACAAAATCATATTGAGGTTTATTTAGCCGAATCCCAACCATTCCATCTTTACTTATATAAGCATATTTCGAGAGTTCCCACTATAGCTGAGAAAGGCGTTCAGTCAGCCGGATGTCAAAGGTAAATGAACCGGAAGAAGGGGCTAGAGCTAAATATAGCTACAAGTGAATTGAAGATGGGGAGGAAGCATAGAATAAACAGAGACGGTCTGAGTACTGACAGCTGGGTTGGATAAATTTTATCCCAGATGTTTTGCCCTAAGGCCCAAACACTTCCAAGATGTCGGATAAGTCGACAAAAAACGTCGGCCCTGTTTGGTAAACTGAACGCATTTCTTAGCAACGCCCACAATATTATAGCACTTTCCCCCGAAGGAAAGTAACTATTGAGGCTGCACTCATGATCGAATTTTTGAAAAATATCTTTAAATCTTTATCGATCCTACCTAGTAGACACCGAAAATGACCCCCGTTAAAATTTATATATACATATATATATATATATATATATATATATATATATATATATATATATATATATATATATATATATATAACTTTTTGTTTTTTGGGATTTTTGGTGATGCATTGTAGAGAAAAAATCGTTTTATTTAATGCACAAATCGTGTAAGTTGTAGTTCTCTTAACAACCACACAAATGGCAGCACTCGCTTGTGGAGTCAGTAGATCCCTCCGTCAGCTAACAGCACTACTGGTTAGGGATGGGCGATAGGAGTTATTATTTTTTTTTAGAATTGAAGTTCTCAGCATCTGGAGGGCTGTGGTATTAGGGTGGGTTTACACTTGCTAGTTATTGCAGGAAATTTATATCAGACAGAAATTGCGACTAGGGTAAACCACGAGCAATTTATGTCTGAAATATGTATTTCTATCACGAACTATAAGTGTCGACACTTCTATACCACCATGTGTAAACACAGATTTTTACGAGAAGAATTTAATTTCAGAGATAAATATCTTGGCTACTAGCTGTATTGTCGACACTTCTATACCAACAGATGTAAACACTGATTATTTGTGCTTTCGGTGAATTTATCGCAAATTAGAACAAACCCAGAACTGTCCTATACATATCCATGACATAAATGTCTAGCTATTTCTGTCAGTATGTAAACCTTCAAGAGAATATCTATCCAACTCCTGACATATATTTCCTGCGAGAAGTGTCCGATGTAAACGCACCCTTAAATACTGACACGTCTGGTGAATTAAATACTGAAAAGTAACCTTCTGGTGAATTCAACCAACTACATAATGTAGCCAGAAAATAACTTTGTGTTCCAGGCTCGTCTGTAGCCTCAGAACGTGTATTTTCAGCCGCTGGAAAAGGAATTTCTGAGCAACGGACCAGACTGAGCCAAAGAAAAGCGGAAATGTTGTTTTTCATTTCTGGTAATATGTGCCTCAAGGAGCACAACTATAACAGTTTGAAATAATTGCACTTTTTTGTGCCTCTTGATTGTTTTATCTTTGTAAATGCTTTTTATAAATTTAGATAAATTCGTTTTTCGTTATAAACCTTTGAGTAATCTTATAAATATACCTAATCCTGCAAGTAATAGATAATTCAACACAATAACATTAAATTCTTCATTGGACAGGCATGTAAGGAATAAGGGAAGACACTATCGATAGTATCGATATTTTTAACCGATAGTATCGGCCTATCGATAGTATCGATATTTTTAACCGATAGTATCGGCCTATCGAAAGTCCTGAACTATCGACTAACAACTGGTCTAGTTGCTAACCACTTGCACATTAACTAAAGTCAAGAAAATTGATTTCCTTCCTGTGTTTGTTATTGAAATCATTAAAAAGTATTGAATTGAGTGATTATTTAATATTTTGTGTTGTTAATCATCAACTCGAGTCATGAAGAGAGCATTGATACATGTTGGAGCTGCTCCCATGCAGCCCTCCAATGCATCACAATAGCTTCCAAAACCTTGTCACTAGCGGGGATACTGTTGATGTGACTACAGGACTTGGATGAAGATTATGACGATGACAATTAAATATATGAAATATTTTATTCAAATATTGTAATAAAGTAGTTAATGTTTTACTATTTTAATTTTTGTTTGATGTTAATAACACCAAAGCGGCGCTAATGGCCAAGAAAAAAAGAAAAAAGAAAAAAAGTAACACCCAAGAACCACTTACAGCACAAGTGGTGTAACTACTTTGAAGTGCTCAAAATTACAACAAAATTCAAAATATTTTCTTTAAAATCTAAATTAAGTTAAAAAGACCTTTTTGTAAAGTTTCAATGAAAAATGGAATAAGAAAAACAATACTTATTTATAAATAAAAACTCTAGTAATAGCATTAATATCTAAGAACGACAAAAATGTTACTTACACCACTTGTGCTTTAACGGGCTCATATATATATATATATATATATATATATATATATATATATATATATATATATATATATATATATATATATATAAGTAAAGATGGAATGGTTGGGATTCGGCTAAATAAACCTTAATATGATTTTGTTTTAAAAAATCTATATTTCGGACGTTTCGGCTACTCATTGGTAGCCTTCGTCAGCTAAAATGACAAAAAAAGAAATTAATACAAAAACCAAAAAAATTATGATTGTGATAGGTAACAGAGCTATAGATACAATTAACTTATAAAAGAACATATTGTCTTAAATTCTTAGAATGAAAAAGCGAATTGGTACAATAATTGATTTTAATTGTAATTAGTAACTTTAATTTATATATATATATATATATATATATATATATATATATATATATATATATATATATATATAGATATATTCTTGAGTTTATGAGCTCCTACGGAATACTCATTCTAACAGGACTGGTAAATCATAGACTAAAAATTCAGACACCGTTGTTTTCCTTACAGTCTGTTCTATATTTTACGTCGCCTTCACTATTCGAATATTTTGAGGCCCACAATACCTGAAAACTGCTATTGAAAACTACTGTTTTTATTTCTCAAAAGAACACTTTTACTACTTCTGAGGGTGATTTTTTAGCTTAAGGGGAAGTATATCAAAGCTGATTTTTGCGCCTATTTAGCAATGCGTTAACTTCTCAATAATTCATTAAAAAGGTATTATTTGTGAACGTTTTATTTTTAATAACTCTTTTTAAGTTGTTTTATAAATTTTTATCTTTGTCCAGTACAATAAAAAATATTGTAGGTCTATTTATTATTAGAATCAAGGCCTGCTTCTTAAATTTTTATGATTTTATTTATTGAAAAAATACTACTAACATGTTTTTAATCACTGTTAAACTTTTTTTTAACTATAGTTTGACTACAGTGGCGATGAGCACCAACCTCTTTTGTTTTAATAGCAGCCGAAAAACATAAAAGCACATAAAATATTTAACATAAAATTGATGTCTTTCGTTAGTATAGTCTATTACGAAGATTATTGGAATTTGTTGGTTCTGAATATTCCATTTTGTTCTAAAATCTTTGTTTGACAAAAATTGTTTCCATGTTATAGATTTTCCCAATAATATTATCATAAACGCAGATAAAACCCTTTGTATCTTATTCTCAGTAAAGGTTTAGAACAATAATCCTCCCGGAGTTGTATGTTACAAGTTCCCGGTGTTGTAATCCTTTCGGGTCTTCCTGGTATTTCTGGTAAATTCACAGGAACTCATTGGTGAATTCTCATTTCTCTTCTTGGAACTCCAGCCATTGTTGTTCGACAACAAAGACCTATAAGGTTAGTATTATTCAATAAACTGGCTAAAATTAGTCCAGTAAATAATAGATTTAAATAAATAAACAGGGTTTTGGCAAGTAAGGTTAAACCCTGTCAATGGCATGTTTCTATCCGTTCTTGTTCCAGAGCTGTGCTGTTCTAAAGGTCATTTAGGAAAGAAACGTGTTTTTTGTTTTGTTTTTTTGTAGAAGAGTTTTAATTTTCCCTGCTTGTACACATTATACTTCAGCGTTTTCTTGCTTTTTTGAAATAAGCAAAAAATACGCTTTACGGCTATAGTACAATAATATGCACATGTATCTTTTTCAAACCGGAATAACTGTTCAATTATTTTTAATTACTTGGATAACATAACTGGTAATTTACATAATCTCCATGCCTAATGATAAAAGTATATTTAACATTTTTCAACTACATATTTTACTTATTTTATTTTTACAAAAATATATTTTTCGACTGTCCAACATTTGTTCTAAGTATATTTATAAATTCATTGTGTCGTATATGAAATGGCATACTAACATCAGACTAGGCGGTTAACCATTATGGCTTGGTTGCTACAGACATTCATTAAATTAATTATTTTGTGGAAAGTACTTAAAAAAAAATATTATTATGATTATTAAATTTTAACGTCCATTTATTATTAACTAAGAATTTTAGGACGGGTTATCTATAGGTTACCACCCTTTTCTAGCCAGGATCGGGCTGATGGCTTTTCTTTTTTTAAAAGAAAAGCCAACACCCCAAGTGGGAATCGAACCCACGCCCGGGCTCCGAAATGAAATGATTATTGCAATGTTCTATTTTTGGGTTCATTGTTATTTCGATTTGGACAATCAAATGTACAACTTCCCTGACGTTATTTTTTGTGTGTTTTTTTTACGAATGAGTATTTCATTTACATAAGGCAGTTAAGGCATACATACATACCTACACACATATCTATATATATATATATATATATATATATATATATATATAAATTATCATACATATTATTCCTCATGGGCTTTTTTTGCCGGTACGCCATAACTTCGTTAATACTTGATCAATGTTTATAAATGAGGCATCATTTTAAAGCTTTTCTTAACCGCTACACTGGAAAAAAATAATTAATTTACTAACATTTCGAAATATTCGTAAACGGTTTTAGTCAGTGTTTAGCGCGCGCTCGTTACGATCGGTCGGTCGCTTGCGAAATTCAACACGGCAAAGTGGGCCGAGGACGTGACTTATAAATTTGTACAAGAATACTTAATGTATGAGTGCCTCTATAACTGTAAACTCCCGAAATATAAAAATAAAGGTGCCCGGGATGCAGCTCTTCGAGAATTAAGTGAGGCGATGGACATCCTGTGGTTCGGAAGCTAAGAAGCTTACTCTAAATTGATAAAACTAAGGTCAACCTATTCACAAGAGGTGAAGGAAGATCAACAACTGAACTAAACAGTACAGTTGACACTAAGCAGTGGACGCTAAACAGATAGTGGACACTACTTGCACTAAACTCTAAGCACTAATCACTAAGCACTGATTACAGGAACCATTAATCACTTATCACTTGCACTCGCACTAATCAAAGTGTAAATGGGCCCTCAGAACATATTGTTCTGCTCGGCTATTCTAAGACGACGAAAACAATAGTGAGAATGCTTCGCACGGGTCGAGGAGTAATATTTAATTAAATATGTTTTATACACATAAATTTGGAAACCACAACCCACTTGATATTTTATTGTCAACTAGCTGTTACTCAGTGTGCCATGCTGCACCTACTTTCTGCCTATGACCCTCCCCGTATCAAGATCTACCTGTATACACAGTTACGTCAAAATCGGTCAAACGTTGTGAATTTGATATATCTGTCAAGTACTTCATAATGCACGACAGAGGCCCCAGCACCACAGCATGCTGGTAAGATAGCTCTTATCAAAGAAAGGCCAGCGCTCCTCAGTTAGACAGTGACTGTTGAAATAAACTGCATTACATGATTATATAATGATGTAAAGTCATCAATGGGTGCGAGTTATTCTAATTATCAAGAACATCAACAAATAAATTTGAGACATTATTCAAAATGGCTGTCGATTCAAAAAGGCCGTCAGAATCTGAATGGTTCAGTGTAGCCAATTTTTTCTTGAACAAAACTGTTGACCTTTTGACCAAATTTTTAAATTTGACTATTTTGACCTTGTCTAGGAGATTGCACGTATCAAGACCTACCTATGTGCCAAGTTTGGTCAAAATCGGTCAAACGGTGTAGATTTGTATAATGAACAAACAGACATACGGACAAACAGACAGACACGTGATTTATATATGTATATATAGATATAGATATACTATTGCTCACATGTAAATCATCTTGAGATCTTAAGATAGATTCAGAGGGCTAAATCAAAAATTTTATTTGGGCCCCAGAAGATTTTCAAGATGGCAATCTAGGCTAGATAAGTACAGGCCTAAGGTTCTCTCTGAGTGACGCATAGATGGAATCTTGCCTCATATCTTCTTGCAACACGTCTGTTGAAGTTTACACTGCTGCTATTGCACTCTTGCGGCAGTGACCTCAATTACTCACTATCGCGGGAACGAAGGGATAAGGTATGTATCTATTAAAGTGCACTAAACGAACTATTACACGAAATGAAATGCACAAAAATATATTTGGAAGGTTTATTTACTATACTCGTAGTGTGCATCATGCAAACTAAATTACCAAAATATTATTATTACAATTTGAACATCCACTTATAAGATACAGATATTTTTAGGGCGGGTTATCTACAGATCAACACCGTTTTCTAGCCTTGATAGGGGTGATGTATTTCCTCAAAAAATCTGCAAGTGGGTATCGAATCACCAACGTTAGACACAATGTATTTTCGCATTAACATAGTCACTGGGCTTCATCACCGTAACAGAGCAGCATTTTCTACATAAATAAAAAATTATGAGATTATATTACATTTTGAAGGCAATTTAGTCGGGGAAAATCAAAGTCATTTTCTTGAATTTACAAATAACAAATAAATAAACGTTTTTCGATTATTAATATCAAAAGTTTTTTATGGGATGTTAATGTCTGACGAACGGAAACCCTCTTTTTTCAAGGGCAATAGTTTGCAGGCGTCAATTTTTAATCTAGAAAACCTAAAATTATTTCGAAAGAAGAAGGTTAAATCTAGTAAAGTACGTAGAATTTTTTAAGAAATATTAATTTTTTTCAAAAATAGTGAACAATTATTTATTTTCTCTTGAAAAATCCGTCAAAAATCGGTCATAAAATCGTTATAATTCAATCCTACGTACTGTACTAGCAGACGTCATTAGGAGGCTGCAGTATAAATTTAAAGTTGATCAGGCAAAAATTGATGACACCAGAATATCGCCCGATTTCAAAAACATAGTACAAACAACTTTTCTTATTTATTTATTTTTTTTTTCATAATTTCTAGTAATCAAGATAAAAAAAAATGGGTGTTATTTTTAAAATGTATTGAAAAAGGAAAAAAAAAAAACTTACAAATTAAAAAGGGACCGATTGAAGCTCGCTTGAAAAATTATCATCAAATCCTCATAACTTGACATCGGGACTCGGAAAATTGTATTTTTTTGCCCATTTAAAAACTTTTTCTTCACAAACACACTCTTGGCTATGATTTTTGATTAGTTAAGGAAGAATTTCAGCCCATCAAAAAAATGTAAAAAAAAAAAACCACAACAACAACAACAAGGTAGTATTACACCCCTTGACAATAAAGGTATTCTCTTCTTTCCTAATGTTTTATGCAATGTCAAATACAAAAAAAAAAAAAATTCAAAAAAATAAAATTCAGAATCAAATACCTCATGTAAGTCATGTTCAGTGCCTTATGTATTGAAGAATTCAACATACCTAAAACAAAAACGAAAATATAAAAATCATGCAAATAATAAATACGCATTGTATATAAATGTATATTCTCTACACATAGGTTTTAAAAAAAAATTCCGTCTAGAATCTAGAACTAAGCTTATTCTTCAGAAATTTGGCTTTTACGCTGCATTCCTGGAGAACAGGCTTAAAATAACACACACACACACACACATATATATATATATATTATTTTTGAGGTTCTTCGCTGGGGAGAATTATTTGTGTTAATACGGCATTCTCCAGCGGTCGATTTATTTGCGTAATATTTCGCAGAAATCACATTCTGTTTTACGGTCCATGTCTTTAAATTTATTTATTTTTATTTTTTGTACTTGTTATTTTATAATAACCTATATATTCAATTGATCATATTGCCATATGGCAAGTTTCAGATTTACATTGTTGTACCGAGGCCTGTTGACATAGAGTAGAGCCGATGTGACTGCTTTGAGACTGTTCTACGTCTTGCTTCTTTGCGCTTGCTTGTATTTTCCCACCCGATCTTCCTTCAATAGTTCTGAGAACGGGTTTCCATGTGGGATGTAGAATGACACCTTCATCTCTGTTCAGAGCTTGAATATTTCGACAGCCTCTCTTACTAGCCTTCTTTGACGATTGTCTTCTTTGGCTAAGACTCTGGCTTCGTCAAAAAGCATTTGCCCGGGACATTCTTCACCATGTCTTGCAACGGCAGACGTTTTTGTGCGTCTCAGACGGTAGTCAGCGCAATGTTGGCCTATTCTAGTGGCTACTTTCTTCCCCGTCTGTCCTACGTAGACTGTCCCACAGTCGCAAGGGAGAAGATAAACGCCTTTGTCTTGCAGCCTCTGTTTATCTTTTGCCGATCCTAGCCGGTCGCCTATTTTATCCAAAGGTCGAAAAGCGACGTCTACTCCTCGACTTATGAACAGTCTGCCTATCTTCTCACTTATCCCTCGGACGTATGGCAGCGATACTCTGTGACTTAGTTCTTCTTTTTGTGTCTCAACAATTTCTTTTTGTTTTTTCTTTTTAATACGACTGACTGCTCTATCTACTTCCCTTGTTGCATAGCCGTTAGACTTGAGGTCGTTCTTGAGGAAAGCGAGTTCTTTATCTAGGTAGGCTTCAATATATACATTGTTCTGTTACAAAAATTATTACTAGTGGTTATTTTCACATTTTTGTATATGGCGATATGGTCTATGACTGAAAAAGAAATAGAGCGCATTTTTGTAATTCATTGTACCTTATTGTCTAAACTAACATATTTTAAATTATATCTTTATCACTAAATATGACAATACAATCAATCTCTTAGTGCAGTAGAGGTGTTCGATATTTGTAGTTATTCCATCTTAAGCCAACACAAACAAACTGGATGGTTTACCTCAACTTCTAAGACATCTAAAGCCCTCTTTAAGAAGAAATTTAATTTTATTTTGAATCAATTATAAAATAATTTGTTTTGTTGAGAAATATTTATTTGAATAACCATTATGCAATTCAAACAAAGAGATCTGGATAACAGGATTTTTTAAGCACTTTCTATTTTATACTATGTAGCTAGTGAGCGTTCATCTTCTTGGGTAGAGAATAATACATTAAGTACTGGCAGAGTCCATCACGGCAGGCTGAACTCGGCAAGGCACTACCACGGTAGACGGACCCACCACGGCAGAAGGCCCCACCACGGCAGAAGGCCCCACCACGGCAGAAGGCCCCACCACGGACGGTTTTTCCCCTAACGATCCCAACGCCTGAGTTCAGGTCTTCAATCAGTCGCTGGCAGAATTCTTGAAGCCTGCACACCACCTGTGAAGTACCTTTCATATAAACCTGAACTTCTACGCTCCTCTTGGCACAGTGGCACACTTCCTTCACATATTGAGTGGGAGATAGAGTTTATACATTTCCACTAAATTGTAATATTATATTCTTTTTAATGTGAAAACCCGAAAGAGAACTTCATAAGGGTCATAAGGCGGAAGATTTATTATTAGTATTTACTTAAAAGTCCGTCACGCAGGAGCTGCATAACTAAGCACTTTCCTCAGAATTCGGGTAGTGTAGACTGCTTTCCAGAACAATTTGCTTAAAATATACTACATAAATAAAATAAAAACATGAATAGTTCTCTTTTAAATTTGTAATGAGTAACTGATCAATTATTAATTTGCTTCCAGAGTTACGTTTACACATGGTACCTATTACACTACGTAATAAATACAAAAAGCCTCATATTATCGTATTTTGATCTAACGCAGAAACAGGATACAGTCACTCTAGTGGTAGAAAGCGCTCCTTGCGGCGGCTTTGTGAACCTACGTGTGGCGGGCTTTTCTATTAAAATATATTACAAATTAAACCCCCGCTTTCCGATTGACCGATTCAGCTCATTTTTACAACACATCTTTCTCATGAGTTACCCACGACGTATACCGCGTTTCGTTACAATACAGCAGAAATTACGACCGGTATGAGGTTACGAGCGGTATATTAGGAATTTGAGTCCGGAGTAAATCCCTCCCCTTCTAATGAACCGATTTAGTTTATTTTTACAACACATATTTACCTGTAGATTACCACTACGAATACCGACTTTCGTCGAAATATACCAAAAATCACGTCTGGTAGTGGCGAATTGGTATTGTGGGTCCGGAGTAAACCCCCCCCCCCTCCTAATGAACCGATTTAGTTTATTTTTACAACACATATTTACCTGTGGATTACCACTACGAATACCGAGTTTCGTCGAAATATACCAAAAATCACGGCTGGTAGTGGCGAATTGGTATTGTGGGTCCAGAGTAAACCCCCCCTTCTAATGAACCGATTTAATTCATTTTTATGTCTCACTTTTCTCTCTATATTACCACTGCGAATACCAAGTTTCGTTGAAATATTACAAATATTACGGCTGACATAGTCTAATTAGTGTTTTGGGTTCCGGGTAAACCCCCCCCCCCCTTCCGGTGGACCGACTTTGGTGGTTAACGAACTCGTTCAATCGTTTACTAATTGAATGCTATATACCATGTTTCGTGACGAAAAAACAAAAACTCTGGCCGCTATCGTGTTAACAGACATATATATATATATATATATATATATATATATATATATATATATATATATATATGCATATATATACATATATATAGATATATATAAATTTTAACGGGGGCATTTTCGGTGTCTACTAGGTAGGATCGATAAAGATTTGAAGAAATTTTTCAAAAATTCCGTCATGAGTCCAACCTCAATAGCTACTTTCCTTCGGGGGAAAGTGCTAAAAAGATCAACTTTTTAACCAAATGAAATGAATTTTCACACACATATATCCCTTAGTTAGTGGCGTGCTTTTTCTTCCATAACTAGTAGAGTCAGGTCACCAGTGACCCGAATTCTAAATTGATTTTTTGGGTAATGTAATTAAAGAAGAATAATTATAAACACAAATATTTATTGAAATACGGGTCATTTATTAATATAATACAATTGTTATCAAAATTTATATTAAATAATCGTTAAAAAAGTAGTGCCGAATGGAAGGTATGAAAATGATGGCGTTGTTTGTTTACAAAATTAAAATTTATGTAGTTTTCATTCAATAACGATAAATCAAAAACCTTAAGGCTTACGTTCATTGCAAACCAGTTAGGCATAGTCCTTATATACACATTTGGGTGGTAACCTATAGATAACCCGTCCTAAAATTCGTAGTTAATAATAAATGGACGTTCAAATTTAAATAATAATTACATACACATTTGTAAGTGGAAGGACAAAAACTACACATTTTCCTTTTCTGTCTGCTTAATTCTCCTGCTTCAGCTTTATTTCCTGAATGAATAACCATCAAACCTTGTTCTTCCGTACATATATATTAATCTTTTGTTTGAGAGGCCTAGATAAAAAAAGAATATGCGACCATAAGATGCCATAATTGTTGACTACCTTAGGCTTTTCAATAAGCTCTTCCTACCATCTGCTTTCCAGAATCTACTGACAGTTTTGTAAACATCATATGCATTTATAGCACTGAAATTGATCAAATGAAAAAAAGTCCGAATCGCAGGAACTGCATCATCTTAGCGTGGTTCCGTTCTTATCCCTTGTCTAATTTGGAAAGATTAAAATAGAAGCACCTATTATTTTGATTCCACCAGTCTTGAAAGGTCTTGATTTACGATCTTACCTGGAAGGGTCGGCTAAACTAGAAACGGTCCCGCTAGTTAGAAGGTTTTGGAATCTTGGAACTCAATATTTCTAACAATAAATTGTTTTTGTTATTTTACTTAACCAGTTTTATTGTCAAATACATTATTCAACTACAAGCAATTACAAAATAACAAGGAATAAAACAGACAAAAAGAACCGTTCGAATAAACGAAATCAATTACTTTAAACTTTTAAGCACTTATTTCTCCGATTTTTAAGCACTTATTTCTGAAATTGTTTCAGAATCTTTTTTGTAGAGAATTTAGAAAGCTTTCAAATAGTTTCTACCCACTTATGAAAATTTCCCAACCGTGTTCGAGATATTAAAGAAATTATACGAAGTTACCAAAACTTTTCTTGTCTGTTAATAAAATATTTTATTCTAACCCTTCCTTTACTCCAAACGCAACCAAAATTTCTACATATTAGTGCTGATGAAATTCGAACATGCAGAAAATTCCCAAAATCAAAGACAAAAAGAACAGTTTGATCAAGCGAAATCAATTACTTTAAAGATTTAAGCACTTATTTCTCCGATTGACATCGCCTAATCAAAACGATTATCAGAACCATTTTTGTAGAGCATTTATTAAGCTTTCTAATGGTAATCTTACGTTTACCAAGATTCTCAACCATTCTCGAGATATTAAGGAATGTATACAAAGTTACCAAAACTTCTTATGTCTGTTAATAAAATATTTTTTTCTAACCCTTCCTTAACTCCAAACGTAACAAAAATTTCAAAATATTAGTTTTAATGAAAGTAGAACATGCAGAAAATGTTTCAACTGAATCCCATGATTCTAAGTACCCAAACCAAAATCGGTATTCAAAAACTATTTTTCCAATTTTCTCGAAAACTGTTAAAGCTATCGCCTTGAAAATGGTTTCATTCGTTTTCCTAGCCCAAGAAGCCTACAAAACGAGTACTTACAAGCTTATGAACTCAAAACGTAAGCGTTACGATTTTTTTGCGCGAATTTCGCCCCAAACGCCATCTTCCACTGGACGGATTTTGCTGGTTAACGAACTAGACCTTTCAAATTGGACGACGGATTTTTGTACCAAATTTGTACAAATTTGAACCATGATTTTCGGACTCTAGGGGTTCTGAAACGCAAACTTTTCTAGTCGGCACTTCTGGATTGCGTCATGAGATCAACCTTATAAGCGGGGTTCCTCCCTATGGGGGAGGGAGGAACCGCGCTAAAAAATATAGCGAAACACCATTTCTTGGTTCATAGCCCAACATTATATTTCGCACATATTTGGTTATTTGTGGCTATTCCTCCTTTAGTAGAATTGTAAAAAGTCATCATAGCTGGTTTATTTTTTTCACTCCAGGATTCATTGATATCTTAGACAAACTTTATTGAAGTCCTTTGATAAAAAGGTGGTTTCCCATTGATCGTCAATCTTCACCGATAAAGTAGAATTACTAACGTGGTAACTTTGATGAACTACGTCTCCCCCCTCATCCGAACCTCTTTCTACAACATATTCCTCTTCTTACCGTTCCTGCCTCTTGAATAACGCCAATATTTCCTTTAAAAGTACTAAATAATTTAAATTTAGCCATTAAGAAGAGTGAAAATACTTTCAAAATAGTATATTGCGTCTTATAAATTTTAGGACGTAAACACTGGCGTCGGGTCATAATGGCCTCACGTGTTAGTACACAAACACTGGCGTCGGGTCAAATAGTTCGTTTGATGAAGATGTCACTAATACTGAAACTTGACGAAAGGAGTTCTAGGAGATTACAATGGATAGGGAAGACAATTACAATGAGTTAAAAAGCAAAAATCGAATTAATAAATACCTTCGGGTCAATATGACCCGACACCACTAATTAAGGGTTAAATATGTATGTATATATATATATATATATATATATATATATATATATATATATATATATATATCGTTTCGGAGAAAATCGCAAAAAATAAAACGAAACGAGTTTTCATTTTTGTACTTACTTATTTAAATCTTCAATGGAAACAATGTCATTGCGAATTGTTTCAAGAGATCAATCACTCAAATTCAATCTCGTGATGCTGATATAGTTTTCGTATACGGTTTCTGCGATGGCCATGTTTTAGAAGCGGCACTAGAGGAAGCGCGCCTATTGACAAGTAGAAGAGTGCTTAATCGACGAGTCTTTTTGTTAACTTTTAATAGACAACAAGAGACTGGGTCATTCTTACTTCATAATGAAGGCGACCAATTCCAGGCAGCATTAAAAGCAGATTGTCGGAGAAGGAATGGAGTCCAACGCTTGTATTAGAAATATCGCAACAGGCAATACGACAAAATTTGAATAATCGCCAGATGTACCATCTTCAAATATTGAAGAATTCATTACTTCAAAATTATGCAAAGATATTGAATTTTATTAATTGGTTACTTCGTGTGGTGAACGTTGAAGCAGGAAGTTTATTCAGTGTCAATCAACTCAAGAGAGCAATTAAGAGACCGAATCGTAGATGAAGTACACTAAAATCACCAGAACAGTGTTTAGCTGCAATTTATCAAGTCAATGCAAGATTTAATGCTTGCGTTTCTGCAAAAGGGCATCATTTAATAACTAAAACTAAATAGATGATAACATAAAAAGTATTTAAATAAATAAAATGACCCAGTCTCTCGTAGTAAATTAAAACTTAACAAAAATACTCGTCGATTAAGGACTCTTCAATTTGTGAATCGGTGCGCATACTCTCGCACCGCTTCTGAAGCATTACCGCTGCAGAAACCGTACACAAAAACTATATCAGCATCAAGAGATCGAATTTCAGTGATTGGTCTCTTGTAACAATTTGCAATGATATTTTTTTCCATTGAAAATTCTAATAAGTAAGTACAATAATGAAAACTGGTTTCGTCTCTTTTTTGGAATTTTATCCAAAACGAAGTAAAAACGAGCAAATCTCTTTTTGTCTTAGTTTTTTGGTCCCCTACACCCTACACGCTCCGAAGTTTTGCCATGTAAAATCGGGGCATCCTGTATATACAGGGTGTCCACAAAATTAACGGCAAATTATTCGGGAATCGGCGCAGGATGAAAAAAGATACAAAAAAAGTCCTTTGGAATTTTTCTCGTTTTTACTCTGTTTCCGAGAAAACCGCAAAAAACTTAAATAAAATTGTGAAAAGATATTCTTTTACAATACCTATATGAAACTCAATAAAAATGTATGTTTTATCATATATTTTTGGGGTGGAAAGGAGGTTGGAAGGGTTGGGGGTATATATATATATATATATATATATATATATATATATATATATATATATATATATATTTACACGTAAATAAATTTAACTTTGACAGAATTAAAGAATTTGCTTTCCCATTTATCATTCTAACTTGTCATGAAGATTCGTTTTATCGCCGGGACCAGTTCATTAAAAGTCAGAGTACATTACAGCTTTTCCTAGTAATGGAGTATATTTATCAGTGAGTCTTATCACCGGCACAATCTCTCACGCTTCATACCGAAGTACTTCGTTCTGCTTTCCGCGCTTATGAGTCTTAAACAGTCTGAAGGAACAGCTGTCAGAAGTCATATAATTATAGTCACTGAATGAATCACTGTATGAATTTACGATTAAGTTATTATTGTTGTTCTAATGATAACGACTTGTTCTTATCGGTACTAATGACCGTAAAATTACAACACTGTAAGTAAAACAGTTTTCTAAATAATCCATTACTGTCTAATGAGTTCACTGCTTCGTTATGAACTTAAGGCATAAATATTATCTTTTTGAAGGTAAGGGATCTACAATGTAACACAGCATTCATTTTAAAATAGTAGTTAATATTCTTTTCTTTCCCGAGACGTTTCATGTTTCATTCGCACCTCTTCAGAAGCTTTTCTTGTTAGAAAATCTAGTCGAAGTCAGGCGTAACGCGCCGACAATTACATAAATAATGAATTCTTTTTTTTTTTTTTTTTTTTTTTACTTAAATATTTTATTTACCTACAAAAATATTAGAATCTACAATATATGTATTATGTAATTTGATATGGGTATAGGTAGCTTGACCACGCCTCAGGTGCCACCAGTTGTCAACCGAATATCTTCCTTGTTAGGAAGGATTCTAGGAAGACCTGGAGTTAACCTTGCGCCATCCAACCACACCCTGCGACTAGCAGGGAGGATTGGAGGCGAATGAGGCGTGGCCTGTGATATCCTGAGGAGAGAAAATATCCATCGATATAACTCTCAATTATCATTATTACAATCACACTGATTTTTGATCACTCCACGACACTTCAATGTCTTAGTAGATCCCGGGGCCACTTACTATGAAGACGTCTGGGTGGAGAGGAAGGATGATTGCGGCTGGATAAGGATTGGGCTATAGGACTGGGATGGTTGAAGCAATGGATCATTAAAAATTATTATCATTCCATTATGTTTTGTGAACACATGTGTATGTGTATATTTAAATGTGTGTTCTGATTATAAATAAGGTTGCAAGTATTATGTAGGCATAAATTATTTAAAATATAAGATGTAAAAATATAAATAAATTAAAAATAAATAAACAAAATGAAATACAAATGTAAAAAAAAAATAAAAATAAAAAATAATCCAAAAGAAAAAAAGTTAGTTAATGAATTCATAAAAAATATATAAATAATTAAAGCATACAAAAAAAAAATAAAAACACAAATAAAGAAAATATAAAATATATATATTTATTCTTCTGAAAGGTGACCCGATATGTATTCTTCACTTTTTCTTATATCCTTTAATAGGTTTCGGTCAACTACTTTATTTGCTATCTTTTGCCCAACATGTTTCGGGCTTGTGCCTCACCTTTTCAGGGACTCTCCTTGATAGGAAGTCCTCTCGTCATGTTCGCTTTATGTATTATCCCTGTCTCGAAAGAGTGAACATGACGAGAGGACACCCTAACAAGGAAATCTCCTAAAGAGGTGGATAACAAGCACGAAACATGTCAGGCAAAAGATAGCAAATAAAGTATAAATTGAAACATTTAGCCAAAAATCACGAGTGTATGTTTTTTGTTAATATATATATATATATATATATATATATATATATATATATATATATATATATATAAAAATTATATGTGCCTTAGTCAAGGCACATATAATTTTAGCCTTGACTAAGGCAGACTTTCAATAGGTAGAGCCACGATCATTCTAATATTGTAAAACAAATATGGCCTTTATCAATCAGCTGATTATAACCGATAGTTTCGTGTTAACAAAAAAAATTGTCATTAAAAGTATAACACACTAGCTGTTACCCGGGCTGCCATGCTACACCTACTTTCTGCATATAGAAAAGCCTAAATAAATTAGAAACCAAATAAGTATTATTAAAATCTAATAACACAAATCTGTAACTGTTTCGAACCCGCGACCTCCCAACTGTGAGTCCTAGACGACTTTGACATAACCTATAACACCCCCTATCAAGACATACTTGTATGCCAAGTTTGGTAAAAATCGGTCTAACGGTGTGGATTTTTATTAAGAAAAAAACACCATACAGACAGCAGCTGGTAGACGTTTTTGACTAAGCCTACGACACACCCCAGATTAAGATCTACATGTGTACAGAGTTTAGTCAAAATCGGACGAACGGTGTAGATTTGTATAAGGGACAAACATACTGAGAGACAGCTGGTAGACGTTTTTGACCTAGCCTACGACACTCCTCAGATTAAGATCTACAAGTGTACCGAGTTTAGTCAAACTCGGACGAACGGTGTGGATTTGTATAAGGGACAAACATACAGACAGACAGCTGGAAGATTTTCTTGACCTAGCCTAGGAGATTTCTCGTATCAAGACCTACCATTATTCCAAGTTTGGTCAAAATCGGTCAAACGGTGTGGATTTGTATAAGGAACAAACAAACAGGCAGAAAAACATACAGACTCGTGATTTTTATACATATAGATGAAACCTCTAAATCAACGAACACATAAATAGACTCGATGGTCCAAGAATTTAACAACCAATCCTATCTTTCGAATATGAACATTTATAAAAGAAAAAATCATTTGATTCGATCTCCATCCTCGATTAATGTTATTTTAATTAATTTGACACGGAACGATTTAATTTGTTTATAAAGTACAATCTGCACCAATCCATAATATCGACCAGAAATGCATATTAATGAGTTATTGTAATCTGAACTCTGTACTTTCTCCACGAATGCTAAGTGCATTTGAATATTCCAACTCAAGTATTTCCTCACTCAGTTTCCTCACTTAGTTCTTCAGACAACTTTGTGACTTGTTAGAAATAATTTGTTCAGAAAGTTTTAATTAGTCTTGTTCAACTCAAAAAGTTCTTAAAGTCGAGTCAAATTCCATGGCCTTTAATGTATTGCACAATTTTTTTTTTTTTTGAGAAGTTAAAAATATTCTAAGATTTTATACTTCAAAATGTATTTTTTATATAAGAAAAATTATATAAAACAATATGATTTTAATGCCATTTGAACAAATTGTTATACCTTGTGCGAATCGCAGAATGCGATCAATATCAAAGTCATTTTCTTGAATTTATAAAAAAATAATTAATCGATCACACCATTTTAGCCTTGAAAATAAATCAATATTTTTATATTCTTTATATCAAAAGTTTTAATTTTTCGAAAAAAATAGCAACGCCGCGTCTGACGAACGGAAACCGTCTTTTTTCGCGGTGATAGTCTGCAGGCGTTTTTTTTTTCCCTTCTGTTGAATGTGTTGTCAACCACTATGAGGTCATGAAACACAGGATTATAGGTGGATACTTATATAAAATAATTTTGTCGGTGTCACGCGAAGTTAACAAGAAGATGCGAGGGGATAGGAGTTAATAATTTTATTTTAAAAGTTTTTATTTATTTAATTTAATTATTTTTTGTTATTATTATTTTTTTTAATGATATTTGGTGATTTGATTTAAATATTTTTTTTCTATGATATTGCCTAAGGCTTTCATTACTTAGTGTTTAATATATTTATACACACATACACCCCCCCCCACACACACACATACACCCCCCCCCCCACACACACATACACATTCACCCCCCCACACACACACACACACACATACACACATCTTATTTATTTATATATTTTTAGATATTATTTGACTGGCCATCCAGTTATCGGGCCAATAGAAGGGAGGAGGTTGTATTGGCTCGACTTAGGATTGGCCATACAAGACTTACTCACGAGTACCTCATGACAAGACAAGAGAGACCATTATGTGAAATTTGTAATACTGAACTGACAATAAAACATATTTTAACAGACTGCATTAGACGACAAGACTCAACTATTCCATTCAACATGTGTGAACTTCTCGCTGAAGGTAGCCAGTACATAGACAGTATCTTGACATATCTACAAACTAAAGGATTATACGATCTCATATGAAGGCCCCGAAGACAGGTTACTGAATTACATTTTTATTCCATGAATAAGTTATTATTCATTATAGTTGAAAATTGAAATTTATTTTAATCATTTTATTTTTACCCTTATTTTACTTTTACTTTTACTTTTACTTTTACTCTTATTTTAATTGTAAAATAATACAATTTTCACGTTCTCCCTGGTTTCTTGGAAGACTTACCTTAGTGTGCTTATTGTCCATGAAATGAAGCACTACATAAATTAATAAAATAAATAAATAAAGATATTATTTATTAATTCAGTTGACGTTAAGAATAGGAACAGCTTATCAATCTGGTTGGGACGAACCGCTAAAATTTTGTCAATTCTATCTTATAGCTGGGCTTCTCTTCTTTGTTTATCATAGCTTTTGCAATTTTTAAATTGCTGGCGGTTTTTAATCTAGTGCAAAAAACTAAAATTATTTCCAAAGAAGGAGGTTAAATTTATTAATGTTCGTAGGATTTTTAATAAAAATTAATTTTTTCATAAATAGTGAACAATTATTCATTTTCTATTAAAAAATCGAATATAATTCAATGAATTTAAAAAAAAAAAAAAAAAAAAAAAAAAAAAAAAAAAAAAAAAAAAAAAAAAAAAAACGACGCAAGTTACTAGCAAATATCATAAGGAAGCTGCAGACATAGTTTTGAGAAAACGACCTTAAAGTTGAATGTTCTGAAATGTTTTTTTTTTTTCATACTTTCTTGTAATAAAGATAAGAAAAATGGTTTTTAATTTTTGTAATGTATTGAAGGAGGACCAAAAAAAACTTAAGAATTAAAAAGGGACCAATCGAAACTTTATTCGGGACATTATTCGGAAAATCGTATTTTTTGCCCATTTAAAAAATTGTTCTTAATATTCTTGGATATCAGTTTTGATTAGATACGGAAGAATTTTAGCCCATTTAAAAAAAATGTTACGTGGTTACCCCTTAAGAGTTTTGTGCACCTCGAAAACGTAATTTTTAATGATATTGCCCCGGAAATTGCTATACAAAGGCAAAAAAGTAATAATCGAAATTAATTAGGAAAAACAGTATATTAGGTGTGAGGATTTATCTGAAATGTTTTACTCCAGACCAAATTATTTATTATTTTTTTTTTTTATTTGTTTAAGGGAGTATCAACTCTTGGGCTATTAACGCTGGGCTATATATAGGTTGCCACCCTTTTATAATGCCAATAGCACGTGGTCGGTCACCCATTCAGGTACTGGTGACACCCGACGTTGTTAACTTCGGTGAAAAACGGGAACGTGGCTATGGCAGTTAGCTCAGACCAAATTATTCTTGGTAATTTTAGTAACATCGTCAGGATTCGGACTTGGAATCTTAATAACACTAGATTTGTTATAAAAAAAAATAGTTTCATTTTTTGCAACGATAAAAAATTACCAAGAATGATTTGGTCTGGAGTAAGACATTTCAAGTAAATTCTCACACATAATTTACTGTTTTTCTCAATATATATCCATTATTACTTTTGGACTTTATCCAGCAATTTTCATTCCAATGTAACCAAAAATGTCGTTGGAAACGACCAACATATTATAGAAATGAACCTGTAGAAGTATGATCATGAAATCATAAAATCATAACATCTTAATATCATCATTAACAAGACAAAGTAAATTGTTCACTTTGCAATTTTCCTTGAACCATGGAACACATACTTACAGACTGCAGAGAAAGAGAAGACATTGAATTACCAATAGACTTACACGAATTGCTTAAACAAGACAGTACACACGTTAATAACATTCTAAAATATTTAAAAATAAAAAAAAATAGTTCCAACCTTTTTTAAAAAAGGTATTTTTGTATTTTTCTTTATTATTATTAATTTTTTTATAATTCCTTCGTTATATTGTTTTCAATAAATAATAATATACTGTTTCTTATAAATAATCCTTTTTCCATTTGATTACCTAGTTTATACCTTCTTTAATATAATAAATATTTAGCTTTGTTCGCACTTAGGCTTAAAGAGCAATACACCCTGTTGTGTACTCTAAATAAATAAATAACCAAAAATTACGTTTACTAGAAGCATCCATGATAATCCCGAAGATTAGAATTTTTATTATTACTGGGCACTGAAAATTTAGCCCAGTGAAAATTCACCACATTTTAATGGTCCAAGCTTCCAGGCTAAACTACCAGCCTTCATAAATGCGAGACCCTTTCGGCATTGTTCACGTATTGTATCTTGGATGAACCTAAAATTGTTGACGGCTCTTCGCTTTATGCACAGACTTTTAGGACCTAAACCAGCTTACTACAGGTAATGTTGTTCAGGGCCATTCCAATAATATAAACAATGGTTTCCCCATTGAGAATTAGATACAGATTCTGTAACAATCGATGAAGAAAACAGACTGCACTCATTGCATTGTGCAGTTCTTCCTGCTAGCCTACGGTAAAAAATAGCATTGAATTTAATAACTATGCCCTTCAATAGGATTACGCAAGCATAACACCTTTCCAACAATATACAGGGTGTCCCGTAGATGTCCAGTCATATTGTGGGAGGTGATAAAGGACCCTTAGGGGAACAAAAAATGTTATGTGGCGATTTTCCGAATTCTCACACATAAGGGAGAAAACGTCGTTTTATTGTTTTATCGAGACAAACGTGGTTTTTAGTAGACTAATCGTTGTAGCTCCGTCCCAGGTAGGCTACTAGAACGGAAGTGAAACCAATCGAAAGGCAAGTAAATTTACTATAAAAATAGTTGGAATTAAACGTAATGATGAATGAATCTAAGTATGTCTATCTTACCAAAAGAAAGCTATTCTAAATTTCCTGACATTTTCTTGATATTTCTTACCAGCGTTACTCTTTAATGGGCAGGATCTAAGATTTCCGGGTTTCAGAAAAACTTTCTCATTTAACCAGCTTTCCATTCATGAATAACAACCCTGTGTTATTGAAGTGTGTAAATGATTTAGGAACAAAAGTTTTAAAAAAAGCATGGATCTGTGAAAAGAAAATTAAATTTTTGTCTTTAGTTTATTCAAAAAGCTTAAAAGAAATATTTAGTGTTATAAATATTTACTTAAATATTATGTAAATATTTACTTAAAACAATAAAAAAAAAATTACTTCCACGAAAATAAAAAAAAAATCCTATAACAGTAAATAAATAAAATACACATTTATTCTGAATTTATTAATTACAGTAACTAATACTGGGGCCATTAGTGAACCCCAATCACACATTAACCTGAAAAATTATTATTTTTTACCTAGATCACGCATTTGAATACATTTTTAACTGGACTATCTACTCTTATTTAATAGGGATGGTAACGCTCTTACCAGCGTTACTCTTTAATGGGTAGGATCTAAGATTTCCGGGTTTCAGAAAAACTTCCTCATTTAACCAGCTTTCCATTCAATTTATTTGCGTGGAAGTAATTTTTTTATTGTTTTAAGTAAATATTTACTTAATATTTAAGTAATTATTCACAAAAATTTCTTTTTAGCTTTTTGAATAAACTGAAGAAAAAAATGTAATTCTCTTTTCACAGATCCATGTTTTGATTAAAACTTTTGTTCCTAAATCGTTAAAATACTTCAGTAACACAGGATTGTGATACATGAATGGAAAGCTGGTTAAATGAGGAAATTTTTTTGAAACCCGGAAATCTCAGATTCTGCCCATTGAAGAGTAACGCTGGTAAGAAATATCGAGAAGAAGTCAAGAAATTTAGAAAAGCTTTATTTTGGTAAAATAGGCATACTTAAATTCATTCATTTTTATGTTTACTTCCGATTAGTCTTATAGTAATAAGATATAGTAAGCTTTCAATTGGTTTCATTTCCTTTCTAGTAGAACCACCTAGGACAGAGCTACAACGATTATTCTTCTAAAAACCACGTTTTCCTAGAAAAAACAACAAAATTATCTGCCTAATCGCCAATCTATCCATTCTATCCATCTTTCTATGTATCTTTCTATCCATCGGCCTATCTACATAAATATCTATCAATCTATCTATGTATATACATCGTCCTATCTCCAGAATTATCTATCTATCTATCTGTCTACCTATCTAACTATCTCCCGAGCTTTCTATACCTAACTATTTATCTATTTACCTATCCATTGGTTTTTCCAATTGTAACAACAATTCAGCATGCTCAAATAAAGGTAATACAAATAATATGGAGTTCTTTCTCTTCCATTCTTCAACAACGTCAAATACATTAATATTTCAAGAAGAAGGGAGAAGTCATCAATCAATCAAACCAATATTTGTCCAGATAACTTTCTCATCCTTTTTCCAATTTTCTCTTGAGATATTGATTCTAGATTAGTAAATATTGAAACACTAATTATGTTTTCGTTTTCAGAAATATATTGTTTTTTTGGAAACTATTTGGATGATCAGTAAAAAGAAAAGATAGAAAGAAACCAATGATATTATTACAAGATTTTTATACTTCTGTTATGAATAATTTCTTAAGTGACACAACTTAAAAAAAAAAAAAAAAAAAAAAAAAAAAAAAAAAAAAAAAAAAAAAAAAAAAAAAACACTTCTGAAAATGTGACACTCTTGCCTTTGCAGGGGGAATAGCATTAAGACAAGAAAAGTAACACAAGTGCCCTCTGGTGTACAAGCTCTGAAGCTATGTACATACAGTTTTGGTGGTTGATAAAGAGGTATCAATCAAGGTCTTTCATAGTCATAACTTAATAACACCGATTTTTGATTTGTGTCACTTTTGAAATACTTGTGCGATACGTTCAAAAACTCCTGATTGAACCCCTGTATTTACGTTCTCTACAATATGCAGTACCTTTGCGAGCAACAAATTTATACAGATCATTTGAACCATTATGTTAAAAATATACAGTTTACTTTGAGAACCTTAAAATGCTATAACATTTTAAATATATTTAAAAAAACTATCGAAAATTTCAAAACTCCATTTTTTTGTTGTTACAATTTTTTTTATCGAAGTATACAAACAAGAATGTCGTCGCGAACACAGTATACTAACTGCATTAGTTGATAGTTTTGAGCCAGATGGTCACTTTCGAAGTATTTCTGTTGTCAGATAAGACAATTAAGCATGAAAGATTTCCCAGCACATATTTTTATTTTTTATTTTTTCCTTTTCTTTTGGTGCCTCTACTGCTGAGGTCATTGGCACCGCCACACATTTTTTTTTATTATTAGATTTTAGAGAATTGGACTTTTCAAAACGTAAATATATACTTAATTTATTTAAAATAATTCTCTAAAATTATTATTAGAATTTAGAGAATTATTTTAAATAAATTAAGTATATATTTACGTTTTGAAAAGTCCATTTTTCTTTATTAAAATCTCAATCTCTTTTTTGGGCGTAAGAACCGAAAAGTTACTCGCCCTAAAATCCAATCCTAATCCTAATCCTAACAAATTGACAATATTTGTGGCAGATAAAACTCTGGAACAAGTAATAAAACATAAAATTTAACAACAAACAACAAGCTAGCTTTTCTCTTCATATTTTATTTATAAATTCCTCAAACGTATGAATAAATAACAACGGTAAATCCTTTAAAACCGAATAGTATATGATTGAAATCTATCAGGTATTTTGAATTACACATTTATTCATGATGGTATTTTTTAGCATGATGATTAGATAGTTAGCCGTCGAGGTGATAAGTAAAGGTGGAATGGTTGGGATTCGGCTAAATAAACCTCAATGTGATTTTGTTTTATAAAATCTATATTTCTGACGTTTCGGCTACTCATTGGTAGCCTTCGTCAGCTAAAATGACAAAAAAATAAATTAATACAGAAACAAAAAAAAAATTATAATTGTGATAGGTAACAGAACTATAGATACAATTAACTTATAAAAGAACATATCGTCTTAAATTCTTAGAATGAGTAGAATGAAAAAGTAAATAGGTACAATAATTGATTTTAATAGTAATTAGTAACATCAATTGATTTTACAAAGAAATAAGAAACTACATACCAATGACAAATATAGTAGCTGATAGTAACATTACTTAATTTTACAAAGAAATAAGACACTACATACCAATGGTATTTTTTAGGTCTATTTCTCTTCCAATAGGAATCATTTTATCATGTATATACATACATATATATATTTTTTGTTTTTAATTGCATCGCTGGGTATCACATGTTCGTTGGTCGGGTTCAAAACTGTGAAACTGAACAGTTACAGATTTCCGTTATTAGATTTTAATATTACTTATTAGTTTTCTAATTTACTTTTGCTTTTCTAGATGCAGAAAGTAGGTGGTGGAACACCGGGTAACAGCTTGTACGCAATAATTGTTTCGACTGAACACCTTAGCTGCGGATGCGAATAAATAAAGTTAAAAAAAAAGTTGTTTTTGAACTTGCATTGAAGGTAAATTGTAAATTATCGATTTGAATCCGAGTAGCAGGGGGTTCCTTAAAAGTAATAAATTATAATCTTCCATCGGTGGACATTTTAGACAGTGTAGATAGAATAGAAGCATATATATATATATATATATATGTGTATGTATGGAACGGTTTCTTTCTCCAGCGGTGTCGCTCCTCTCTCCATCGCAATATTTCGTCGGGTTCATCTCCGACTTCTTCAGGCTGCTATGTGTCGTCCTCGGTGGTTATCAAGGAAATTAGAATTTCTCATTCCCTTCATAACCACCGAGGACGACACATAGCAGCCTGAAGAAGTCGGAGATGAACCCGACGAAATATTGCGATGGAGAGAGGAGCGACACCGCTGGAGAAAGAAACCGTTCCATACATACACATATATATATATATATATATATGCTTCTATTCTATCTACACTGTCTAAAATGTCCACCGATGGAAGATTATAATTTATTACTTTTAAGGAACCCCCTGCTACTCGGATTCAAATCGATAATTTACAATTTACCTTCAATGCAAGTTCAAAAACAACTTTTTTTTTAACTTTATTTATTCGCATCCGCAGCTAAGGTGTTCAGTCGAAACAATTATTGCGTACAAGCTGTTACCCGGTGTTCCACCACCTACTTTCTGCATCTAGAAAAGCAAAAGTAAATTAGAAAACTAATAAGTAATATTAAAATCTAATAACGGAAATCTGTAACTGTTCAGTTTCACAGTTTTGAACCCGACCAACGAACTGATGTGTGGATTTGTATAAAGAACAAACATACAGACAGACAGATGGTAGACGATTTTAACCTAGCCTATTACACTCCTCGGATTAATACCTACTTGAGTGCTAAGTTTGGTCAAAATCGGTCAAACGGTGAGCATTTGTATAAGGAATAGCAGACAGACAGAAGAACACCTGATTTTTATATATTTGGAGATAGATCTAATTAAAAATATTACATTTATGCATATACATCCGGCTATGTAAATAATTACACATCTAATTAAACTATTAGAGAATATCATTCGTTACATATTACTAATATCGTCGCTACAAATGCAAAGTATCGAATGTGGAAATCACCACTTTTCACAGTGGAAAAGTGTTTATTCGTAACTTTTTTTTGGACAGTCAAATAGTGGGGAGATTTGACTTTTTGATAGTGGAATAATTTCCCTTTCATAGAGTGATCTAAGATTCGAGAGTTTGCCGTACATAAGTCCTGCAGAAATTAGCAAAGATTGAAAATGAAAGATGCATTTTTTCACATTCGATACTTTGCATTTGTATCGACGATATGTTCCTTTAATATAAGTGTAGTTTTTGGGCTTTGAGTAGTGATTTGTTTTTCGTTATGTTTTTTTGTTTTTTTTGTTAAATAATACTTGTAAAAAGATTGGCATACCACCATTTCTTATATGGTATGATGTGGAAGTAATATTTTTGTAGTGCTGGATAAATAAGTGGACTGTATGAATAATGAGTTGATAATTTATATTTATTGAGTACAAGGTGATGAGTGGGGGGAAATTGCCAAAATCAGAAACAAATGGTGGTTAATGGATTAATGAAATTTTGAAAGTTGTGGGACTGATGAGGTTGAAATAATGGTGAGCTGATGAAGTGGTGATGAAGATGGGCTGCTGGAGATCCATGGAATTAGGTATATTAAATAGGTACCTGGTGACTGGTGCCTTGTGAGATTAAAATATGGTACTCCAAGCTGAGTACTGCATTTCTCCCTGTGGCTTCATCTTCGGTCAGTTTGTGTCTTCTTCACCTTCATGGCCCGCTGGTTTGAGGTGACTACTCGGCCATGGTTTATATAGTAAAGCCGGTGAAAGAGAAGAAAAATACTTTGAGCACTCTGTATAGCGAGATGGATTTCTTGACTGTCCCGACTTGACCGGGGGTGGTTCGCCCAGGTGTGGTAGACGGCGCCACCGTTGGCGGGGTTCATAAGAAGAAAAGCATCTTTATCATGATGATTAGATAGTTAGCCGTCGAGGTGATAAGTAAAGATGGAATGGTTGGGATTCGGCTAAATGAACCTCAATATGATTTTGTTTTAAAAAATCTATATTTCGGACGTTTCGGCTACTCATTGGTAGCCTTCGTCAGCTAAAATGACAAAAAAAGAAATTAATACAGAAACAAAAAAAAAAGTTTATAATTGTGATAGGTAACAGAACTATAAATACAATTAACTTATAAAAGAACTAGGTATAAAAGAAATAGGTAGAATAATTGATTTTAATAGTAATTAGTAACATTAATTGATTTTACAAAGAAATAAGAAACTACATACCAATGACAAATATAGTAGCTGATAGTAACATTAATTAATTTTACAAAGAAATACGATACTACATATTAATGAAAATGCCGAGCGGCAGAGGAAGACCAAGGTTGGCAATTAAGTAACCATTGTGAAAGTGTCTAAGGAAAAAGGAATCTACCGGGGTATATGTAACTGAAAACAGCAGGTGGTGGGAGAAAGGTCGGTAAGGATCAAAAAGCATGTTTATGACAGGAAAGGAGAAAAAGGTGTTAATGGAAGGATACCCAAGGGGCATGGGAAAAAATCTAGGTGGGAGGTCGGGATTTTTCCTTGATTTTTCCCATGCCCCTTGGGTATCCTTCCATTAACACCTTTTTCTCCTTTCCTGTCATAAAATGTCATAAACATGCCTTTTGATCCTTACCAACCTTTCTCCCACCACCTGCTGTTTTCAGTTACATATACCCCGGTAGATTCCTTTTTCCTTAGACACTTTCACAATGGTTACTTAATTGCCAACCTTGGTCTTCCTCTGCCGCTCGGCATTTCCATTGGTATGTAGTATCGTATTTCTTTGTAAAATTAATTAATGTTACTAATTAATATTAAAATCAATTATTGTACCTATTTCTTTTATACCTAGTTCTTTTATAAGTTAATTGTATTTATAGTTCTGTTACCTATCACAATTATAAACTTTTTTTTTGTTTCTGTATTAATTTCTTTTTTTGTCATTTTAGCTGACGAAGGCTACCAATGAGAGCCGAAACGTCCGAAATGTAGATTTTTTAAAACAAAATCATATTGAGGTTTATTTAGCCGAATCCCAACCATTCCATCTTTATACTTACTTTATACTTAAAAGCATCTTTAGGGTAGCAACCCTAAACAATACTATTCTATACAGCTACTATAAAACTATACCACTACTGCATATACTAATTGGTTAATACAATTATTGTCTTAAACTAAGACAATTGTAATTTAAACTAATTTTTTTAAGGCCGTTCATTTCAGGCGAAATATTAAGAATTGTTTTTTTAAGCTTTAAAGCTCGGGTACACAGGATGTGATTTGTATCGTGGCGGGCAGCGATATCTGACCGAGGGTGGCGAGCGATCTTCTTGTTTTACGCTGTATAGTGCCAACCCGGTCACATAGAGAAAGATCTGCCATAGCGATCTTGTTTTCAGGCGATAAAGTTGTAAAATATTACAGATTGGCCAGTTTGCGTGAAGAAACTGAATTATTCATTAAAAATCATGTAGTTTTGAGGTTATGTTGTTTTTATAATAAAAGAAATTACATGAATTCAATCCTGCTAGTTGAATGTATATGCTTCATTTAAATTAACAACTGTATTTATGTATTTAAATTTTTACGTCCATTATTATTATTTACGAATTTTTGGACGGGTTATCTGTAGGTTACCACCCATTTCTAGCCAGGATAGAGCTGATGTCTTTTCTTTATTCTAAAGAAAAGCCACCACCACTTTGTGGGAATCGAGCCCACTATCCTTGGCACGGAGTGTTATGTGCTCACGCCTTAACACTCACGGCCCTCGGGCCTCCAAACAACTGTATTCCTCGCAGAGATATCGCGTCACATGTGATGTCCTCTTATCGCAGACCACCACGACGATCGGTGGATCGCTGCCCGACGCGACAGATCGCCTCTAGTGTGCCCGACCATTTATAATTCACGAGTGATAAAACCATTAAAATCAATCTCGCTGAATTACATAGTTCTTTCGAATCTGACTTTATCTTGACATTGTCGGTGTGCTTGCTGCCCTCAACAAAGGACAAAGGAAGTAATAAGTCACGGATCATATTTACGTCCTGTCTCCCGACCTCTGACGTCCTGGTTTTACTGTCCCGCGTCGAGCTTTACGAGCGAGCTATACCCGACAGAGGAATGCGTTTGAAAGGGACCAGCAAGAGAGCGGAAAGGCTTGAAGGAAATAGTGAGGTCTGTGAACCCTGAACTCGCAAACTAGTGTTCTAGCCTTCGTCTTCACCGGCTCAATGTTTTAGCTCATTATCGGTTGTGGATAACATCTCCTTTTTCTACGGCGGTTTTCCTCGGTAAGGAAGGAAGGCATCGCATCTACTTCGTTTACTGTAGATCAACCGTCGCAAAAATACCACACACTTTCTTCCATGGCGTGTTTCTTAATTTCTCAGGTGCCCCAGAGACTCCTTCCTTCTTCGTAAATAATCGGAAGTGCATTATTTGCCATAAGTTAATATAAAAAAAGCCAGTTGTCTGCTAATCGCTGCATAAGAAGGTCGAGTTGTGTTTGGGGTAATTTTTACCTCATGGTCTATTTAACGTATAACTTTTCCGCTCATTTGATAGATCTTCACGGGTCGATCACTTTTTTGTAACGGCTTCCCAAGTACCAAAAAGGGCGGAAAACGGCATTGAAAAGATTTTTGAAAAGAGACTTTACCCCACGGTGTCATTACCGTAGATGTCAACGACAGTGTCAATTAGGGTTAAGTCAACGAGTGGTAATAAACGTATTATTAAAATACCGAAAATACAATGCAATATAGGCTGATTCATGTCTCATTTGAGACAAAGCATTTTTGTGAATAAATTTATTCTTATATCCCCTAGAACGAGACAAGACAAGTACATATAAGCAAAAATTTAAATGACCGAATTTGGACTGACATTTTCCTCGTTTTAGCGCGGTTCCTCCCTCCCCCATAGGGAGGAACCCCGCTTATAAGGTTGATACAATGAAACAATCCGGAAGTGCCGACTAGAAAATTTCGCGTTTCAGAACCCCTAGAAACCGAAAATAACGGTGGTTCAAATTTGTGTGTGTGTATATATATATATATATATATATATATATATATATATACATATATATATACATATTTATTTATATATATATATATATATATATATTTGTCTGTTCGCTCTCTAGGTAGAAGACGAATGGTCCGATTTTGATGAAATTTGGTACAAAAATCTGTCGTCCAATTTGAAAGGTCAAGTTCGTTAACCAGCAAAATCCGCCCACTGGAAAATGGCGTTTGGGGCGAAATTCGCGCAGAAAAAATCGTAACGCTTACGTTTTTGAGTTCATAAGCTTGTAAGTACTCGTTTTATAGGCTTCTTGGGCTAGGAAAACGAATGAAACCATTTTCAACGCGATAGCTTTAACCGTTTTCGGGAAAATTGAAAAAAATATTTTTTGAATACCGTTTTTGGTTTGGGTACTTAGAATCATGGGATTCAGTTCAAACATTTTCTGCATGTTGTACTTTCATCAAAACTGATATGTTGAAATTTTGGTTACGTTTGGAGTTAAGGAAGGGTTAGAATAAAATATTTTATTAACAGACATAAAAAGTTTTAGTAACTTTGTTTACTTTCCTTAATATCTCGAAAAAGGTTGAGAATCTTGGTAAACGGAAGAATACCATTAGAAAGCTTACTAAGTGCTCTACAAAAAAAAATCTGATGAATGTTTTGATTAGGCGATGTCAATTGGAGAAATAAGAGCTTAAAACTTTAAAGTAATTGATTTCGCTTATTCGAACTGTTCTTTTTGTCTGTTTTTTATTCCTTGTTATTTTTTAATTGCTTATTGTTAGATAATGTATTTGAAAATAAAACAGGTTAAGAAAAATAATAAAAACAATTTAATGTTAGAGATATGGATTTCCAAGATATATAGCTTTTCAACTGCCTAGCGTCCTTCCTAGGGAGGGTTCTTTGTCTTTGTTTTTGGTACTTAGAATTATGGGATACAGTTGAAACATTTTCTGCATGTTGGAGTTTCATCAACACTAATATGTTGAAATTTTTGTTACGTTTAGAGTAAAGGAAGGGTTAGAATAAAATATTTTATTAACAGACAAAAAAAGTTTTGGGTACTTTGTATAATTTCGTTAGTATCTCGAAAACCGTTGACAATCTTGTGAAGCGGAAGGTTACCATTCGGAAGCTTACTAAATGCTCTACAAAAAAGGTTCTGAAGAAAGTTTTAATTAGGCGATGTCAATCGGAGAAAAAAGTGCTTAAAGCTTTAAATTAATTGATTTCGTTTATTCCAATGGTTCTTTTTGTCTGTTTTATTTCTTGTTATTTTTTAATTGCTTATAGTTGGATAATGTATTTGGCAATAAAACTGATTAAATAAAATAACAAAAACAATTTATTGTTAGAAATATAGATTTCCAAGATTCCAAGACCTTGTCACTAGCGGGTCTGTTTCTAGTGTAGCGGACCCTTCCAGGTAAGATTGTAAATCATGACCTTTCAAGACTTTACTACTCACAGGAATGTCGTTAGTGACCTTAAGGGTTGACACGCCATTATAATAATTAATTTAAAAAAAAAGACTGGTGGAACCAAAATAATAACTGCTTCTATTTTAATCTTTCCAAATTAGACTAGGGATATGAACGGAACCGCGTTAAGATGATGCAGTCCTGCGAGACGGACTTTTTTTAAACGTGCTGTCTACATTTGGTTGTAATTAGTGTATACACTTGTGAATGGGGAAGTTACGGAGTCCATCAATACTCCCAATTGAATTTATTTTCTAAACTCGAGATATGAAATACATACATACATTACATACATACATACATTACATACATACATACATTACATACATACATTTTGAATCTATATTAAGGCCCTTTTTAGCACTCTCCTTCGAAGGAAAGCTATTGAGGTTGCACTCATTACGGAATTTGTTAAGAATGTCTTCAAATATTCATCGATCCTACCTAGTATACACCCAAAATGACCCCAGTTAAAATTTTTATATATATATATATATATATATATATATATATATATATATATATAGACAGTAAAACCTTGTTAACCCGGAGAATATTTCAAAACGAAATTGTTTTGTTCAGTGTAGTGACTGAAGACGTGTTTTACAGACGATAAATTGCTATTCTGATTAGGTAAATGCTTATTTATTTAAACATTAACCTAGGAAAACTCGCCTAATTTACCTACCTAGGTTATTGTACTTCACGGTCGAGGTACAGTATCGTATTGTTGTTTCGTTTGCTCGTTGGCCGCGATTTAGACGAAATGTAAAATCATTGTTGTGACTATGGAAAAAAGGAAGGAAGCATTGACAAGATTTGATAAGGGAGAATCTTTAAAGAACATTGGGGCTAAGTTTGGAGTAGGAACATAGGCCGTTTCCGATTGGAAAAAGAACAGAAAACACATTGAAGGCTTCTGTTTCAAGATGATTTCTAAGGACCGTTTATGGTGGTTATGACCCACGCAGAAGCAGTATCACAAACATTGAGAAATTGATGGTGTATTTCGAGAGTCAAGCCAAAACATAGCCAAATGAACTCTTAACGTTAAAGCAGATGTATATCGCGCTGCGATACACTAAACTGAGACAGAAGAAGCTCACTGCCTTTTTTACTACAGACTAGTTTGTAGCTATATTGAGTACAATGGAAATACAAAGGCTATTACAGTACATAGAGTGTACGTGTTTTTATGTGAATGTGTTTCGATAATAATTTCTAAGCTCCATTACAAATGTTTCGGAGATTTACATGTTTTTTTTTTGTTTTGTTTTTTTTTCGTTTTTCCGTCTCTCTCCGGATAGCTCGGACTTTCATTAACTCGGATCGGCCCCGGTCCACGTTGATCAGGGTAAACGAGGTTTCACTGTATGCATATGCATCTGTTACCACGTTACACGCCAGAGGTTTTGTTTTTTTTCCCCACGATACTCTGTATATAGTATTTTCATATCAAACCACTGATCGAGTTTTAATCACCATAATCGCCGGGAAGGGGGGGGGGGGATTACTCCGAGCTCCAGGTACTAATTTTTCTATAACGGCCGTATTTGTTTATGTATTGCAACGAAACTCGGTATTCTTTGTAGGTCTCTAAAGAGGAAAATTCGCTGTAAAAATAAACTAAATCGGTTAATTAGGAGGGGGGGGGGGTTTACTCCGTACCCACTTTACTAATTTGCTTCTATCGAACATACTTCCTCGTGTATTGTAAAGACGTTCGGTATACGTCAAAGAGTATCTAAAGAGAAAGATGTGTTTTAAAAATAAACTAAACCGGTTCAATAGATATTGGTTTTTAATCAGTATTACTGTCAAATGTAATTAAACCGGCTCGGGCATTAGTTCTTGCTTCGACTACTTGGAGCGCTCCACTTGTCCTCAACATTGATTCAGTTGTTCACTAAAAATATAATAGCGCATGTATTATTACTTATAGGATTCATGTCTCAATGTTATTAAGGGACATCGACGGCTTAACAAGTCTACAGATGAAGCTGTTCCATAAACCGGGAGACGGTAACCGTGCATATTCTTAAGCAATTTGACGTAAATAAACCACATTGCTGAGAAAAGTTCTTAGTTATTTAGCTCCTGCGTGACGGACCTTTTCGATGAGGAATCAACAGGAAAAAAAAATGTGCCAAATCCCCCCACATTATAATCCCCTAGTCAGTTATTAAAATGTAATTATTATATTAAGAAAAATGTAAACTAACAAAATGAATAATGGAAAATATTTAATGTAACAACCATACAGAGATATGTATACTTTTGTACACATGGTAGGATGTGTAGAGAATGTAAATATTCAGAATATCTGAGAGTAGAGAAAGTTTTCTCACCGAATTTCCCGAATATTTTCCCTCATTTCCTTAAATTCCTCCTTAAATATCCCCGGAATTCACTAACCATCTCCAAGCTGCTGTATCATTTTGTAACAACAATATAATACACTAAAAAAGTTGATGTCCCTTCAAATACAGTTAATACCCGACATTTATTTAAAACCAAAACACTACAAATTTAAATGATATATTACCTACCTTGAATAGGTTGTGCAGATTAGTAATTAAATCAATCAAAATTCATGAATAATAATTTTGTGTCTACTAACTGCTGAAAATCGTTAGCTTTATTCGTTGGAATCGATTAATGGGGAGGAAGAGAAAAATCGACAAAACGGAGAAACGTCTACACTTTTCCAAGTTATATAGAGACAAAAACATGAAAAAAGAAAAAAAAAAATGTATCTTATGTCAATATACAGGGTGTCCCGTAAATGTCTAATCATATTGTGGGAGGTGATAGAGGACCCTTAGGGGAACGAAAAATGTTCTATGACGATTTTCCGAATTCTCATTAATAAGGGAGAAAACGTCGTTTTATTGTTTTATCGAGACAAACGTGGTTTTTAGAATAATAATCGTTGTAGCTCCGTTCCAGGTGGTTCTACAAGAAAGAAAGTGAAACCAATCGAAAGCTGAGTAAATTTACTATAAGACTAGTTGGGAGTAAACGTAAAAATGAATGAATGTAAGTAAGTCTATCTTACCAAAAGAAAGCTATTTTGAACTTCCTGACATTTTCTTGATATTTCTTATAAGCGTTACTCCTCAATGGGCAATATCTGAGATTTCCGGGTTTTAGAAAAACTTTCTCATTTAACCAGCTTTCCATTCATGAATAACAACCCTGTGTTATTGAAGTGTGTAAATGATTTAGGAACAAAAGTTTTAAAAAAAGCATGGATCTGTGAAAAGAAAATTAAATTTTTGTCTTTAGTTTATTCAAAAAGCTTAAAAGAAATATTTAGTGTTATAAATATTTACTTAAATATTATGTAAATATTTACTTAAAACAATAAAAAAAAAATTACTTCCACGAAAATAAAAAAGAAAATCCTATAACAGTAAATAAATAAAATACACATTTATTCTGAATTTATTAATTACAGTAACTAATACTGGGGCCATTAATGAACCCCAATCACACATTAACCTGAAAAATTATTATTTTTACCTAGATCACGCATTTGAATACATTTTTAACTGGACTATCTACTCTTATTTAATAGGGATGGGATATTTAATTACCATAACTTTCACACATGGGCTCACGAGAATCCCAGGACGGTTCACAAGCATAGCCATCAGTATCAATTCTAGGTAAAGCATTTGCTTTCTAATTATAAATACCCCATAAAAATGTGTTCAAATGCGTGATCTAGGTAAAAATAATAATTTTTGAGGTTAATGTATGGTTGGAGTTCATTAATGGCCACCTCCTGGACCCAGTATTAGTTACTGTAATTAATAAATCCAAAATAAATGTGTATTTTATTTATTTACAGTTTCAGGATGTTTTTTTAATATTCGTGGAAGTAACTTTTTTTTATTGTTTTATGGAAATATTTACTTAATATTTAGGTAAATATTTATTCGATTGGCTTCACTTCCTTTCTAGTAGAACCACCTGGGCCGCACAGTGGGACGAATGACCAATCTAGGCGGAAATAATTCATGTTCGAAATTGATGAAACTGTTGTATTTAGTGTATAGGGAGCCGTATTAGAGGTTGTTTTGATTTTAGCAGGTGAATTCCAAAGTAAACACAACGCTGTAAATAGTATTTGATTCGGCGGGTGACTACTGGTTTAAACTATTCAATCTTTTAATTGAGCTTCGTACATCATCGTACTGATATTTTTTTCATTTTTTATTTTTTATTAGTGAATATATACTACTGTTATTCAATCAAGTGATTCTCCAAATAATTAGTTTATATTTTGACCCATTATTGTAATTCTTTTTAACATGCTTTAAAATAAGGCATTTTTAAAACTTAAAAGGACTTTTTCTAAAAAGTACCCAAAAAGTACCTCTGTGAAATTTATGGTACAGGTTACTTAGAAGGTATATGAGAGAAAGTTGAAACATTCAGCTGCTTTCGTCTGTTTATGTGTTTTGTGGAAAATAAATTCCATTTCCGCGTAGGAAGGCATTTAGTATTTGGTGAAATTGAAAGGATGTAGATTCAATATATATTGTCATATTTGGAAACGTTTGAGATAGTAAATATTATTCCAACGTTTTCAGCTACATTAAAGACTCATTTAAAACAAAAAATTGCGAAAATGAAAATGAAATGGCACGAGGCTGGAAGATATCCGGAAAGATTTATAATTGAAAATAATGATTGGCTAGACGGTATGTTCATGTTGGAATACTTGTTTCAAGAAATTTTGCCATCTTCTTGTCTGTCGCTTTCGGTCGCTCTATTAAACGATTCGATGACTGCTTTGTCCGGGGAAAGTTAAATAAAGTTAAATTTATTATAAAGTCACGCAGTACGAAAAAATTAGCAATCGCCATAGAAGAATCTGTTAGGAATTCGGTGAAGATTCGATGCTAAATCTTATGAAAGAAATAGTACAATCTCCCTCAGAATTTGCGACTCAAATAAAAAGAATGATTTAGTGAAACTAATGATATGTGTCTTTTTTTAGCACTTTCCTCCGAAGGAAAGTAGCTATTGAGATTGGACTCATGACGGAATTTTTGAAAAATTTCTTCAAATCTTTATCGATCCTACCTAGTAGACACCGAAAATGACCCCCGTTAAAATTTATATATATCTATATATATATATATATATATATATATATATATATATGCATATATATATATATATATATATATATATATATATATATATATATATATATATGTGTCTGTTAACACGATAGCGGCCAGAGTTTTTGTTTTTTCGTCACGAAACTTGGTATATAGCATTCAATTAGTAAACGAGTTCGTTAACCACCAAAGTCGGTCCACCGGAAGGGGGGGTTTACCCCGAACCCAAAACACTAATTAGACTATGTCAGCCGTAATATTTGTAATATTTCAACGAAACTTGGTATTCGCAGTGGTAATATAGAGAGAAAAGTGAGACATAAAAATGAACTAAATCGGTTCATTAGAAGGGGGGGGGGGGGTTTACTCCGGACCCACAATACCAATTCGCCACTACCAGCCGTAATTTTTGGTATATTTCGACGAAACTCGGTATTCGTAGTGGTAATCCACAGGTAAATATGTGTTGTAAAAATAAACTAAATCGGTTCATTAGGAGGGGGGGTTTACTCCGGACCCACAATACCAATTCGCCACTACCAGACGTGATTTTTGGTATATTTCGACGAAAGTCGGTATTCGTAGTGGTAATCTACAGGTAAATATGTGTTGTAAAAATAAACTAAATCGGTTCATTAGAAGGGGGGGGGTTTACTCCGGACCCAAATTCCTAATATACCGCTCGTAACCTCATACCGGTCGTAATTTCTGCTGTATTGTAACGAAACGCGGTATACGTCGTGGGTAACTCATGAAAAAGATGTGTTGTAAAAATGAGCTGAATCGGTCAATCGGAAAGCGGGGGTTTAATTTGTAATATATTTTAATAGAAAAGCCCGCCACACGTAGGTTCACAAAGCCGCCGCAAGGAGCGCTTTCTACCACTAGAGTGACTGTATCCTGTTTCTGCGTTAGATCAAAATACGATAATATGAGGCTTTTTGTATTTATTACGTAGTGTAATAGGTACCATGTGTAAACGTAACTCTGGAAGCAAATTAATAATTGATCAGTTACTCATTACAAATTTAAAAGAGAACTATTCATGTTTTTTATTTTATTTATATAGGATATTTTAAGCAAATTGTTCTGGAAAGCAGTCTACACTACCCGAATTCTGAGGAAAGTGCTTAGTTATGCAGCTCCTGCGTGACGGACTTTTTCCTTTAATCTACTCAGGAAGAGTCATTGACCTTTTTTCTTTTTCTCCTGTTAATCCTTGGATACTTCACGCTTTTATTTTCTGAATTTGATTGTTCACTATCTGTGGACTTGAATTCGGAAGAATCTGTTACAAACACCTTCTCTTTTAAACAATCTAAATCTTCCTTATATCTTACAACCATAGCCCTAGTGTT
Organism: Gonocerus acuteangulatus; assembly: GCA_946811695.1. Classification (NCBI taxonomy): domain Eukaryota; kingdom Metazoa; phylum Arthropoda; class Insecta; order Hemiptera; family Coreidae; genus Gonocerus; species Gonocerus acuteangulatus. The sequence goes on from OX328128.1 coordinate 18,286,482, forward strand.
ATCTTTCTCCCTAAAATATACCTTACCCGCCCGGAACCACACGTATTTAACGATTCCTTTTTGAAGTAAACTTTTAGCCTCAGAAAATAACTGAAAATTGTATTTCGACATTGGTTCAATCGTAAACATGGATCACAAAAACACATCAGTAAAAATGAAATTGCAAAGGCTAGATTGATTTATGTTAATAAGATAAACTATGAATATGATATAAAAAATAATGCTCTATCGGTACTTGCTTATAATATATCCGCTCTCAAAAAATAAAATCTCAAAAAATAAAATTCACAATATTAATTGTCTTGACTATGTAACAAGCCAAGATATCTTCTTATAAACCCAGGTTGTGAAGGATTTTGAACAATATGCCGTAAAATTTGGTAATTACGTATTAAAATGAATTCCAACGGTGAAAGCTGCTAAATTTGAAAGAGCTCGTGGAAGATGTCTTTTGGCGTAAAAAGTAGGCTAGTTAAAAAAAAAAATATTGCCAAAGTTCAGAATCTGTCAAGTCAAATCGTCATACAAGAGAATAGTATGTATGTGTGTATTTTAGTAGTTTTCGTTTTTATGTTTATATTTTGGAAATATAAATTATATGTTAATTATTAGGTACCATAATACATTGTTATGTAGCAGATATTTAATATATAATTTTAGGTGGTATAATTATTTTAAAATATTAAAATTTGGTTGTTAGAAATTGTTTAGTTGTAAGCAAGTAGCTGTGATGTAGGTTTGTAAAATGTATGTTGTCTTTGCCTTTTTTGATTTTGGTTTTTATCACATAATAATGTTATTATTATGGTTGGTATTACCTCCCTCTGATGGCAGTTAGCCAAGAGTATTAGTCTTGAGAGTTATATGTATGTAGTATTATAGCAATTGTTTTGTCTACAATTTGTTTTGTTGTGTGTTATATTTCTTTTGTTGCTTAATAAAGACTATTTATCTATCTATCTATGTGTCTTTTTCTAATAAAGAGGTACTTGCTTTCATGGTAGACTACAAATTAACAAAGCATACTTATATTAAAGCTTGAAAGCTAGATCTAAGAATAGCCCATTTTATTTACAAATCATCCGCCCCCCCCCCCCCTCCCCTCAAGTATCCAAACCCAAGGGTAATTGTCATCCTTCATTGTGTGATATGACCGTTACTGAAACATTCGAAACAATAAACCTCCAGGTTAGTTGAGTGTTTTTGATGTCAAGTCTATTGTTTAATAAAGACAAAGATGTAGCTGCTGATTTATTAATATGATTATTTATTACGAATTGATTGCAAAGTGCCTTAAACATTTTATTAGTTCATCTTCGTTTTTTTTTTTTATTTTCCCTTTTCTTTGTCTTTTTAGTACGGTGCACCAACATCTGGGCGATTAGCGCCGACGTCTATGGTAGAATGGGAAATTTTTTCAACGAACCGTGAGATCCTGCTGTAGACAGGACTCGAACCCACCATCTCCCGCATTAGAATCCAAGGCGTTAGCCTCTAGACCACGGGGAGACCCTCTTAAGTGCCTAATCTTTATTTAAATGAGATGACCGTATCCATTTAAGTAATACAGAATTTTTTCCTCCTAGATTGCTCATTCGTCCCACTGTGGGCCGGAGCTACAACGATTATTCTTCTAAAAACCACGTTTGTCTCGATACAACAATAAAACGACGTTTTCTCCCTTATGTATGAGAATTCGGAAAATCGTCATAGAACATTTTTCGTTCCCCTTAGGGTCCTCTATGACCTCCCACAATATGACTAGACATTTACGGGACACCCTGTTTATATTTATATAAAATGGCTTTGGTCTTCAATAGTGGTTTTTGTTAATATATGTGGTATGATAGAGTAGAATTTAATGTTTGAGAACTCCAAAATTTGAGTTAGTAAAAGTCCAGATTTTGAGTTAGTACTCCACATTTTGGGTAGAAACAAAAATCAGTCCTGCAACAGACTACAAGGGCCCAGAGGGGCAGATATTGTAGAAGTATCTGATTATTGAGACCATAAGGCACTTTAGGGAGATAGTGTGGTCAGTTTTGCCCATCGGTCGCTTGATTTTACACTTTACAATAATAAATTATTTAAAGGCCTGCTGGGCCTAGAAACGGCTTAGGACCCTGATTCTAACTTTCAAACGACGAAACTAAAAAATAAAATATTTTAGTCCACGCACATCTTTTGAACTTCTGATTAAAGATCAACAACTAATTGTCCACATTTTGCGGGAAAATACATTTCATGAAATTCTTTAAGATCAAAATGAATTAAACTGTTTGAGATAATGGGTGAATGTTTTAATAATCGGTTTAAGTTAAATCTGGATCCGCTCAATACTTTATAAATAAATTCTCGTTAAGTGATATGCTATTTTAAAAGTAAATAAAAAAGAGTTTATTCATGGAATTCGAGAAGGTGAAATAAACAGCGATATCTAGTGGCAGAGGACGGTAATCAAATATTTATCAGGAAATGGATTATCTCCGTTGAAGATAGCATTTTTTAAATTAAAGTTCTCCAGAATATTATTAACAAATATGGATAAATGAATCGGCTATAAATATTATAAAGAATTTTACATATCATCATTGTAATTATATATATATGTTTGATGTTATTTTTCGTCGCTGGGATAGTATTTTTGGATGGAACGGCATTTTTCTCCAGCGGTGGTACTCCTCCTCACTTCTTCCCGGAATATTTCGATGGATTCATCTCCATCTTCTTCAGCCAGGTACTTGTTTCTTCCTCGGGGGTAGCCAAGGGAATATATATATATATATATATATATATATATATATATATATATATATATATATATAATGAATGAGGTTAAGAATGGTTACTGTCCAATTACCAGTTTTGAAGATATTTAAGAAAATTCTGAAACTCCACATGTCAGTTAATATAAATATTTTTTTTTCGAATACTTTCTTAACTCCAAATGTAACCAAAATTTAAATATCTTAGTTTGGATGGATTTCAGAAATTGCAATTGAATTCAACGATTCTAAATACCCGAACCGAAAACTAGTTAGAAAAATTAGTTTTATCAAAAGTTGTTACAGATAACGGCTTGCTATTAGTTTCATTTGTTTTCGTACGTTACAAACCGTAAGGTCAACGATCTTTTTTTTTTTTAATGCATTTTGCTCATAAAAACAGGAGAGGAAAAACAGGCATAAATATATAAATATGTTTTATGCCAGACTCCGGAGGGAGAGTACATGACGACGAGAGTACTTCCTAGCGAGAAGTGCCCCTGAAGAGGTGCGAAAATAAGCATGAAACATGTCGGGCCTAGTAAATAAAGTAGTGTGAAGGAAGGAAGGATTACTGCTTTTAAGACCCTAAGCCTCCTAAAATTTGAGAGAATAAATAGATATATTTTGGGTCATTTGCAAGAATAAATAATATGTATATATATACAGTAGAAATTGGATAATTCGAACACTTAGGACCGATAAAAAAGTTCGAATTATCCAAAATTCGGATTACAAAAGAGTTTGAAAATAAAGGACTAAAAAATCGAACATCATATTTTCACATTTTTTAATTAAAAAAAAAATACATTTTATTGAAAGAAAAAGAAACATTACATGAATTGTTGATTGCGTAAATAATTTATCAAAAAAGTAAAAATAAAAGTCTATTGTTTTGAAAAAAAAAGTCATTTTCATGGGCAAGAATTTTTTTAGCCCTTGGCAATTTCATATTTTTTCTTTATTCCTTTTTTAACTTCTCTAATCGCAGACAACTTTAAAGTTTTATAACTTCCATGCTTCGTCTAAAATCAAAAACTCACTGAACTGCACTGTACACAATAAATTCAAGGCACAAACAATACAACAAATCTATTTTATTTTATTTTATGAAGATTCTAAATCTAGTTTATTTTGCATTTATGAAGATTCTCTTAAGCAAATTCTCCAGGAATGCGGGTTGAATGCCGACCTAGATATGCAGGTCCTCCTTGTCGGAGTACTTTTTCGATGACCTCTAATAGTAACATTTATAGTGGAATTAGTGGTTATATTATAATTAATTTGTTAAGACGACAACTCTCTGACTTCCTGGGATCCTAAACACTTAATGATTAAAGGTGGTTGACGTTTCTTTACTCAAGGGAGTGTAGATTCAGAAGGGTTTGGTCAAGCGTGATGGGGCTTGTTCAGCCCACGGAGGGCTTTGGGGCTTCGTGCTTCATAAACAAACCCTGGGCTTTGCACGGCTACAGTTCTGCTTCTGTAAATGGGCAGGAAATTCACTCCCATTCCCTGTGTTGAAGCTAGTATTCTTCATACAGAGTATCATATTATTATATTATTGGAGTAAACCCCAACATTTAGGGGACCAATTTTTTTTTAACTCTTGTTCCTCGATAGTAGGACTAGATACATACCAAATTAATAAGAATTATGCAGAAATTTTAAATAGGATTAAAAAATAAATGTGATAATATTTGGGATAAAGAAAAATATTTTATAAATGGTTTTATAATTTAGTTTTAAAAACATTATGTAAGAGTTATAAAACTAAAAAACAATAGAAAATATTAAGGTGTTTTTGTGGTTTAATTTTATTATTCTATATTATTTGATTTTAAAAATATATTGATTGTTTTATATATATGATGATGATAGGCATAGATAGGTTTTTAGATCATTAAAGATTGGCTTTGATTAAGATTTGGAATATACCTATAAAATTTGAAGTAAGGTTTTAATAATGTAATTATCATAGAATTAGTATAATTGATAATAATATAAAATGTTTAGTTTTTATGAGAAGAATTGCCGGGATAACAAGGCCTAAACTTTAAAGTTTTAAAAAAGAGGCTGCAAGAGATTTCAAATTGTATGTACTGAGTTAAACTGCTTCACATATCGCATTAGTATTTCTAAAGTAACACAACTCAGAAATCGGTGTTTTTCAGTTATGACTAAAGAAAGACATGGTGAAAATTTCTTTATCAACCAACAAAACTGTATGTACCTAGCTTCAGAGCTTGTACACCACAGGGCACTTGTGACGCCCTTCCTGTCTTAATTCTATGCCCCCTACATAGGCAAGAGTGACACAGTTTCTGTTGGGTTTTATTTTGAGTTGTGTCACTTCAGAAATACTAGTCAAATGAGTCTAACGACAATTCGATGGGATCAGGTCTTCAAAAGATATTTAATTTTCCCTCTTTTTGAGCCATTTTTGCCCCAATGTGCGGCGTATGCTGATTTTCGATTGCTTTTGGTATATTAAGAATTTGTGTCCGGAGTAAATCCCCCTTCTGTTGGGTCGATTTTTTTGGTGAACAAACCTATAATCGATATAATTCACTACAAACTACGGTAGGTGTAGTATTTAGTTTTCTTTATGTTAATGAGTATTTTTAACTCAGGCCTTATAAACTATGACTATAGATCTGTGTTGGTTCTTCATTTTTAACAAATAACCAAAAGACCCTTTTCATCTAAACCTACAATTTAACCTGAATAAGTTATATATTAAAATATTCACAGAATTCCCTAAGAATTATCCTTACAATAAATATTTGTATACATCAAACCTTTCACTCGATAAATTCATGCACAAAAAATATAAATTAATCATAATCTTTAGACGTTCTCAAAATGAAATAATTCGGCACTATAACATAAAACACTGTTACATGCTCATAAAAAATTGTATCAGTCAGCTGTTTGGCCCTGGTTGCTAGTGACGCTTACTAATTTTCAGTGCTCCTTTTTTTCAATTTTAAGTGTTTTTTTTCTTTAAATTTCTTTTAATATTTATTAAGAATAGTTTCATTTAAGTGTTCAGATCAAGTTTATGTAGTTTTTTCACCTAGTAATAGCCTATGAGGGAAGATATTTGATATTGAAGTTTGCTAACCTGAAGCTAGAGGAGGAGCCAGCTCCATTGTTGGGACAGGAGGCTGCCTTCAATTGTTTCTTCACTCAGGGAGTAGACTTTAGATTATAAACAATTCATTTTCTTTTTGATTTTCATCATTTTTCTTGTATTTATATTTAATTTATTTTAGTCTTGTTAATATAAAGTACATCTTACTCCATGGATATGGAAAATAATATAATTATAGAACCTAAACCCCCAGATCCCGGGGTTTCTTCAATAAATAGCTTTAAATTTGAGTTACCACCCGGTCGGTGGACAAAAAAATTTCTTGTTATGACCTTAGCCCCTAATAGAGAAAAGAAAACCTTTCGCGATTTCAGTCCTTTTAAAATTTGTAGATTCATTAAAAGTTTTGGCCCTCAAATAAATGTTAAATTTTTGAAATCAGGTATAATAATTTTGGAAATTTCAAACGAAAAAGATTTCATTAATCTGGGAAAAATTAAATCCTATGATAATTATGATATTCAATTTTCATTACATCGATCGCTAAATTTTTCCAAAGGAGTCATTACCTGCGATGAATTTCTTCATTGTACAGAGGATGAGCTTAAGGAAGAATTAGCCAAACAAAATGTAGTCGAAGTTAAGAGAATATTTAAAACGATAAACGGTTCAAAAATTCCAACTCCATCTATCATTCTTACATTTAATCGGTCCGATCTACCTGAAAAAATAGTTTTCGATTTTTTAAGTGTACGAGTCATTCCGTATTATAGACCACTAATATGTTTTAATTGTTATGGATATCGGCATGGAAAACGTCAGTGCAGAGAACCAGTTTCCCTGTGCGGTCGATGTGGATTAGCAAAGCACGAGGGAGAATGTGAGGCGAAGTGCCTCCATTGTACGGGTCCCCATCCTGCCTGGTTCTCCTCATGTCCGATATATAAAAAGGAAAAACAGATAGAGGAATACAGAAGAAAGCATAAAGTATCCTATTTCCAAGCAGATAAATCCCTCCAACCTAGAGTACAGGTTCATCCTAGTACCTCTCATAGTTACTCGGAGGTCGCCTCAGCATTACCAACTAAAAATGTACTCCTGGAACAATTCGAAAAACTGACATGTCTCGTGCAATCTCTTGCTGAAAAAATTAATTATTTAGAATCATCAATAGGTAATAAATCTCCCCAATTAGTTAAAGATAAATCTGGAAATAAAAATAAATCTAAAATTCCTTCTAACCAAAAATTATCAAACACATTGGAAATATCAATAATTCCTGACCCTAAACAGAATATTACTCAATCAAGCCAACTACCCCTTCCAAAAATAGGAGATAAAAGGACTAGACCTCCTTCCCAGAATTCTACTCCTTCGTCATGTGGCTCTCCAACATCCTCTCGTGAGGATGACGGGGATCTGAATCCCAAAATTCGTAATAGATACAAAAACAAAACAACAAAAAAATGAATTTGATCCGTATTTTATATAATTATTCATTAAATTTTGTACACTTGCCCTTAATATGGACACACAAATGCACAGTATTTTTTTTTCATTGTTGTTCTTTCATAAAAATCTATTTTTCAATGAAAATCAAATTTCATTACCATTCAAATCTTATTTCATTAACACAAATAGTTTAAAAATATCCTCCGATAATTATTTACTTATATATACAAATGAAGATTTTTGTTTAAATATTATTTTGTTCTACCAACTTTTCAAACTCCAATACTTTGTTAGTTTAAATATTCTACATCTTAATTGTGATCTTCATATTTTCCCACTGTTTCCACATGTTAAACTTGTATTAATTTATTCTAAGCACACACCATGACCATTCTGCAATGGAACATTAATGGTTTACATTTTCACAAAGCAGATCTATTATCAATATTAAGGGGAAAATATTGCCCTTTAATCTGTCTGCAGGAGACGCATCTGAAGGAAACTAGCAATTTCACCCTTAATGGTTATAGTCACTTCCGGAAAGATTATTGTCATGGACTTATTGCTAGTGGTGGTGTTAGTGTTCTTGTCAGTCATGATATTCCTTGCACTGAGGTTCCATTGGTATCGGATTTGCAAGCTGTTGCTGTCAAAATATACTCTCACCAGTCATTTACATTATGCTCCATTTATTTACCTCCAGGACAACCTTTTGATGAGAACCAATTAGTAAATCTTGTTGCTCAACTTCCATCTCCTCTTTTCTTACTTGGAGACTTTAATAGTCATAGTGGTGTTTGCTTCTCAGATAAAACAGATACCAGAGGGCGTATAGTTGAGTCTTTTCTTAACTCCTCTCAATTAGGTGTCTTGAATGATTCTTCGCCGACCCATCTTTGCAGCTCCACAGGAACTCTATCTTCCATCGACCTTTCTTTAGTTAGCCCTTCCCTTCTCCCTAGATGCACTTGGTTCACCATGGACGACCTTTATGGGTCGGACCATTTTCCGATTCTAATAAATTTTCTGGAAAGAAATCCTCTCCAGTCACGTTTACCTCGCTGGAAGACGGAAGAAGCCGATTGGGATAAATATAAAACAAATACCGATCTTACTTGTGTAAACATAAATAGCCGCTGTATAAACATTTTGACAAACGAAATTAATAGCGTAATATTATCCTCAGCTGAGATGGCAATTCCAAAAACAAAACCTCGTAGTAATAGAGTCCTAGTTCCATGGTGGAACGAAGATTGTGCTTCTGCTGTTAAGAAAAGGAAAAAATGCCTTAAAAAATTTAAGAAACATCCGTGTTCTATGCATTTAGAAGAGTACATTAACAGCAGAAAACAAGCGCGATTTACAATTAGGACACAAAAGAGAGATTGCTGGAGGAATTTTGTCTCTAATATTAATATACACACACCCCCCTCAGATATTTGGAATACAGTCAGAAAAATAATAGGCCGTTACAAAAGTAGCAAACATCCTTTTAATATTATTAAAACTCCAAACGAAATTCTAACAGATCCTCTCCAAATAGCGAACCATCTCGGCCAATTTTATGAAACCATTTCCTCCGATTCAAATTACAGTCCACAGTTCCTTCAGATCAAGCAAGCAAAAGAATCCCAACCAATATATATACACATAGATCCTCTTGACCCTTTAAATCTCCCCTTTTCGTTCATAGAACTTGAAGAAGCCCTCAAAACTCGCAAAGATACCTCTCCCGGTCCGGATAATATTTGCATCGGAATGATAAAACATCTAACAGTGGAAAATAAAATCATTATATTAAAATATTATAATAAAATTTTTCAGACCGGTATAATTCCCGAGCTTTGGACCAAATCAATTTCAATTCCGATCCCCAAAAAAAACCAACCCCCTTTCCATGCATCTAGTTACCGAGTAATTTCATTGACAAGTTCCCTGTGCAAACTATTTGAAAAAGTAATAGTAAATCGCCTGCACTGGTATTTGGAAAGTAAAGGTTTGCAGGCTAAGTGGCAGAGTGGTTTTCGACGAGGTAGAAGCACGCGGGACAACTTGGTAAAGCTCGAGGTAGAAATTAGAGAGGCTTTTAGGAAAAAGAGAAAACTACTAGCTGTTTTTGTGGACATTAAAAATGCGTTTGACACCGTTTGGAGAAGGTATATCTTAGACTGTTTAAATGAAATCGGAATACGAGGTTATATTCTAACATTTATCCAGAATTTTTTAACAAACCGATCATATAAAATTCGGAACGGAACAGTAATGTCGGAAGAATTTATTCAAGCAAACGGTGTACCGCAGGGAAGCGTCATGAGTCCTCTTCTCTTCTCCGTCGCCATCAATCGTGTCCTGCAGATTATACAACCTCCGGTAGAAGGTATGCTCTATGCAGATGATCTCGTTTTATATTCATCTGATCGAAGCACAGAAAAACTTCAGAATAAAATACAGTCTGCTTTAAATGTAATGAATGAATGGTTCAATGAGCATGGGTTTCAGATCTCCTCTACAAAGACTGTATCCGTCCTATTTACCCCTCGTAAAGTCAACGATCCACCTTCACTCTACATAAATAACATTTTGATTAAGAATAATCAAAATGCAGAATTTTTGGGCCTAATCTTTGACGGCAATCTAAATTGGTGCTCACATCTAAAAACTCTAAAAGATAAATGTTTGCAGTCAATGAATATACTTAAAATGTTAGCAAATACATCTTGGGGAGGTGATCGAACGAGTATGCTCATGCTCTATCGAAGCCTTATCAGATCCAAGTTAGACTATGGATGCATGGCCTATGGCTCTGCCTCTCCGAAAACTCTACAAATGATAGACACCATTCACCATTCTGGCATTAGAATTGCTACCGGAGCTTTCCGTTCCAGCCCCGTGCTGAGTCTTTACGCGGAATCTGGAGAACATCCCCTTGAAACACGTAGAAACCAGCTTTCTCTTAATTATTATATATCTATAAAAGCCAATCCTTCCCACCCGCTTAATGAATGTTTTTCGAACCTCAATAATATACAAAACTACAGAAATAGAAGAAAACCTTTCACTATCAGAATTCAGGATCTCCTTCAAAGCCTAAATCTCTTAGAAAACCCTCCAATCCTACCGGAAATACCTTATAATGAAGCACCCTGGACTCTGCCTCCTGTTACAATGAATCTTTCTTTAACTAAGTTCATTAAGAAGCAAACGATTCAACAAATCTTCTTACATGAATATAATAAGATTCGTAGCGAAATGCCTTCCTCTTCTGTAGTTTTTACCGACGGTTCTAAAAGCGATGATGGTGTTGGTGCAGCATTTTTGTCCGACAGTGGTTCAGGAATGTTCTCTTTACCCCCTGAAGCATCCATCTTCACCGCGGAATTAGTTGCCATATCCAAAGCCCTCAATACCGTAACCCCTCAAAAATCTAAATTAACTGTTTTTTCTGACTCTCTTTCTGCTCTTCTAGCATTACAAAATTCCTATTCTAAGCACCCAGTAATTGTAGATATATTCACTTCTCTTGTGTCCCTCATTAAAAATAACTGCGAAGTCACATTCTGCTGGATTCCCAGCCACTCCGGGATAAAGGAAAACGAGGAAGTTGATTGTTTAGCGAAAAGAGCCATTAGAGAAGGGATTCGTGTTCCAACTATCACATCCAATGATTTTGCCTTATCCGTAAAACGGAAGACATGGGAACCATGGGAAAAGAAATGGTTTACAATCACTGATAATAAATTGAGGCAACTTAAATCTAGTGTCCAATCGTGGAGGTCGTCGGTGCGCCGGACGAGAAGGGAGGAAATTGTTATAACCCGTCTTCGTATAGGCCACACTAAAGTTACTCACTCATATCTAATGTCAAGGGAAGATCCACCGATGTGTGAAGTTTGTGGCACAATCATAACAGTCAAGCATATTCTTCTAGACTGCCAATCATACGCCATGGAAAGAGAATTAAATCAACTAGGGACAACAATTGATGAAATTATAGGCAATGATTCAACAAATTTAACAAAATTGATAAAATTCTTAAAATCAACTGGTTTATTCGATAATTTATAGCTTTAGTAATTTGGATTTCAATATAAAATTAGTTTGAATGAGGAGCGATTCGGGGTGGGGGTGTGGTGGCGTCCGGGGGCTTTGCATCGGCCTCTAGACCAGAGCGGTCCCAGCCATGGTGGGATGTGGTGGGTACTAAGGAAGCCATGCTGTGTAAACCCAGCACATCCCACGACTCATGCCTGTAAGAGTCTCAACATAAGACTCCAAGAGAGAGCTAGTGCTGGGTCCTCGGCTGTCCTCTGCTCCTCTACTTCGGATCGTTCTTCTCACCTCACCTTTATTTATTTTCATTTTCTAATTATTTATTTACTTATATTTTTTCTAAACAACAAGTAAAGAAAATTATATATAGAATACTCAATTGACTCCAGCAAAAATACTAACTTTCATAAATAATTTAGTTTTGTAAATGCGAAACAGCAATATTTACAATGTCTCTTCGGTGAGGTGTAGCTTCTCTCCCTATCTGTGGCCTGGGTTCCGCCGGGTTCGGTCCTGCCGTGGCATCGCTGTACTCTCTGGACTGTCACAGTCCCGGGCTCTGGAGATTGTGGACGCTCTCCCGGGGGAGGGGGCGAGCACAACTCCCAGTAGAGCCTTGCATGATTAAGTTTCCCCTCATGAAGCATTTTTACAAGGAGAGCAGTGCAGCGGTGTCGCGGTGGTTCTGGGCTCGGGCGGTGTCCGTTCCGCGATGTGGGTGGAAGGCTTTTAGATTTTTTTTAAAAATTATTTTTCCCTTCCTGATTTCAATTCTTCATTTTCCATATAATCAACTTTAAAGAGTATATTTACATTGATTTAAGAAACTCCTTCCTCTGTTGGGTGCCCATGACCTCCCGCGGTTGAATACACCCTTCCAAACAATAAAAAAAAAAAAAAAAAATTGTATAATATTATGTAATTCTAAAATGGGGAGGAGGAAGTAGAGCTCACGAGATTGCGCATGAGGCAGACGTAATTCATGGAAATGTGTTCTCGGTTATCACGCTTCAAGTGCGATGCCTGTCTTCAGAGACACATTTCACCGGCTTTAAGGGGAACAGTGGAAAATTTAATTACATTTTCGCTAGCTCATGTGGTGTGTTTAGCTGGCTTCTGCTGGTGGCTGGTCCATCAGACAAGGATCCTTAATCCGGACACAAATTAGTGATATCTATCACATTCCAACATCAAACTTACAAGGGGAGTATACAGCGGTGGGGTCACCGATGAGGTCCATTTTTTTTTCTTTTCTGATGATTCTACATCGAAAAATAGTCGACATATCGTGGATATAAATGCTAAGTATCGAATGTGAAAAAACGCATTTTTCATTTTAAATATTTACTAATTACTGTTGGACTGATGGATGGCAAACTCTCTAATCTAAGTTCACACAGTGAAAGGAGGATGTATCCACTGTCAAAAGGTCGAATCTGCCTAATATTTGACTGCCAAAAGGAAAGTAATAAATAAAAATATTTTCACTCTTGAAAGTGGTGATTTTCACATTCGTGAAGGGTAGGCGCATGGTGAAGAGGTAGAGATAGAGGTAGAGTGAAGAGGTAGAGGTAGAGGTAGAGGCCTAGATAGAGGGAGGGTCGCATAGTGAAGAGGGATACCGCGCTGCTTTTCCAGTTTCACATGATTTGAGAGTGAGTTTTCAACTGTGTTGCTAGAAGAGAGGTTGTTAGGATAGTTAATTTTTTTTACAATATTAAGTGACAGTAGTGAAGATAGTGATAACATGCCGACAGCGCGTAAATGGTGGATAATTAATGCACCGCGATAATTAAATCTTCTCTCATTTCACTACCGTTATAGTTATTCACAATCCAAAAATAATAATCTCAAAGAGTGAAAATACTACACAAACGACCACACGTGCAGCAAAGGGTGGAATGGGATAGTAGAAGACTTGAAAGAACCAATCACGGAGAAGCAACGTCATAGACCGCGCTGTAGACCGCTCGAAAAGGCAAACAATTTTGTCTTTAGAAGCGGGCGGAAAAGACCTCCAAGAGGCCCGCGCGGTTCACCTCTACCTCTACCTCTTCACTATGCGAGCCCCCATTAGAAACCATGTGTTTGTGTTACATAGAGGTAACTCTACCTCTTCCTCTTCCCTCTACCTCTACCTGCTACCTCTTCACTATGCGACTACCCTTAGTTTGCATTTGTATCGACGAGATGTCCGAGCGTTCCGTCCAATGTGCCTTAGGAGCCGAGAAATAAAATAAAATAGATTGAAAGTGGTTTATTTTATATATCGAGTTTAGAAAATGATATCGACATGATTCTTTCGCCAATTCATTTGTTTTATAGAGTAAATTAAAGGAAAAATATAATCGTTAAACAATAACTTATATTTCGTCAAATAAATTCAAAAATATGCTCACGTTTTCAAGTAAACTAGTATTAAACATTTTTTTACACCAAAAATAATAACAGATTTAAAATCCCCAAGAAAACTTAATGTGGTAAATATCATTGAAAACGATTAATGATTTTTCCCAGTCTGGAAGAGACTTTTTAAATAGTACTGTTGCCTATTTTCAATGTCACAACTGGCAAATGTTGTCTGCTAACCAACCAAAATTTTAAAATAATTTGAAATAGTTCACAAGTGATCAGAAACTTTTGCAACTACATTCAGACCGAATCTTGGAATATTCCTTTTCCAATATAAAATCCACAAAGAAACCAAAAACAGTGTAAACAATATGATTTTTATCAGTGCACACTGATACAAATCATCAGCTTGAGTAGCTTAAGCTTATCTAGGACATTACAGCCAACTGGCACATCAAGATTGGTGGTAGTGAGAAGTTCCGGACAATACTCATTATGCATTCCCGCAGTATTCAGAACACAGGAATCCTACATTCCATGTGGTGTCTTCGCGTTCAATTATTCAATGTCAGCTCGCCTGTTGGTCTAAGATAAGATTATGAATAAATAGTCGGAGAGCTGGTAACGCACTTTTCATGAAGTGTTTTATGCACCCTGAAATTTTGCTATAATGTACCTCTTGGGTAGATAAGAAGGTAAATATGTGTTTCCCGGACATACCTTGGTGCAACAGGTACTGCGCATAGGGGAAAGGTACACAATAATATTGCCCAAAAGTAGAGTTTTATTCAGAAGCCCACTATTATTAATGAAAAAAAAATGCAAATTAAGGCAATTTTAAAATTAATAGTAAATAAGGCAGGCACTTTTAGTTTAATATGAGAATAAAAACAATTAAGTTTTTGTTTTTTTACGTGTTATACCACTTAACGCCTGCCATATTTATTATTCATTGTAAAATTGTCTTATTTTTACATTAATAATAGTTGGCTTCTGAATAAAACTCTATTTTTGGGAAATATTGTTTTGCACCTTTCCCCTATGCGCAGTACCTGGGTTTCCAAGGTATGTCCAGGAAACACATATTTACCTTCTTATCTACCCAATATATATATATATATATATATATATATATATATATATATACATATATATATATAAATATTATAGGTAGTTGGTAACAGCTAATTAAGTCTTCAATAGTTTTGTATTTTATTGTATTTTAATTCCATGTTTTTATGGAAACGTTTCGGCTATAAGCAGTTTTCAATCCAATTGTCTGTGAAATACAATTAATTATACTGGTTAGGATATCAAGTTAAAACATGAACAAATAATAAACATAAAAATTAGAGTTTACTAATGTATCAACAACTGACCTGTATGATTTTGCATTATTTTTTAGCGCGGTTACTCCCTATCTCCATAGGGAGAACCCGCTTATGAGGTTGACCTCATGACGCAATCCGGAAGTGCCGACTAGAAACTTTCACGTTTCAGACCCTATAGATCACGAAAATATAGGTGGCCAAAATTTGTGTGTGTGTATATATATATATATATATATATATATATATATATATATATATTTATATAGCGCTCTAGCAAGCTCAAAAATGGTCCGATTTTAACGAAATTTGGTACAAAAATCTGACGTCTAATTCGAAAGGTCAAGTTCGTTAACCAGCAGAATCCGCACACTAGAAGATAGTGTTTGGGGCGAAATTCGCGCAAAAAAATTCGTAACGCTTACGTTTTTGTGTTTATATGCTTGCCGGTACTTGTTTTATAGGTTTAATAACATAAGAAAGCGAATGAAATCATTTATAAGGCGATATCTGCAACCGTTCCTGAGAAAAGTGGAATCAATTTTTTTGTAAGTCATTATATTTTTGTGAGTACTTAGAATCGCGGGATTCAATTGAAATATTTTCTACAACTTGGAAAGTAATCCCAACTAAGATGTTTAAATTTTGGTTATATTTGGAGTTAAGGAAGTATGCAAAAAAAAATAATTTTATTAATAGACATGAAAAGTTTTCGGATCTTCATACATTTTTCGTAAATATTTCGATAACGGTTGGGAAGTCGTGCTAAGTGGAAGGTGACCATTCGAATGCTTTCTAAATTCTCTACAAAAAAGGTTCTGAAGCAATATTGGATGGGGCAACGTCAATCAGAGATATAAGCGCTTAAAACTTAAAAAATGTTTGTTTTGTTGTTTTGAAAGGGGTTTTCTCTTTGTTTATCTCACTTTTTAATTGTTTTTTTCTTGTTTTAAATTGCATTTATCAGAAAAATTAGTATTGTAGTAAAATAAGCTAAGAAACGGAGAAAGGTATTGGTAATAATAAGCTGGGAGTGGCTGTGGTAAACAAGATGGCTGTGGCTAATGATGACGTAGTTTGTTTTGAATTCTCCTATCTATATAACCTTCCTCATAGCCTCTAACTGAAGTTATTGTTATTTCTTATTTTATAGAAAGATTTAACCCACGACAGAATGGAATTCGCCATGAAGCACATATTTACAGTTGATTATAACAGTAAGACGAATTTGCTAGTAAAACAAGATACTTAAAATGACAACGAATTTTTGGTTGTTGAGAATAGAGCCTTCTCAGCAGTAGTCAAAGAGTAAGTACGTTTTCAGTACATAATTGTATTGACTTATACAGATTAAGAATTATCCACTTCTGTGTAAGTTGGCTACTGTCAGTTTCCTGTGATTTGTGATGCTAATTTATTCCATTTCTTCGAGATGTACGTAACCGCGCTAAGATGACGCAGTTCCTGCGAGTCAGACTTTTTATATATACATTATATCTTCAGGTTATGTGCTTGTAAATTTGATATTATTAACCTGAAGATATAATGTATATATAAAAAAAAATAATGCGAAATCATACAGGTCAGTTGTTGATACATTAGTATACTCTAATTTTTATGTTTATTATTTGTTCATATTTTAACTTAATATCCTAACCAGTATAATTAATTGTATTTCACAGACAACTGGATTGAAAATGGCTTATAGCCGAAACGTTTCTACAACAAAAATGTACTATAAAATACAAAACTATTGAAGACTTAATAAGCTGTTACCAACTACCTAGAGCATCTTAGTTTTCAACTTGGGATCTACAACATATAATATAAATATTATGTATACATGTATATTATACATTCAGCTAAATTCTTTGTTTTTTTTATTTTACATATTTTTAACACAACATGAAGTTGATGTGATTCCTTAAGCTGCCTCCTTAGTAATTTTTTACTTTTAAATTCATACAGCCAGATAAATTATTTCCATTTGGATATTAAATATTTAATGCCCCTAGCAGTCCTAGCTTTTGGGGAGTTTCCTTTAATTTGGTCCTTGGAGGGCTATAATTTAGATTATCCCTGCTGTAAGGAAAAGGACGAAGGAAGGACTTCCTTACCTGTGTCAGGATAGCTACCATCATGTCAGCTATTTCCTCCCGGCACGTAACTACTGCTATTACATCCATCCGTGCGTATACCAATCCACGGGGGAAAGAAGGGGAAAAGAGCACCGGGCAATCTATCTCAAGGAGACTTAAGCTGATTTAAATCCTTCTCAATCTCTCAGCTTCTCAATCCGAGATGCTCAATCCACCTGATACTGGATATGATCCTTTGTACATTTTTTTTATTCGCATTCCTGACAAAAGGAAAGTTCATCTTATTTTTAGCGCGGTTCCTCCCTCCCTTCATAGGGAGGAAACCCGCTTATAAGGTTGATCTCATGAAACAATCCGGAATCTGATGGTCCAATTTTGATGAAATTTGGTACAAAAATCCGTCGTCCGATTTGAAAGGTCAAGTTCGCTAACCAGCAAAATCCACCCACTGTAAGATGGCGTTTGGGGCGAAATTCGCGCAAAAAAATGTTAACGCTTACGTTTTTGAGTTCCTATGCTTGTAATACCATTTTCCAGGCGATAGCTTTAACCGTTTTCGAGAAAATGGGAAAAATAGTTGTTGAATACCGATTTTGGTTTGGGTACTTAGGATCATGGGATTCAGTTGAAAAAAAAAAAAAAAAAAAAAAAAACGTTTGGAGTTAAGGAAGGGTTAGAATAAAATATTTTATTAATAGGCATGAAAAGTTTTGGTAACTTTGTAAATTTTCCTTAATATCTCTAAAGCGGTTGAGAATCTTGGGAAGCGCAAGTTTACCATTCGAAAGCTTACTAAATTCTCTAAAAAAAAGATTCTAAAGAAATTTTTTATTAGGAATTTTCAATCGGAGAAATAAGTGCTTAAAAGTTCAAATGTGTTTGTTTTGTTCTTTTGACCGGGTTTTCGTAGTTGTTTAGCTCACATTTTAATGGGTTGTTGTTTTTTTTTTAATGCATTTATCTATAGAATTAGTATTACTGTAGAAGAAATCAAGAAAAATAAAAATATTTTGATATTTGTTTTGATATTTGAAATAACTATTTGTAGCAGTTGGGCTGGCCAACCTGTAGTGGGGTACGCTGCCCCTTGATAACGGGCCCTTCGTTTACGGGGGAAAGGTTGAACCAAAATAAAAACGGTTTCTATTTCAATCTTCCCAAATGACACTAGGGATAAAAACTGAACCACGCTAAGATGACGCAGTTCCTGCGAGTCTGACTTTATTTATATTGTTTCCTAGTTTACGGACGGAATTTATTACCTTCCAGTAAAGCCAAATATTATATTGATTATTCTATTATTTTCTAAAGACGCCATACATATATTCGTATGTATCTCGACACGCTAAATCCGAATCCGGAGTCCGTTTCACTCCATCACGTCAGGTTTAAGAGCATTTGAAGGTTAAATTTCGTATGAAGTCGTTTAAGAAGAATTAACTAGTTCAGTGGTTTTGAGGGTCACTGAATTCGAATCCGAGGTCTGTTTCAGCACATCGGCTCAAAATCAAGGTAATTTCAAGGACAAATATGTTTATTTTGCAAGAAATGAATCTGCAGTCAAAATTGTTTTTTACCAATATACAGTATGTACAGATGGGGTGAAGCAGACCTCGGATTCGAATTTAGCGATCCTCAAAACCACAGAAGCTCTATTTATTTCTTCGTAAACGGTTTCATACAAAATTTGGCCTTCAAACGTTCTCAAACCTGGCGTGCTGGGGTAAAACGCACTTCGGATTCGGATTCAGCGTGTCGAAATACATAAGAATATATGTATGGTGTCTTTGGAAAATACCACTTTTTTTGTGTGTGCTTGTGTTATATTTCCATTTTTTCCAAGTACCTGAAAAAAATAATACTACGTAATGGGTAATCTTTACCAGATTCAAATATGTTTTTATAAATATTTGATAATTTTATTAAATCCCAGGTGATACAGGTATTGCAAATTTAATTTTATGTTGACGTTCAGATTTTTTTTTTTTTTTTTTTTCATTTAATCTTTTTATTTTTATTTTTTTTTTTATCAAAAGACATTGGCCTAGAGATCTGCTGCAGTGACCAAGTGAAGTGTTAGCAATGGCTTTCTCTTTGTTCAAGTGCGACAATTTTCAGTGGCTCACCGATCTCTCTTCGACTCCAGCCACTGGTCGGAGCAGAAGGGAGCTTGAGTAGGCACCTCTCAACGTCATCTGAGCGTCTTTCTGGCGTTAATCGAGGATGAAGTTGGAAGGCCTTGAGCACAGAACCTCCATATTGTATCATTCATCATATATCGATACAAAAGCAAACTAACGAATATGAAAAAATGCATCTTTCATTGTCCATCTTTAATAATTTCTGCTGGACTTATTTACGGCAAATTCTTCAATCTGACTTCACTCTATTAAAGGGAAAGTATTCCACTATCAAAAGGTCAAATCTGCCGAATATTTGACTGTCCAAAAAAAAGTTATGAATAAATACTTTTCCACTCTGAAAAGTGGTGATTTTCATATTCGTTAGTTTGCTTTTGTATCGACGATATTACCAGATGTATTTATATACAGAATGTAATAATCAATAAAGAAATATATATATATATATATATATATAAAAAAAATCTTTTTTCTAGAAAATCCTGATGATATTATTAGATCGAGATATTGATTTTAATTAATAAAATATTAATTATAGAACCGTGAGAGCTCATTGGATAGAGATAATTATTCTGTCAACGGAAAACCTCATATAATTGACATCAATTAAAGAATGTCTATTCGTAATAAGAATCATACAAGATTTTAATATATTTTAAAAGAAAAACTTCGTTCATTAAAACAAAATCTTAGGTTTTTAACTTGTAAATTAATAACAGAAAATATAACCGAGGATCAAGAAATATTTTGAGCGTAACAATAAACGTGTCAATAATAAAAACAAAACATAACATCCATAACAATATGCATTATTAAATATCCATTTATGGAAATTCACGTAAATATGCATCACACATAATGATATAAATATAACACAATGGACTCGCATCAAATGTCTTTGAGATATTCTAATATAGTTTTTATGCATTTCCTGTCCGCAGTTTTGAAGTAATAAAAGTCCCATCAAGTCATAGAATATATTGAGGTGACTATGTTGTCTGCATTGTGAGTTTATTTATTTTGCAGCATTTAAAAACTTGTAAATAAATATCGTTTGCAGAACAAGTTTACCGTTGATAAAAAAAAAAAAAAAAAAAACAATTTTCTTAATGAATTGAAAAGTGAGTTTAGGTTTCCTGTTTTGTTTGTGTAAATGTGTTTTAGTCATAATCCGGTCTTGAGACAGAGTCTTTCAACATCACTTTCAACATTTATGTATTTTCTTTAGGTGAAATAAATTCAAATGAGTTATAATAGTATTTACCCATTTCTGACGGTTTTACAGTCATGTCAAAATTCATTTTTGATTTTGGATTTAAAACACATTATCAATGTCTTCATTATGTTCTTGTTCTGAGAATTCGTTTGCATTTGCTTGAAGTAAAAACGTCACATTCAGACCATTTTTGAGTATGTCATCATCTTTATCCTAAGTGTTTATTAGCACAGCAGAATGCATCAAAAAGATAAAAAATATAACTGATAGCCCTGCAATTGTTATTTTAGGAAACCAAAGTTACCTTTATTTTGCTAAAAATTAAATCAATCCAACTTTCTATTTAAATTTTTTTTTAAATTTTAATCAATTATGACAAACACTTATACTTTATACATTATACCTGTCAACTATTTGATTCTACAAACCGCTTTTTTAATGGTTTTAATGTCTTGTATAATTATCTTGTTTAAGTTAGCATCAGATTGTGTAACTGCGCTTCTTTGCTAAAAAAACGATAACTAATGTACAATAAACAATTATTTGAGAAAATAAAAAATCCTCCCAAAATATTCCAATATTCCATACAAATCAATTTATAACAATCGCTAAGGAAACATCAGAAACAATAATTATTACCCTTGGACCCTGTGTAATTTTTGGATGGGCTTTGTACTTTTATTGTAATAATATAATACTATTATTATAATAATTGCTTCAGCAGCGTTGACAATACTGATAGTTAGGTAATTAGGTATTATTAATTTACAATAATTATTATTAATTAAACCTTATATTTATGAATTTATCAGGAAAAAGGCTAACCACTGCCGTAGACAACGAGACAAAAGCAGAAAATGGACAATTAAAAAATATTTAACTAGTCTTGTTTCATAAATCTCGCAGGAAAATATTAAATAATTGATATAATTTAATGCCCAGAGTAAATTAATACAAATTTTACAAATAAAGACTAGAATAACGAAAACTTGACATTACCAAAAATTGTCATCGTAGTAATAAAAAAGAGTTCGGAATGGGTCATTCCTACCAATCAATATGCAGAATTTCTATCGTAACTTCGATAATTAAATATATTGTCACCACAATAATTATTATTGTAACCCTTCTTAGCTTTGGTAATACATTTTGTAATGTTTTACATCGAACGATGGTAGATCATTTTACATAGTTTTACATTGACGGTAAATATAATATCATGTATATAGATACCAGGGCACATGACTTATGATAGTATTTTACATACGTAGCTTTAAAAATTATATAGATTTACAGATGATTATAATTCATATTTATACTTTTAACTAAGATAATTTATGAATTTACAATGTTGAAAATTAAAGGAACAGTAAAGGAGAAAATTCTAAAAAGTCTATTAAAATTGTTTCATAGTTATTATTAGGATTATATTGAGGATTTGATTGTGTTTAAACAATACAAATGAACTAACCATTTGAATAATACTATTAGTAGAAATCCTTGCGAACATCTCGTGATACGGCTTTTCGAATCATGCAACGATTCCTATTGTTACTCACGTGCGTAAAATTGTTTTCTTTCATTAAGAGTACCAACATCATGTAGTTTTTCCATTCATACTGTTTTTACTGCGTAATCGTAAATATAATGTCGTTGCAACAACATGACGTTCACCTATTCGATGCGTCGTGTGTGCTAAACGGATGTCAACAAGCATAAGTGAACATTTGTCGGCTTTGTGTATACAAAATATTTAGTGTTGCCAAGAATTGCCAAGGACTACCTCTTCGCACTTCCCTCACCAATACCTGTTTATTTCCGTCAACTCAGGGTATGACAGTCCGTATATTTCAAGATTTTTTACAACCTAAACTGTCAAAAAGCTGTCATAATTTCATTAAAACCAGCTTTTAGGAGTCCGGATCCCAGACCGTCTCTAGTCCCACCGAGCTTTTAAAGGCTGCCTGTGAGGGGGAATCAGTCCCGTAACAGACCACGAGAACTCTGAGGGGCAGATACTATAGAGGTATCTGATTCATGACCATACGGCACACTAGGGAGATAGTGCGGTCAGTACTATGGTCCGGCCGCCTGCTTTGTCCCTTTGGCTGCTTCGACTGCTAGAGTCATTAGCGCCAAGGTACCCATTATTAAATTAATTAAAGGCTGGGTGGGCCTAAGGACGGTCAGGTAAGCCGAATCCAACCCACGAACGAAGACACTAGAAGAAAAAAGCTTTAGTGCTTGCTCGGGATTTGAACTCAGGTCTTCCAGCATATTAGTCTGGTGCTCAACCACTGAGCTAACCTTGCCCTCATATATATATATATATAAATATATATATATATATATAT
Source organism: Gonocerus acuteangulatus (assembly GCA_946811695.1). NCBI lineage: Eukaryota > Metazoa > Arthropoda > Insecta > Hemiptera > Coreidae > Gonocerus > Gonocerus acuteangulatus. The sequence continues at coordinate 18,309,336 of OX328128.1, forward strand.
ATATATATATGTGTGTGTGTGTGTGTGTGTGTGTGTGTGTGTCCGTTAACGCGCCAGAGTTTTTGTTTCTTCGTCACAAAATTTGGTATGTAGTATTCTCCCAACAAACGATTGAACAGGTTTGTTAACCAGCAAAATCGGTCCTTCTGAGAGGGTGCGGGGGTAAAACGGAGCAAAATGAGTTATTTGCCAATACCAGCCGTAATTTGTGTTATATTTCAACCTATATTCCTGGTGGGCATCTTAAGAAAAAAATGTGTCGTAAAAATAGACTAAATGAGTTATGAGTTTCAGTGGGGTGCTTGAGCTTAATTATGTGCATACTGCGTGACGGACCTTTCGAGACACACACACACACACAAATATATATATATATATATATATTTATATATAACTGACAAGGGTACAATGTTAACTGCAGCCGTTACTAACGTCATGGCATGCACTCTCCTCTTGACGTGCCCGCGTTACTAGCAATTGAACACAGACGTCAATCATACACCGAAGGCATATCAGTAGCAATCAAGGCCGCATGAAACATGACGTTATCTGCAGAAATGTACAGGTAATTACTGACAATTACTCTCAGTGTGCAACATGAAAACTACGACTGATGACTGGCCTCCAGCTGTCCGTGGTGCAAGTACAGAACAACAATCTGTAACGTAATAATGAACAAACAAATTGAAGGATGCCATTTTCGTTTGCGCATTAAATTTATTTTAGTATAGAATTATAATATTTAAATAAATAAATTAAATTATAATCATAATTTAATATAACATTTGTTTTTAAATAACTAACATTTGAGTATAATAGTTAGAAAGTAGGTATTATTCATTTAAACAATTTTACGTAGTATGCTTCGTATAATTTAAAATATATTCTCTATTGTTTTACTTAAAGTATTCCAAAATTCAATACACAACTTATCTTAGAATTCTACAAAGCAGCCCACACATTGTTACCATACTACGACACTTACATAAACTAAAACTTTATAACAAAATATGAGGTATGGATGTATGCAGGTATGGATGTATGTGTGTGAGTCACTGTAAGTGTGCGTGTGTGTGTGTGCGCGTGTGTGTGTGTGTGTGTGTGTGTGTGTGTGTGTGTGTGTGTGTGTGTGTGTGTGTGTGTGTGTGTGTGTGTGTGTGTGTGTGTGTGAGTGTGTGTGTCCGCACACGTAGATGTGGCTTAAGAAGAGAAAATAAAGTCCTCTTATTAAATCTCTACGAATACAGACACCGACATAATAATGATTTTTATCTTGCAATAAAAAATTATTTGACTTATTATTATCATAATTTTTTTCAATTTTTATTAATTAACTGTGTAATTTTTCTTGTATATTTTATTTTCATCTATTTCTTTATTTTCTCATTTTTTTTTTGTCTTTGTATAAATTTTAAATTGTTTTTTATTCCTTTTTTTTTTTACTAACCATTTATGTGAGCAAATCGCCTTGCTGTTGTGAAGCTCCGTAAATAAATAAATAAATAAATTCTACAAAATCATAAAAAATAACTAGACGGTTATTTATTTACAAAATCCGCTTCATATTTTGTGACGAAATTTGTAAAATGTATCAGAAAACTGTAATATCTTTATGAATTATTTCACGTGAAACCTGGTGATATTTTATTGAAGAACTTCGTGTTTAGGAACTTCATTTTCCAAACTATTATTAACAAGGACGGCATATTAGTTTATATTTGTACCCCGGAGGTAAAGGAAACCTTGTCCATTTTTTATTAAATTGACTTAACAACGTGGCCAACGGCCATAGCCACGTTGAGTACACCGGTTCCCGTAGATCACCGTTGTTAAGCAACGTCGGGCGTGGTCAGTACCTGAATGGGTGACCGACCACGTGCTGTTGGCATTAAAAAAGGGTGGCAACCTGTAGATAGCCCGGCGCTAATAGCAAAATAGCTGGTCCGCCATTAAAAAAAAAAAAATAAAAAAAATAAAAAAAAAAAACTTAACAACCTGTTCTTAATGCGGATTCTTCGATATAATAGTATAGGGCACTATTTCCTTTCCATAAATAACGAATATGAGACCAGAGATGGGCATAATTTTATTTATAAATAAAAATACGAATTTATTCGTACTTCATATATTTGTGAATACGAATATAAATAAATTCGTATTCATAAGTGTGAATACGAATTTATTTTTATTCACATATATTAAATATAAAAATACAAATAAAATTTTATTTGCAAATTTTTCTGCGAATAAAAATAAATTCACAGAAAAAATTGTAAATAATTACAAAAAATGTGAATATTTACAAAAAATCAAGTGATTACAAAAAAAATCACATTAAAATATATGAATAAAAATTTATTCACATTATAATTTGTGAATAAAAATTTATTCACAACAAATTCGCAAATAAATTCGTATTTAGATGATATTACGAAAGTTATTGAAAGTGATTTTTTTTTTTTTTTTTTTTTTTTTGGAGGTACAGATGACAAACTGTGTCCCTGCAGCATAGCTGGTGGTCCCGTGGCGGACTCGGGGTAAAAAAAAAGACCTAGGCGCTAATAACCTAGACGTTAAAAGCCTTAAAAAAGGAAAAAAAAAATACCTTCAATAACTTTCGTAATATCATCTTAATACGAATAAATTCATAATTTATTTGCGAATTATTATTGTGAATAAATTTTTATTCACAAATTATAATGTGAATTCATTTTTATTCGTATATATTAATGTGATTTTTTTTGTATTTTTTTGTAAATGGTCACATTTTTTTTTGATTATTTAAAATTTTTTCTGTGAATTTATTTTTATTCGCAGAAAAATTTGCGAATAAAATTTTATTTGTATTTTTATATTTAATATATGTGAATAAAAATAAATTCGTATTCACAGTTATGAATACGAATTTATTTATATTCGTATTCACATATATATGGAGTACGAATTTATTTATATTCGTATTCACAAATATATGAAGTACGAATAAATTCGTATTTTTATTTATAAAAAAAATTTCCCATCTCTGTATGAGACAGAGAAAAATAAATTCATGTCCGTTTTCATTAGAGTTAAAAGACATCATGTGGAGGACTTGGTTTATTTTACTGTGATCAATACTACCAATAAACTATCAATGCCAATAACAAAGTGAAAGATTTTCATTAAATTGTTTCTATAAGTAACCAAGAAACAAATTTTAATAGTTCAAAGTTATGGAAAAGTGGATCTCTTGAACAATTACAAATGTTCACATGTGACATGGCGTTCTTTCACCTCCGAGGTACCTGAATGGGTGAAAGAACCGAGGTACCTGAGGTTTGGTTTGGTTGCCCTGGCACCAGCAAGCACACCTTCTATCATAGACCTGGCAGCCAGTCACCAGATGCGGGCCACTAAGGTAGAACTGGCACGGGGGACTCTACTCGACCTTGGCTGGGTCCGCCTCCCGCTGGCCTCGGGCTCTGTCTCTGCTTTCGATGCTACCAACGGACCGGCCAAGAGGCATAAATGACCCAATAGTGGTTGAATGGGCTTTAAACACCAAGGGAAAAAAAACCTCCGAGGTACAGATATGTATCTGTCTTTGTGTGTGTACGTGTGCGTGTATTTGTGTGTAAAAGAGAAAGGAAAATCGTCAGAAAAATAAGACCGATTTTAATTAAAAAAATCGTGCCGACTTAGAAGGAATAAGGAGATAAATGAATACACTTAGACATGGAAAAAAGGATATTAAACGGGTACATTAAAAGAATATATACTTTGAATCTAACAAAACAAACATTGGAATTTTATGAAAATTAATATCAGGGAAACGTAAAACTAACAAATTGTATTGATGAAACAAAAGACAATAGAAAAGATATTCATATAATCTATGGTAGGTAAATTTTGGGTCCGTTTGGAGTAAAGGAAGTATGTACTAGAAATAAAATATTTCATTAACAGGTATGACAAGTTTTGGGATTTATTTTCGTATATTTTCTTAAATATCTCGAAAACGGTTGGGAAATTGTGGAAAGTGACCATTAGAAAGTAGTAAGCCCTACAAAAAAGGTTCTGATGTAATTTTTGATGGTGCGATGTAAATCGGAGAAATAAGGACTTAAAAATTCAATTGCTAGTTTTGCTCTTTTGAACGGGTTTTGTATCTGTTTACCTAAAGTTTTAACTGGTTGTTTCTCATTTTAATTGCATTTAATAGTAAAACGAGTATTTGACTAAAACAAGGTATAAAAATGTGAAACGTTGTTATAGTGTTTCCAAGAGCGAACGTTGAGACGGTGGGGGAAGTCACCGTGATATTCAGTTTCCTGTTGTGGCGCCTTAAATATATTTTCTCTTCGAGATTATATTTTATATTTTTCACGAAAGATTAAACCCCACCAACAACTGCTACTATTCCTTCACTAATAGCACTAGAGATATGAACAGACCCGCGCTAAGATGTCGCAGTTCCTGCTAGTTGGACATTTCCATTTTTTTTTTTTTTTTTTTTTACTTTGTTTTACTAAAATAATAACGTGAAGAATAATAAATCAACTTTACAATTTGGTGCAATTAGAAACATTTAATGTTGACATAAGCGGGGTATCTTATCAGCCGGCTGGAGTTACAGAACAACAACTGATAAGGCAATCAGTAAAACTATTGTCAAGTGGTGTCGTACGTCTTTGCACTTAGCATCTGACTCATTACAGTCGCTTTGTGTTCAGCCGAACAGATACAAAAATCGTAAAAGAGACCGTCGTGTGGAAAAATCGTAAAACAAATTGGGGGAGGGGGCTCCGGCTTGATAACAATTTGTTTTAATTTCCCCCGAGGGCCGTTTTAACAGACTGTAGCTGGAATTTACATGCCGTGATAATCTACAGAATACAACCCCAAGCCGCTAAATGCTGATAATAGGGGTGTATACAAAATATACATGTAGAAAGATTAATACATTCACAATTCATCACACATGTACATATCACAAATCTACAATATATTATTAAAAAGATTGGTTATTAAGGGGTAATACTGCTTTGTAACTTTTGTTTACAACTTTTTTAGGGTTTTTGTATATGTATATGGTTTAATACATATAGAGTGTTTATGTGAAGAAAAAAATGTTAACCCTCAACTGGTACAGTGGAACTGCGTGACATAAATGGTACAGCGGGGTCTGTGTGTACCCAATTAATAAAATAAAATTTTCAAGAGTAAAACCAAAGGGATTTTCTTAGAAAATGTTTTTAATGGTTAAATAACAAACTATTCATAGAATATAAAAAAAAGTATAATTAATGCATAAAAAGCTATTCATGACCTTCAGTCTATTAATTATTCAATCCAGTCTTATCACTTACATTTAGTAATCGCACATAGAATATTACAGAAAATTCCATAGAATAATGCTAGAAATACGCCGGTACATTGTAAAAAAAAAAAGAAATAAAATTCAGAAAGTCAAGAAAATTCAAAAGTAATGAAAATACGAAAATGACGTAGGTAACATAAAAAATATACATTTAACGTAAAACCTAATGAAAAATTCGTACTCATTGATGTCCTTTTACTGAAAAGACTAATTTCCTATATCTAATTTGTCTAAACTACAAATAAGACTTCGAAGAACATTGTGGATTCTACAAAGGCAAAGGCTGCACATCTTAAAAAATTCCTTTATTTTTTTCTTTGGATCGGTCACATATTGATCTTTTCCTCGTGAAATGCTCTTGCGATTAGTTATCTTCGTCATGCGGATTCTTGCCTAAAAGCATGTATGGAGAAAAGCGAAGTTGGAATACACTGTGAGCTTTGCATTCGGTTCTCCATCAGAGGTTGTGTCAATGCAAAAGAAAGGTCCAGCCCTGAATTACATTTATAAATTACAAAAATAGTCACGGCAGAAAAGTTTAAGATCCCATAAAATTACTTCAATGGCCATCTCTTGATTTTCTCTTGGTTGTACAGCTTTATTGTCACTATTCATAGTTTTTCATCATCACTTTCGGATCCACATGGGTCGCTGTCATCATCTTCTGAATCCTCTTCTTGTCTCATTAACTCTGCTACAATTTCCCCCGGGGAGCAGAATAACTACATATTTCAGCTAAAAGTCATTTTAGCTAAAATATACTTGGAAAAAAATATGTATATCATTAAAGGTACAGTGGGGTCGCATCCGACTCCACACCGTGAAATACTGACTGAAAATAGCTATAGGAAATCAGGGTGACTTGCCAGGTTGATGTGGACCCTCCTGCAGTCTCTTGGGCACTTCCTGAGAGGGTTCTTAATAGTCTCAGCTAACATACAATACAATAAATTAAGAGAAATTAAGAAAACTGTATGTGCATGGACTTCTGGCAACAGACCGACTCGAAGAGAAGAAGTTGTTATTACGAGACTGCGTATCGGACATTCGTTGCTGACAAATTGACATTTAATGACGAGACAGGACGGACCAGTTTGTGACATTTGCAACACAAACCTGACTATTAAACACATACTAACTGACTGCAAAAAACGAGACAGATTAAATCTACCTAATGACATGAACGAACTTTTGACGGATGACAGTCCACACCTAAACACAATAATCACCCACCTCAAATATACTAACATTTACAATTACATTTAACATACACAAATTGTAGAATCTATAAAAACATGTATAACTTACCGTGAAATAAAGTAATTGGCAATGTATTTTAACATCAAAATGTACAAAATATTTGCTAGGAATATTCGTTTAGTAAATATTTTTATTCTTATTGGTATATTTATATATATATATATATATATATATATATATATATATATATATATATATATATATATATATTATTTTTTATCCCAGGAGGCATGGGGTCATTAAAGCAGTCTTCCTTTATTATACCACTTTATTTATTAGGCCTGACATGTTTCGTGCATCATTTCTTCGCACCTCTTCAGGGGCACTTCTACAACAAAATATAATTTTTTGAACATCCACACAAACCTTTTTTCTACTCTATTAAAACTATCAATACGATCTTTGAACTGTTCTACAAAATACATTAAAACATTATCATGCTCCATTAAATGTTACCCCTACCCTAAATATTGCAATAATTATAGCTAAATTACATATTTTTTTATAAAAGGTAAACGAAGGACAGATAAAGACAGGGCCATTTTGGCAATCCACTTACATGGTTAGTATTAAGCCGGACTCCAGAGGAAGTACTTGGTAACGGGAGGACTTCCTTGCAAGGTAGGAATCAACACCTTTTATAAAAAATGTGTAATTTAGCTATAATTATTGCAATCTTTAGGGTAGGAGTAACATTTAAAGGAGCACGATAATGTTTTAATGCATTTTGTGGAACAGTTCAAAGATCGTATTGATAGTTTTAATATAGTAGAAAAAAGGTTTGTGTGGATGTTCAAAAAATTATATTTTGTTGTAGAAGTGCCCCTTAAGAGGTGCGAAGAAAAGATGCACGAAACATGTCGGGCCCAATAAATAAAGTGGTGTAATAAAGGAAGACTGCTTTAATGACCCCATGCCTCCTAGGATAAAAAAGATATATATATATATATATATATATATATATATATATATTTTTTTTTTTTTTATTTATTTTTTTTTTTATTTTGTTTATCGCTTACAAGGTTTCCCCATAGCGAGGAGTAGGCCTTATATATTGTGATTAGTATAACTAATGTTAGTATTACTAGGGTCATGCATTAATCTAATTTTTATTTAACATGCACCAATATCTTAATAATATTTTTAACTTAATAATTTACAAAAATAACTTATTTACATTTATTTAAATAAATATTGTTTTGGCAATCATTATACATAAAAAATATTGTATGTAGCCTAGTTATTTATATTTATATACTCTATAATATATTTAAAAATAGATAAACAGGAGGAAAAATAGGAATATTCAAACAATAACAAAACAAAGTAGAATTATTCTCCGAGCAGTGAAGCCCTCAGCTTTAACATATTCTTAAGGTATAGAAATATTTTGAAATAATCCTCTTTTGAGGCTCTGTTTAGGATCTCATGCAATTGAGCGTTATCTGCTGGGTAATTCAATGGTAGATATTGCTCTCTGATAGGCGTGTAAATTGGGCAGTGCAACATAATATGATACAAATCTTCATAAGCATTCGATCTACAAAGGATACACATTTCTTTAGGATTAATGCTATAATTAACACTTTTAATACAAAATTTAATATTAAAGTTGCTAGTAGTCCTGAGTTGTGCAATAATTTTGAGAGTTACAAAAGGTAATCTTAACGTTAAAAAGTCATGAGGATGTCCCGTGGATGGTGTAATAAATTTATATATTGGACTATATCCTGAGTTTCTCATTTTATCGAGATCTCTATTTTGTCCAGCAGTTTTATAAGCATCCAGGATATTACATATGTTTCCTTTAATTACATTTGGATCCTGCGTTAACCAGATATTTATTTGGTCCAATGAATGAAATATATTTTTGACTTGAGATACCCAATTAAATTTAACATTGTTTGTGGGGGTTTATATATATATATATATATATATATATATATATATATATATATATATATATATATATATATACATTTATACACGTAGATCTTACTCCCTATTTTAAAATAATTCAATATCTAAACTTTTTAATTCTATAATTATTTGTCAGTGGTTTCTTTCCTTCAACATTTGGAAAAGAGTGAATCGCCACTTTCGCGAGCTCTTAAATAAATAAATATTACCAGCGGAAATAGCAGTGGTAGGAGTGCGGAAAACGGTTTTCTCTCTCGCTGGGGTCAGATTAACCCCAACTGTACCGTTTGAGGGTTAAATGGGCAAACAAATACGATTTTCCCGATTCCGAGTGGACGCAGTGCTGATTTAAAGATAATTATTTGAGCGAGCATGGATTGGAAAGTATGAAAAAAAATTAACATTTCAAAACATTAAACTTTGAAGTTGTTTTCTCAAACCATGTTTTTCAAACCGGGCGATACTCTGACGTCTTCAATTTTTTCCCGATCAACTTTAAATTTTAACTCCAGCTCCCTAATGATATTTACTAGGAATGTACGTAGGATTTTTCGATCCATTAAGTTATAAGGATTTTATGACCGATTTTTCACGGGTGTTTTTGTAGAAAATGAATAATTGTTCACGATTTTCGAAATAATTAATATTTATAAAAAATCCTACATACGTAACTAGGTTTAACCTTCTTCTTTCAAAATAATTTTAGTTTTTCGTTCTAGTATAAAAATTGCCGCCTGCAGACTATCGCCCGTGAAAAAAGAGGGTTTCCGTTCGTCAGACACAGCGCCGCCATTTTTTTTTTTTTTTTAAGAATTGAAACTTATTTTTTTGGATACTTTAACATCCCCTAGAAAACGTTTGATTTAAAGAATTGAAAAATATTGATTTGTTTAAAATGACTTTTATTTTGATCCGTAGTATTACATCTTAAATAAACCGTAGACATTTTATATCTAAAATATTTACAATTATATAATTTGTTATGAAATATTATACATATTAATTTAATCATAATTATGTAAATCAATTATATATCATAAAACCAGCAACAGAAATTTTATATCCACAACATCTTTTTAATTAGATGCATATTATTAGCTGTTGAGGTGATAATAACTAAACGGAATGGTTGGGATTCTTAATTTTTAATTAATTCTATTATTTTTAATTATTAATTAAAACTTAATGTTAAAGTTAGTTAATTAACTAGTTAAGGTTTCATGGCACTGGAGCACCCTGGATCTTCCCGTCGCATATTTAGACATTTCGCAAAGAGCGAATCGCTATAGCCATTTTTTTTTTAAAGAGGCAGTATTTTTTTTTATTTATAACACATTTCTGTGAAGGGGCACCAAGAAGGGTGTGAAGCGTGCAGTATAAAAATAAACGCAGTAAAAGTTTTTTTGTGGAGTTTTTTAACCCTCGAGAATTGCTATATTCGAGTAAAGCGTAAGCTTATTATTAACAATATATTCTGTGTTTATTTAATAACGAAATCTATTATAGTTATTGTATATCTATAATATATTTATAAGTAAGTTATTTGTATAATATATGAAATTTCAAATCTATGATATATCTAGTAATAATGAAGTAATTAAATCTACCACAAATGTTTCAAAGCTACAGTACACTTTATTATAATTGATTTATTAAATTTAACAATGATTTATTTCTTAATTTAGGCAGTTATTAAATCCATGCAGAAAATTCTAATATATAATATTCTACTAGAAGTGTCTTAACGTGTAGCTTTGTTAAGCAGACGACCAGACCATAATAAGTCATAATTAAATATATTACACATAGAATCAATAAATATTTTAAGATAATTTATTGCTAAAATAATTATGTTTGTTTCAACTTAATTAAATTAAATATATGTACTTTTAGTGAGTTGGGTTGGGTTAGTAGTTTAAGGGCAGAATACTGCTGGATCATCTCCGCCCGTAGAGTATAATTAAATTGTGTGAGTTAATTTTTAGGATGGAAAGTGTCAGTATTGTGTGTTTGAGACAGAGTTGTGTTTCTGAAATTGCATTTGTTAGAATCTTTTTTGGAAAATATTATTATTGCATATATATATATATTTCTTTATTGATTATTACATCCTGTATATAAATACATCTGGTAATATGATATATGATGGTTCTGTGCTCAAGGCCTCCCAACTTCATCCTCGATTAACGTCAGAAAGACGCTCAGATGACGTTGAGAGGTGCCTACACAAGCTCCCTTCTGCTCCGACCAGTATAGGCTCACCGATCTCAAAGAGAGATCGGTGAGCCACAGAAAATTGTCGCACTTGAACAAAGAGAAAGCCATTGCTAACACTTCACTTGGTCACTGCAGCAGATCTCTAGGCCAATGTCTTTTGAGTCGCCTCGGTGGAGTGAGTGGCTGGGTGACGCTTCATAGGGAAAGGACTTCAGGATTTGCATATATATAAGAACCAGATTCAGATGTCCGTACAAATAACAAATGTATATATTCATTATATTATTTATTTATTCTTTTATTATTTATTAATTTATTATCATACGAATTATATAAAAATTATTTAGTGAGTGATTAGTCAATAGTTTTTTTTTTTTTTGTTCTTAACAATGTATTGACAACCTCCCCCCCCCCGTAATAAACAGTGCGCACAAATCTTCCCTCCCGCTGAACAGCTGAGTGCATTAAGGCTGTAAATAGCTTCCACTTCTAAAATTAGCGCGCAAGGAGCTATTCTCGCTCTGACAATGACCCAGTCTCCAGTAGCCTCATTAAACTGTCAATTGGTCAATTGTCTTCTGAAGTGTCGCAGCAACTGACAAACATCCTATTAATGGCCACCATTTATAGTATGGACTCCTATTAAATTGTCTTGACTAATAATGGACTATTTGGTACAGCGTTCTTCTAATCTTCTAATCCATTAGTAATTTAAAATATATTAATTGACATGAGAAAAATGGGTTTTTGTATTTTTAAGGCTTATTAACCATAAAGGACATCAACACAATTTTTGTTTTCTGGTAGTACTCTTTATGAACGAATTATATAATAATTCTATTTATTTTATTTTTATTTTTCTCACTCCTTTAATAATAAATGATTTTATTTATTTATTAATAATTAATTAAAAAATAATAATTAATTAAAATTAAAAAAAAATTGATTAAGATAATTAATAATTTTTTGGAGGGCGAGGTTAGCTCAGTGGTAGAGCACTCGACTAATGAACTGGAGGACCCAGGTTCCCGAGAGTGCACTAAAGATTTTTTCTTATAATGTCATCGTTTGAGGGTTGGATTTGGGGTCCCAGATCGTCCCTAGGCTCACCCAGCCTTTAGTTAATTAGTTAATTAATTAATGGGTACCTGTAAAGGGAAAAATCAGGCGGCCGGAGCATAATACTGACCACACTATCTCCCTAGTGTGCCTTATGGTCAAGAATCAGATACCTCTACAGTATCTGCCCCTCTGGGCTCTTAGGCCTTTTTTTTTTTTTTTTTTTTTTTTTTTTTTTTTTTTTTTTTTTTTTTTTTTTTTTTTTTTTTTTTTTTTTTTTTTAATTAAGACATATGTAACTGCGAACTTACAGTCAAACATTTACTGACAGACTGCCGCAGAAAAAACAGTATTAATCTGCCATATGATACCCAAGAGCTCTTAGGCAATGATAGCCAGTATATAAACACTGTACTGACATAGTTCAGGAACACAGAACTGTACGAACTTATTTAATGACTTTCAGCACTGTTGTCTTAAGAACATTACGTTTTCACGAATATTAATTGATATTTACATATACCCAATACCTTAACACATACACATACATATACAAGCATGCTGGTTTCCTACCAAGACCATTCAGAAGATATTGATCGTTGTGTTATCGCCGAAAAAGCGGAACACTCTATAAATAAATAAATAAATAAAACCTCAACACTACAGTCATTAGGTTTTATGTAAAAAAAAAAAAAATAATAATAAAAACTTTAAATGTTGGTACATATCGCAATACATAAAAGTCCGTCACGCAGGAGCTGCATAACTAAGCACTTTCCTCAGAATTTGGGTAGTGTAGACTGCTTTCCAGAACAATTTGCTTAAAATATCCTACATGAATAAAATAAAAACATGAATAGTTCTCTTTTAAATTTGTAATGAGTAACTGATCAATTATTAATTTGCTTCCAGAGTTATGTTTACACATGGTACCTATTGCACTACGTAATAAATACAAAAAACCTCATATTATCGTATTTTGATCTAAGGCAGGAACAGGATACAGTCGCTCTAGTGGTAGAAAGCGCTCCTTGCGGCGGCTTTGTGAACCTACGTCTGGCGGGCTTTTCTATTGAAATATATTACAAATTAAACCCCCGCTTTCCGATTGACCGATTCAGCTCATTTTTACAACACTTCTTTCTCATGAGTTACCCACGACGTATACCGCGTTTCGTTACAATACAGCAGAAATTACGACCGGTATGAGTATATTAGGAATTTGGGTCCGGAGTAAACCCCCCCCCCATCTAATGAACCGATTTAGTTTATTTTTACAACACATATTTACCTGTAGATTACCACTACGAATACCGAGTTTCGTCGAAATATACCAAAAATCACGGCTGGTAGTGGCGAATTGGTATTGTGGGTCCGAAGTAAACCCCCCCTCCTAATGAACCGATTTAGTTTATTTTTACAACACATATTTACCTGTAGATTACCACTACGAATACCGAGTTTCGTCGAAATATACCAAAAATCACGGCTGGTAGTGGCGAATTGGTATTGTGGGTTCCGAGTAAACCCCCCCTCCTAATGAACCGATTTAGTTTATTTTTACAACACATATTCACCTGTGAATTACCACTACGAATACCGAGTTTCGTCAAAATATACCAAAAATCAGGGCTGGTAGTGGCGAACTGGTATTGTGGGTCCGTAGTAAACCCCCCCTTCTAATGAACCGATTGAGTTCATTTTTATATCTCACTTTTCTCTCTATATTACCACTACGAATACCAAGTTTCGTTTAAATATAACAAATATTACGGCTGACATAGTCAAATTAGTGTTTTGGGTTCGGGGTAAACCCCCCCTTCCGGTGGACCGACTTTGGTGGTTAACGAACTCGTTCAATCGTTTGCTAATTGAATGCTATATACCAAGTTTCGTGACGAAAAAACAAAAACTCTGGCCGCTATCGTGTTAACAGACACATATATATATATATATATATATATATATATATATATATATATATATATATATGCATATATATATATTTATATATATATATATATATATATATATATATATATATATATATATATATAAATTTTAACGGGGATCATTTTCGGTGTCTACTAGGTAGGATCGATAAAGATTTGAAGAAATTTTTCAAAAATTCAGTCATGAGTCCAACCTCCCAATAGCTACTTTCCTTCGGAGGAAAGTGCTAAAAAAGTCCGACTCGAAGGAACTACGTCATCTTACCGCGGTTTCGTCCTTATGCATAGTGTCATTTGGAGCGCTTAGAATAATCTTTTATGAAACATTCAAACTTATTTGTATGACCCCAAGTTAGTGAAAGATGACAAGGTTACTCTTCCACTACCTGTAAAAATGACTACCCTGCTTCTCAACGTTAGCTCTAGGAAAACAATATTACCAAAAAGTTTTTATTTTTCATGTTATATTTTACTATAATACTAATTTTAAAGATGAATGCAATAAAAATAAACAACCAATAACAGCGAGTTTTAAGCACTAATTTCTCCGATTGATATCGTGTCATCGGAAAGTTACATTAGAACCTCTATTGTAAATAATTTAGTAAGCTTTCGAATGGTCAACTTCCACTTACCACTATTTCCCAACCGTTTCCGAAATATTTACAAAAATATACGAAAACACCAAAACTTTTTTGTCCATTAATGAAATATTTCCAAATGTAACCAAAATTTAAACATCTCAGTTTAGATGATTTTTAAACATTTCCATTATATCCCACGATTCTAACTATCCAAACCGAAAATGATTTACAAAAAATATGTTTTCCCCTTTACTCAAAAACGATTACAGATCAGAGATGGGTCGCTCACTACTGAGCCGGTTCGTTGAGCTGGTTCTTTGAGAAGAGGGAGAGAGCCGCGGCTGAGTAGTAGAAGCGGTTCATTGGTTCTTCTGAAATCGGTAGAGAGATTATATCCGTTTGGAATTATGGAAGTACTAGAAATTAAATATTTCATAAACAGGCATGAAAAGTTTTGGGATTTTCTTATATTTTCTAAAATATTTCGAAAACCTCTAAAAAATATTGGTAAGTGGAAAGCGACATTTCGAAAGCTTACGAAATTCTCTACGAAAAAGATTCTCATGCAATGTTCAATGGGGCGATGACAATCAGAGGGATAAGGACTTGAAACTTCGAAATTATTAGTTTTGCTCTTATTAACGGGATGTTGTATCTGTTTATTAAACGTTTTAATTGGCTGTAGCTTATTTTAATTTCATTTGACAGTAAAATGAGTATTTTACGAAAACAAGACAACTTTATGATCCTCACAGTTTCCTGTTGTGGTGCCTTAAATCTATTTTCTCTTCGAGATTTTATTTTATATTTTTCAAAAATCAAACCCAACAAATAACTGCTACGATGACGCAGTTTTTGCGAGTCGATTTTTTTTAATTGCATGACACATTAACACTAAAATGATTTTTTTTTTTTTTTTTTTTTTTTACGGCGCATCTACATCTTGGCCATTAGCGCCGGGCTATCTATAGGTTGCCACCCTTTTATAATGCCAACAGCACGTGGTCGGTCACCCATTCAGGTACTGACCACGCCCGACGTTGCTTAACTTCGGTGATCTATGGGAACCGGTGTATTCAACGCGGCTATGGCCGTTGGCTAAAATGAGTATTATAGTAAAACGATGCATGAGAATGGGAAACGTATTTGTCGTCCTAGAGCGAACTTTGAGACCTAAGAATTTCAGTTTCCTATTGTGGCGCCTTAAGTATTTCTTCTCTTTGAGATCTTATTTTATGTTTTTCACATAAGATCAAAACCTACCAATAACTTCTTCTATATCTATACAATGGCGGTAGTGATATAAACGGAACCGCCCTAAGACGACGCGGTTCTTGCGAGTCGGACTTTTTTTAAGGGATAAAGTTGTTGAAAACAGTGAGAAGTGGGTCTCCTCGTGTTCCAGTGGCTAACTCTTTAGATCCATATGCATGTGATGGTGGGTTCGGTTACCACCGGCTGCAGGAATTTTCTCATCTCATGGCTCGTTGCCAAGAATAAATTCAGAAGTAAGTGATACGGAGCGGTAAAAGAAAATTCAGGATATGGAATAAATTGAAGGAAAGAATAAAAATAATATTATGAGAATTTTTAAAACTCAAACAGAGAATTAATACCAATTAAACATCGAATATAAATGATAATTCACATAGGAGAGAAGAGATAAGGCTAAAACCCCCTATAGAGAGAGAAATAGAGACCGAATTCCCTTTATATTTTACATATGTAGATAGAGTAGAGAATCCTCTCTATTTCCTACACTTCTCATATGGCGAGGGCTACGGCTATATTCGGCAAAGGGAAACTACATTTACTTTACATTCTATCGTCTAACTCTATTTCTCTTTACTCATTTACTTATCAGAGACAGAAATGGTTTAAAGAAATTGTATATGCAGTATTATAGAGAAATTGACTAGTCTGTTTATTAGAACCCCAGATTATATTGAAAATGTAATTAATAATGAGTGAAGTCACTTCATTTACATGTTTTATAATGGACGTTCTCAGCATATTGCTAACAAGTAAGCAGTTTTTTTTAATTCATAATTGTATTCTATTATTGTATTGGTAATAATAGAAATCCACCGAAATGTGTTGTTTTTCTTTTTTTTAGTGTATCGGCAGTAAAACTGAAGGAGAGCGTCCTCAGCACCGATTTTATTTAAATTTTGCACTATAACGTATTTTGATGGAGTCAACACGAATCCGTTTAAAAAAAAGTTGCTCTCAACTAGGTAAATAGTTATTAAGCACTAAAGTTCACTGTTATTGAGGTTAAAGTTGGCGTAAACAGCGTATTTGTAAACATGCGCATGCGCAGACATCTAACATTGGTAAACAAAGAACTCTCATTTTAAATGTTGATAAACTATTTATAACCCCCATAAAATCGGAATTCTATCCATAACGGCGAGTAGGATTGACTTGAGTTTTGATATCTTCCTGAGCGAGCGGAAACGCATAGCACGTCTGCCCAAAAGTCGTCCTAGACATTCTGCTCAATATGCATGTTTATTAATGCGCTGTTTACGCAAACTTTTATAAACTCCATAACAGTGAACTTTAGGGCTTAATAACTTCTTTCCTAGTTGAGAGCAACATTTGCTTTTAACGGATTCATGTTTAGTGCATCAGAATACGATATAGTGCAAAATTTGGAAAAAATCGGTGCTGAGGATGCTCTCCTTCAGTTTTACCGTATCGGCCTTTGAGATCCACAGATTATAGAGTTTGCAAATTCATTTTATAAATTTACTATTGTAAATAGGTACTCTATATATATATATATATAAATCAGTCCCGTAACAGGCCACAAGGGCCCAGAGGGGCAGATACTGTAGAGGTATCTGATTCTTGACCGTACGGCACACTAGGGAGATAGTGTGGTCAACACTCTGCTCCGGCCGCCTGATATTCCCCTTGGCTGCTTCGACTGCTAGAGTCATTAGCACCCAAGGTACCCATTATTATTTAAATTAATTAAAGGCTGGGTGAGCCTAGGGACGATCTGGGACCCCAAATCCAACCCTCGAACGGCAGCACTAGAAGAAAAAATCCCTACCTGGCATCATCCACGGTCAACGATCTCTCTCTCAAAAAAGAAGAAAAAATCTCAAGAAAAAATCTTTAGTGCGCGCTCGGGTTTTGAACCTGGGCTTTCAATTCATTAGTCGAGTGCTCTACCACTGAGCCAACCTCGCCCCCATATATATATATATATATATATATATATATATATGCAAAATTGAACCCCCCCAATGTGATCTATGAGTATTGAAACGAGAAATTTTTTTAGTCGGCATTTCTAATTAATTTATTCAATTCAGCTCTACTTATTCCACGCTATACTATGTGCATTTTCTGTACTCAACAACTCACTACAATAAAAAGTACAACTTATTTTAGTAAAGCTAAACTTCCCCAGCAATAGGAAATTCACCCCTTATGATCCTTATTGTTATTTCAAATTCTATACATCATCTCAAATCTTAATCCATCATGTACAGTCAGTAACATAAGTTTCTGGACACTTACAGGCTCAGCAAATAAAATGTTTCAATTATTACCAGTTGGGGTTTTAAACAATAAAACAAGGAATAACATTTAGTGTTTTTATTCACGAGTACTTTAACATAATTAAATTAAATTTTTCACGTGAACAACGATAACAATAGAATTAGTAAACAAAAATCAATCAAAAAGAAGGTAACAACAGTTTTTGGACACTTTTTTTTTTTTTTTTTTTTTTTTTTTTTTTTTTTTTTACGGCGCATCTACTTCTAGGTCATTAGCGCCGACATCCAGGGTGCAGCGAGGAATTTTCCCAGCGAGCCTTGAGATGAGAAAATTCCTGCCGGAGGTGGGAATCGAACCCACCATCTCCCGCTTATGAATCCAGCGCGCTAGCCACTAGACTACGGGAGACCCCAGTTTGGACACTTTTAAACGAACTTTTTTCAAAATTCAACAACATCAATATTTATGATTAAAAAAATTGAATTAATATTTTGTGGGATTGCCCTTAGCATTCATTACCTCCCTGAGCCGGTTGGGCATAGAAAAAAACAATTTCGAGGTCACAGAAGTCTGAATTTTCGACCATTCTTCGATAACACGATTTTTGAGGTCTTCATTGGAGCTTATTGGAATCTTCTTTAATTCCCGCTTTAAATGATTCCACAGGTGCTTAAGTCGGGAGATTGAGGTGGCGGATTGACTAATTTCGGGCAATCATATAGGCACCAAGTTCAAGTTGTCAGGCTTGTATGTTTAGGATCATTGTCCTGATAATAGTGGAACTTACCCTTCTTGTCATTGTCTGCAATTGGAATCAAATTTTTCTTCAAAATGTCAACATACATTGCTGAATTCATTTTACCGTCAATAATCGCTAACTGTCCAACATATGCAGCCACCATACACCCCCACACCATCAAAGAGCCTCCCCCATGTTTTACTGTGGGCTGTATATTTTCAATTTTTAACGCTTCCTTTTTTTTTCTCCACACTTTTCCCGTCCTATGTGACCCAAAAAGCTCAGTTTTTGTCTCGTCACTAAATGTAACGTTTGCCCAATACTCAGATTTTTTATTGTAGAAAGTATTTTGAACTGTGGGTGTCCAGAAACTTTTGTTACTGACTGTATATGAGACTGTGAACAGACATATCATTTACTATTTTTCTGGCCAGTATAAATTTGTTAACTCAATAGAAATATTGAAAAGTAACAGCAGTATTGTAGAGGACGTTGTATATTTGCAACATAGTAATATGCAATAATTGGCTTTAGCATAATTATGAAATGAGGAAACAATACTTGAATAATGTAAAATGTTAATTAGTAAACAAGACAGTAACTAGGAACACTTTCCTTGTTTTTTATTTGCATTCATTGAATATATATTTCGTATTGTAGATGTTTTAAAATTTTAAATTAAGTAACCAAAAAAAAAAATTTATATTTTACTGGGCAATTTTACTTTATTTTTTTTGTGTTGTTAATTATTCCAAAAATGTCCGTATTCTTCGTAAATATCTGTTTCATAGTTGCGGAATTAAAAAATAGCCCGTTCAGATAGGCGCAATAGTTCAACTGAGCAAGAGTGAACTTGATGGAGGGAAATTTTCCCTTCTGTTTGGTTATTTGAATAAACTACATTTAACATGACACTCAGATATTTCAAAGTAACAAAACTCCATTTTATATTTTTTGAAAAAAGGGAGAAAATCGTTCAAACTATCCCTCATTTTTTTTTTTTTTATTTTCTTTATTCAATAAATATAAATATTACAATTGTAATTCAGTTACAATATAGTGTTCCTCTAGACCCCATAGCTTCGAAATTATTTATTATATATGAACTTAGATAGGCTGACCTCCAAATTTTTTAGATCTTGTAGACTTAAAACCAATCCACTAATTAAAAAAATAGGTAACTATGACAAATCAAGCACCCGTAGATACATACACAAGAGGACTAAACACATCTTACTAAAATAAAGACACTAGACACCATCCTACCAATAAAGACAAACACAGACTGGATTAAGACATAAAGCTGTAAACAAAAAGCCCTACTTATTGTTATCATTAGAAAGTCTATAAGATAGCGAGAAGAATCCCTCAATAAATGTCCTCATCATTTGTAGAGATTTAATGCTTACCAAATTTAAACGTTTTCCTTAAAGTAGTGATTTTTTTTTTTTTTTTTTTTTTTTCGGAGAACCAACTGTTTTCTCCTTGTGATACATTTGTTACCTCTTAACTCATTTCTGTGATATTTGTGTTACCTTAGGTTATTTTTTTTTTTTAGCTATTAATTATTAGTTACTGTATATTTTTAGTTTTAGATTAATTTATTTCCTGTTAACTTACTTTAAGGTTAATAAAGCAATAATATGAATGTTCAAGTAGAGAGACTAAATGTGCCTGGAAAAAGGGGGAAAAAAGAAGGGAGAGGAAAAAAAAAAAAAGAAAAGAAAAGAAGAGGGGAAAAAGTACCGGGTTTAATGGTTAAAAAAAAAGTAGTTAAAAAAAAAATAAATAAATAAAAAAAAAATAAAGCTAAAAATAGAAAAGGCAAATGGCTGAAAAAATAAAATAAGGGGAAAAAATTAGGAAATAAAAGAGTACCGGTTGTAAAAAAAAAAAAAAACTCATGAGCATGCGGTGAGTAATTCGTGTAGCTATCTGCACGGTAGGGCGATGACGACCGTGGGGTTCTTTCGGCCAAAAATGCCACAAACAAACAAAACAAGTAGTGAATCTTCGTAGGGGACGAAGGACAAAAAAAAAACAGAAGTGTGTTATTGGACTTCCAGAAAGTACCTTCTGCCATTGGGTTTAGTGGATTAAAATGACTGTTTTCTTAAAGAAAATTTTGTCTATTTTAAATGAATAATTTATGGGTCACAAAATGCCAAGAGGGGAGTTCCAGACCCGGGATTCGTCGTTGAAATCGGACATTGAATTCTTCATAGATGATGGTCCAATTGACTTGTGCTGGAAACTGTGAGAGAACTAAAGGCGAACAAGAGAAACAACATCTTTCTGACTCGGAAAACAAATTTAAAAAAAAGTCGATTTTTCAGATTCCCCCTTCTCTTTCCAAGGTACGAAAAAATGTTTTCGTCTGTTGTGGTAGCAAAAGGTCCTCTAATCTTTTGTATATTTGTTTATTCGTACTATGTTGTCAGACATAGGGGGCGAGTTTAGCTCAGTGGTAGAGCACTGGACTCATATGCTGGAGGACCTAAGTTCTAATCCCGAGCAAGCACTAAAGGTTTTTTCTTCTAGTGTCTTCGTTTATGGATTGAATTCGGCCTCCTTGGCCAACCCAGCCTTTAATTAATTTATTAATGTGTACCTTGGTGCTAATGACCCTAGCATTCGAAGCAGCAAAGGGGAAAATCAGGCGGCTGTAGCATAGTACTGACCACACTAGTGTGCCAAATGGTCATGAGTCAGATTCCTTTACAGTATCTGCACCTCAGGGCCTTCGTGGCCTGCTTTTTTTTTTTTAATGTTGTCAGACAACGGCTTCCATTCTACCCGCCTAAGCACATATATATTTTTAGGGTTTGTGATTATTAAAAGTAGGCACCTTGAGTGAAGACTCCCAAGCCTTGTTATGGAGTCAAAGAAGTGGTTTCATCACTCATAGAAGAAGAAGCAAACTAGCTGATCATCTAAAATTCAGTTATTAGTGAAGCGTGAATCGTACGCTAATTTGCAAAGACCACGCTCGACTGAAGGAAAACAATGCAGAGAAAAATGATTATTTCATTTTTGTTCGAAGGAAGCAATCCGTCATTTTTAATTTTACAGTCGAAAGCTTAGTGAGCGGATTTGCATAACAGAGAGAAGTTCCCTTTTTGCTTGACATGATGCCATAAATATACAATGAATAATGAATAATATTAATTTTCGAAAAGTCATTTTTTGGTATTGTATTGAACTTTCCATCCGTGGATTTGGAAATGAGTTATATGGTATTCAATCATTTTTATGTCAAATTGATTTTATCTCAGAAAAGAAGGCGTGAAACTCATCGTTGTGCCTGCATTGATGGAACCAGATTCCTTTGGATCTAATTTTTATTTTATAGCCCTTATTTTTATTATTTATAAGCAATTCGATTCCATGGCGATTTTGGCCATTCGAGATGAAATTTGATTACTTTATTCCCATTTGAAAATATTTTATAATAAGAAAATATTTTTAAACTGGCTGTTATCAGATTTCTTCAAATCACAGTATACAGTTTAGTGTTCTGTGAGTAAAAGAGTATTGAGTATATGAACTGGCTGCTTCTTTTTAATTTACCCACACCAATTACTTATTTCTAAAAGAGTGATTTATCTTATAATTATTTACTTGTGTTCTCTCTGTATATCTAACTTTTTATTTGGTTGTTGTTCTTTTTTTTTTTTTGGGTAATTGCATTTAAGTATTTTAGTAAAAGAAGGTAAAAAAATGAGAAACAGTAGGTTTCCAAAAAAGAACTTTGAAACAGAGGACGGAGTAATTTCCGCTTAGGATTTTTGTTGTGGTGCCTTAAATCTTCCTTCTCTTTGAGATTTATATTTTATATTTTTCTCGAAAGATCCAAACCAACAAATAACTGCTTCTATTCCTTTACTGATAGAAAATATGAACGGAACCGCGCTAAGATGACGCACCTCTTGCGAGTTGGACATTTTTGATTTTGATTCTGTTGGCTTATGAGATACAATGTTTTTTTGAAATGTTATGTACAAGAATGTTGAATTATTTTTTCAATAGCTTGATTTTATGAAGTAGCACTTCTGTATTATCTCACGACAGTTTTAAGATTTTTTTAAGTTTACTTTAAATCACCATTAAAACGAGAAGGCCGGTGAGGTAAGATAATTTTCATGGAAATGGAGGAGGTGTGGTGAGACGCGGAGAATCTGAGTGCCCTATTGGCAGTCTAATATATTCAAAACGCCTGAATTCTATGCTGTTTTTGGACACTGCCTCCATCTCAATTTAATGAAATCCGAGAGGGGGACGAGCTAAGGCAGAAAAAAAGGGAGGCCTCCCAATTTTGTTGAATAAATCTTCAATATTGGGAAACCGAAATTTATTGGGGATGGTTTGCTCATTTAATTTGATATAGTCAATGGCCATCTTTTTTATCCCTGTTTGCGGAAGCGTCGGATATCTTAAGAATATTTCATGGCGACAATGTATGTTAAATTGCTTTGCGTCTGATTAATCTTTCCCTTTAATACGTATAGTTTTATTAGTTTATGGGGGATTTTAATTAAATTTTTGTTTGAGATGTTCCACCTTAATAAGAAGCCTTGGCGAGAAGGAGAGAGATCCCGCTGCTCTATGTGCTCGTTGAAAGAAGACGAAGATACTTTCCATTTCCTGGCAGTGTGTCCCGTTCTGAAGGAGTTCAGACTGAGGTATTATGGCAAAACATCTTTTTCTAAGGAAGACTTACGGAAGGAGCTAAATGGGAGAAACTGGGACGTCTTTTGCAAGTATCTCGACGCCATTTATAAATATCGGCAATTTTTGGTCCTGCAATTTAATTATTAGTGGTTTTTTGTTTTAATTTATTGATATTGTTGTATATTCGGGGTTTGATATATTTATTCTTTTATTGTTTATATTGTTTTACTCGGGGTTTGATATATTTATACTTTTGTTTTTTAAATATTTATTTGTCAATGATTATTGAGGATTGATTTATTATATTTGTACGTTTTTCATTCAATCTGGGTCCGCAGAAAGCCACTCCAGCTAACGGGCCTTGCCCAAGCTTTTCTTTTGTAAATATGCATAAATTATTGTTAAAACAATGTACATATTGGAAGAAATATATTTACTTATTCATTCATTATTTTTTCAATAGCTTGATTTTATGAAGAAGCATTTCTGTAATATCTCAGGACAGTTTTAAGATTTTTTTAAGTTTACTTTAAATCACCATTAAAACGAGAAGGCCGGTGAGGTAAGATCATTTTCATGGAAATGGAGGAGGTGTGGTGAGACGCGGAGAATCTGAGTGCCCTATTGGCAGTCTAATATATTCAAAACGCCTGAATTCTATGCTGTTTTTGGACACTGCCTCCATCTCAATTTAATGAAATCCGAGAGGGGGACGGGCTAAGGAAGAAAAAAAGGGAGGCCTCCCAATTTTGTTGAATAAATCTTCAATATTGGGAAACCGAAATTTATTGGGGATGGTTTGCTCATTTAATTTGATATAGTCAATGGCCATCTTTTTTATCCCTGTTTGCGGAAGCGTCGGATATCTTAAGAATATTTCATGGCGACAATGTATATTAAATAATTAATCTGATTAATCTTTCTCTTTAATAAGTATAGTTTTATTAGTTTATGGGGGATTTTAATTAAATTTTTGTTTGAGTAGTTTCTTATGAATGGCACGTACCTCTTTATACATTAACGCATTCAATGTATATATGTGTATTTATGAATTAGCCAAAAAATTAACGTACTATTCTTTTTCATTTATTTCGTTAATTAATTTTGATAAAGTGATTCCTGATCTATCTAATAGACATATTTCCTCAATTCTCATATATACTACATAATAAAATTTAATATTACACCAGTTTTAACAGCGGGAGTTTTCAGCGAAGGGTAAGTAGGATCAATGATTTGTCAAAGTTTTAAGATAATTCTTTTTGAAGCGCCACCAGAATGTGCTGTAACCGCGATTTTAAACTTTTTAATTGCTAGTTGTGATTACAACCAAGTTTTACACTTAAGTTAAAAAAAAAGGAAGGAAAAAGATGAAAGAAAAAGGTATTTAATGAACAAAACCAGCAAGTTCAAAATTTCATGGCCAGTTTCATCTGTGTGTGATCGTCTAATCAAAATGTGTATGAGAATATTTTTTTCAGGAAATTTATACATATAAACATAGAAAAAGAGAAGGAGTGGGAGAGAGACAGAGGGATAAAGAGTAAAAGAATTTCAAACTTCTTTTGTAATATGATTAATACAATGGCATTTTCTACCTCTTTAAATATATTCATCAGTGCAAGCTATAACATGTATGTCTACAGAGAAAAATATTCATAAGATGTTAAAGATAATTATGATTGTCTACAAAGTAATATTACAAGATGAAGTGGTCTATAATTAAGAGCACTTAGGTTATCTCGACAAGTAGCAATTATCGCATATTTTATAACATAAGTTACTTTCATAGAATGCGTTAGTCACTCATTCTTGAGAACGCAATCAATCATAAATCTCCTTGGAATTAAGTTGACCTTTTGCAATCCAGAAGAAACTACTAGTAGGTAATGAAAAAAAAAAAAAAAACGATGGAAAGTTTGTGACGAGAACGGTGGAAGTAAACAGTATATTTTTTCATCATTCTAACTTCTTGATTTTTTTTTAAAAACAACTATTCTTAATCAAGACAGAACGTTCCGTCGTCTAATTAATCTTCAATGATTTATGTTCAAATAATTGAATCTCAAATCTTTAAATTTATAGCAGCTGTAAAATTAGCACAATCCTGAGCAAGGCTGTAATAAACATCAATGGTTATGCGCTTCAATATTTATTTATTTTAAGAGCTGACTCAAGTATTGAAATTATTATAAATAGATAATCTCATCTAATTTAAATAATTTAGCTGCCTTTGAGAATAAATAGTTCTTATTAGTTTCTCACGAGGTTTCTTAGGTGATTTCGTTGCAACGAAATAAAACTGCCGCAAAAAGGCAGTTAAACCCAATTGACCGATTTTGCTATTTTTTGTAAAATATTTCTACTAATAATATCTGGTGTTTCATTTCAATCTAACGTTGTTACGTTTTCTAGTTGTCCGTTATTATTTGAATTACGGCGTTCAACCCAATTGCGAATAATTCTTTATTACTTCGAAACCACAGTATGAGTTGTATTTTTTGTGACTTTGGGCTTGACATTCAGGTATTTTTTTCTTGCGTAAGATGTAGTATTCAAGAAACGGAACATTTCTCCCTCTCCTTCATAGCCCTAAAGAATGCTTGAATGACGAGCCAAATCGTAGGCATTTCGTGACAACGGGCTTGCATGCCCCATGGCCTGGTAGCCACTTTCGTGACAACGGGCTCGCATGCCCCATGACCTCGTAGCCACTTTCGTGACAACGGGCTTGCATACCCCATGGTCTAGTAGCCACATTCTTGACAATGGGCTTGCATGCCCATGGCCTGGTAGCCACTTTCGTGACAACGGGCTAGCATGCCCCATGGCCTCGTAGCCACTTTCGTGACAACGGGCTTGCATACCCCATGGTCTAGTAGCCACATTCTTGACAATGGGCTTGCATGCCCATGGCCTGGTAGCCACTTTCGTGACAACGGGCTCGCATGCCCCATGGCCTCGTAGCCACTTTCGTGACAACGGGCTTGCATACCCCATGGTCTAGTAGCCGCATTCTTGACAATGGGCTTGCATGCCCATGGCCTGGTAGCCACTTTCGTGACAACGGGCTTGTATGCCCCATGGCCTGGTAGCTACTTATATTACAAAGCTATTTCTTCGCTTTGGAGCTAAAATCCAACCGCTGTGGCACCTTTTTGCTAATATCTGGCGATAAGTTATTCAAGCGCTAGTCACTCTTGTATCAGTTTGAAATCATTAAAAATGGAATTTGAGCCTATTGAAGGGGAATTTACCTCTGCTATTCGGTGGTCCCTTTGCATAGATCTGAAATTATTATCTAGTTCTGATCTTATTTTTGTTTTACCAGTTCTCCAGTACATAGAGATAATGTTCCGTAGATATTAAACAATCGCTGAAATATTTGATTTAATATTTTTTAAAGCAAAAAAGGAACCCCAAAACTCTTTAGTACAAAAAAAAATGTTTTTAAGCCTGCCTAGAATAAAAATAAAGCCTAAAATAAGAAAATTGTAAGGAAAACCATTTAGAGAAAGAAATAATGGAAGCGTATTATGAGAAATAAGATGAGATGAGCGGTGAAGGAGTGTGAAACGGGCTCCGCTCCACGGGCATATAAGGTCTTGCGGGTTGTCGTCTCAATAGGATTAATGAAGATTTGTAAAAATGTTTTTTTTTAATAAATTCTGACATTAATAGCCCCAATAGTTACATTTCTTCGGTATATGCAAAGAGGACCATGGTGGTAAAATTCAATTCAGTCAATGCGAATGATGAAAAGTACACTTTGGAAGCATTGGCTTAGGGTAAGTCCACCTGGTCAGAATACGACAGAACCTAGCAGGAAGTATGATTAATTAAGCAAGATGATTCCGAGATACGCTATAGGCAGTAATTATCGCAATGTATTGGTGATTGTTCGCACTTAATCAAATATCTAGGAGGATTTAATTGGTATTCGACAAATTAGGTAAAGCGAATACTTGACAATAGAATAATTTGGTCAAACCAAATTCAATTAGCAAAAGCTGACTTGAGCTGACTCTCCTTATCTGACTTTTTAGTACTTCATTTTACACGTAATACCAATTACCAAATTTCTTATTTTCTCAAAGCTCGAATAATAATATTCCGCCAGACCAACCGAATCCAAAAGCTTGGAATGTTTATCAAACAAATTTGGCGGGTGTGCAGCAATAAATAGGCAGTTCCATTTATGGGAATTTCCAGTTCAAAACGTCACCATGGATTTAAAAATAGTCTTTAGTACAATACAAACAAAGCTTTTGTTGCTAATAGTTCTCGTTAGATTGCAACAGCTCCACCATAGTAAGTGGTGCGATATGGGTGCCTCTGTTGCACCATGTGTCATCGTCATATTTTTTAAAATGAGAGTTTGAGGCTTTCACTTTGTTAACATTTAGAGTTATCATGTTTTGTTAATACATATATTAATCAGAATAATAAACAATGACGACTGGATTTTGCAATAATTAAAATATTTTTCTATTTAAAATTTTTTTTTGTATTGCCATAAGAGCTTCCTAAATTAAGAATTTTATCCAAAACAAACATTGTTCATTTTATTTGAATAGTCTTTCAATTTATATATATATATATATATATATATATATATATATATATATATATATATATATATATATATATATATATATTAATTCTGGTGAATGATGACCCGATATATATTTTTTCACTTTTTCTTGTTTCTTTTTCTGGCAGGGGGTCAATAAAGTAGTACACACTTTTTTCACTTTAACTACTTTATTTTGTATGTTTCGCCCGACATGTTTCGTGCCTTTTCGCACCTCTTCAGGGGCTTTCCTATTCAACAATAATTAAAGAAAAATCAAAGAAAATATCTATATAATCAAAAATTCAAACACCGCCATAAATAAAAAAACAGATTTAAAGAATGTGCACCAAATTTTTCATAGCATTATAAATTAAATCTCACGAAAACCTTTTTACCAATAATCGATACCTTTGAAATAGCTAAAAAATCGATACAAACCAGCCATATTCATTACCACAGATGATTTTTCAGTATTACGCCTGACTCAAGCTAGACAACACGACGAGAGGACTTCCTGATAAGGTAGGATTAAGATTAAGATAAAATATTATATGTTCATATGTAATTTTATTTAAGGAAAGGATAGATATACTATTGGTATACAAAAATTATAAGTTTGAGATTTACAAAAATTATTGTTGAATAGGAAAGCCCCTGAAGAGGTGCGAAAAGGCACGAAACATGTCGGGCGAAACATACAAAATAAAGTAGTTAAAGTGAAAAAAGTGTGTACTACTTTATTGACCCCCTGCCAGAAAAAGAAACAAGAAAAAGTGAATATATATATATATATATATATATATATATATATATATATATATATATATATAAGACGTGGCGCAATAAGGAAGCAAATAAAAATCATTAAAGGATAGGGACCTTATCGACTTATTTTGTAAGTAGGTGGCATTGTTAGAATAAGAAAAAGAAAATGGAAATAAAAACCAAAAACAAAATTTTGAATCGTTCATTTAATTTGCCAACAATATGAAAAAGTCCGTCACGCAGGAGCTGCATAACTAAGCACTTACCTCAGAATTTGGGTAGTGTAGACTGCTTTCCAGAACAATTTGCTTAAAATATCCTACATAAATAAAATAAAAACATGAATAGTTCTCTTTTAAATTTGTAATGAGTAACTGATCAATTATTAATTTGCTTCCAGAGTTATGTTTACACATGGTACCTATTACACTACGTAATAAATACAAAAAACCTCATATTATCGTATTTTGATCTACCGCAGGAACAGGATACAGTCACTCTAGTGGTAGAAAGCGCTCCTTGCGGCGGCTTTGTGAACCTACGTCTGGCTATTTCTATTGAAATATATTACAAATTAAACCCCCGCTTTCCGATTGACCGATTCAGGTCATTTTTACAACACTTCTTTCTCATGAGTTACCCACGACGTATACCGCGTTTCGTTACAATACAGCAGAAATTACGACAGGTATGAGTATATTAGGAATTTGGGTCTGGAGTAAACCCCCCCTTCTAATGAACTGATTTAGTTTATTTTTACAACACATATTTACCTGTAGATTACCACTACGAATACCGAGTTTAGTCGAAATATACCAAAAATCACGGCTGGTAGTGGCGAATTGGTATTGTGGGTCCGGAGTAAACCCCCCTCCTAATGAACCGATTTAGTTTATTTTTACAACACATATTTACCTGTGGATTACCACTACGAATACCTAGTTTCGTCGAAATATACCAAAAATCAAGGCTGGTAGTGGCGAATTGGTATTGTGGGCCCGGAGTAAACCCCCCCTTCTAATGAACCGATTTAGTTCATTTTTATATCTCACTTTTCTCTCTATATTACCACTACGAGTGCGAAGTTTCGTTGAAATATAACAAATATTACGGCTGACATAGTCAAATTAGTGTTTTGGGTTCGGGGTAAACCCCCCCTTCCGGTGGACCGACTTTGGTGGTTAACGAACTCGTTCAATCGTTTGCTAATTGAATGCTATATACCAAGTTTCGTGACGAAAAAAAAAAAACTCTGGCCGCTATCGTGTTAACAGACATATATATATATGTCTGTTAACACGATAGCGGCCAGAGTTTTTGTTTTTTCGTCACGAAACTCAATAGCTACTTTCCTTCGGAGGAAAGTGCTAAAATGGAGCTGCCTTGTTACTGCTGCACGCCCTTCACTTAGCAACATTACCCGAATGAAGTTATATTTAATACAAATATATTTTTTTTGTTAAAAATACACTGCCGATAACAAACACTTATATACTTACCACCAGACTAGGTTACATTTTTAATATCTCATCGAATTCCCTCCCTCCATAGGGAGCAACCCCGTTTATAAGGTTGACCTCATGACACAATCCGGAAGTGCCGACTAGAAAATTTTGGTTAAAATTTATGTTTCAGAACCTATAGACCTAAAAAATAACGCCGATATCTGTAACCGTTTTTGAGAAAAGTGTAAAAAATATTATTATCGTTGGATTTAATTGATATTCATAGACTCTAATATTTTCAAATTTTAGCTTAATTTGGAAAATCGTGGTAAATTGAATGTAACCAATCGAAAGATTATTGAATTCTCTACAAAAAAGGTTCTGAAGCATTTTTCGATTAGGCTATTTCAATGGGTGAAATGTCCTTCAGTGCATTTTTCGATTAGGCTATTTCAATGGGTGAAATGTCCTTCAGTGCATTTTTTTTTGTTCTTTTGAAGGAGGTTTTGTGGTTGTTTAACTCACTTTATAATTGTTCTAGATTGCAGTTTTTTTTGTTATATCATATGCATTTATATGGGTTATTGATTAGTTTTCAGGTTAGATTTTACTACATGATAATATGTATCATGTAGTAAAATATATAAAACATATTATGTTATGAATACAAAGAGACAATTATATGCCGTTCCCATTCCTGGGAACTCACCACTGGAGTAATTATAAATCAGTCAGTTCTCCCGACAATAGTCTAATTGCAGTTCTTGTTTAATATTTATTGCAATAAATTATTACAAGCGTTACAATGCAGAGAGACGGGGGGGGGGGAGAGAGAGAGAGAGAGAGAGAGAGAGAGATGGTCATTAGGAAGTGGCCTTGAGGCCTATTTGCATATTTGATTGCTCCACCTTGCCCCAAAGCCCTGCTTAAGGTTCGCACTAACTTTAATATGGCAGGTTTAATTATTATGATTGCCTGAATAAGTTGTTATTTATTGACTTCTGTTACTATGTTGTTAGCCAGCTCATATAGAAATAATGCAAAATATGCGCCTAACTTTGTCAAATATATATATATATATATATATATATATATATATATATATATATATATATATATATATATGTTTGATGTTATTTTTCGTCGCTGGGATAGTATTTTTAGATGGAACGGCATTTTTCTCCAGCGGTGGTACTCCTCCTCACTTCTTCCCGGAATATTTCGATGGATTCATCTCCATCTTCTTCAGCCAGGTATGTCACTCCCTTGGCTACCACCAAGGAAGAAACAAGTACCTGGCTGAAGAAGATGGAGATGAATCCATCGAAATATTCCGGGAAGAAGTGAGGAGTACCACCGCTGGAGAAAAATGCCGTTCCATCTAAAAATATATATATGTGTGTGTGTGTGTGTGTGTGTATTTAATGTTTTCATTATAATATGGTGTCCATTCTTACCTATTACTGGAAACATTTTTTGACAAGAAAAAAATCCATTTTGGCTCATATTTACGGGCCCAAAGAAAGTACCAGGCCTATATCTGTCAGAGAACATTTATTTATTCGACTTGTTTCACTTTTTTCTTAATGAAAACTCACTCTTATAAACCAAAATGATTCATAAATAAATTGTGCCAAATCAACAAAACACTTTTCTGAAATCCTCACTAAACAGAATATGCGATTTAATTTAAAGAGAGGGTAGTGGTATGTTGTGGGGTTTTTTGAGAGCAAGTTATTAAAAAAAATAATTACATTAAAAATATCATAAAAAATATCCCATTCCTCGGAAATCCTTTATTAAGATATCCCGGAAAAGCTCGGCTGGGTAACACAGTCCACTGCATAACTGAAGCCAACAAGTTTTACTTCGAAATTCCAGAACTTCTTAAAAAAAAAAAAAAAAAAAAAAAAAAAAAAAAAAGGTTTGAGTTAGCACGTGTAGCCCGACAACTTATAAAAGAGCTTATAACAACATGTGAAATAATTCCTTTTTTTTAAGAGTACTTCTTGAAATTTTATTACTGTGAGAGTTATATTTTCAGAAGCATACACTGTTTAGCCCCTTTTTTGCTTAGCTTCTAAGCTCCGTTCCTAATGGAATTCCATACATTCTCCATGAGGGAACGACCATTTCATTAAATTTTGTTATTTCTTCTGAGGTCAAAATTCCAGAACCATCTTGAATTAATTAGTATTATTTCGTTTACATTATTTCAAATGTAATTAGTCGTTAGGCGTAATTAACTTGTTGTGTTTTATTTTTATACAATTAAATACGTGCTTTATTTTCCTCAATTTATGTTAACATAACACAATCATCAAATATTATGTGCTTTCATTGAAACACATTATTACTGTATTATTTTCCCAAAATTGCAGACTTTCAAGAGCGGATATCTCAAAAAACTTAAAGAAATAAAACTTGTGAAAAATTTAATCACCTTTCATTTGTTATAGAATGTTCATGTCCCTAGAACGCAGGGTTTCCGAGATATAAGTGAACCCCCGAAAAATGGGACATTCTAAGCCCCCTCCTCCCACCGGCTCTAAAGGGTTGGGACTTTTGATATGTTTACCTCCTAACTGGCCCAAACGACGTTATGAAGTCAAAAATTGTGATCCAAAGATTTCCATCTATAATTCTTAGTTGCCTGGACTATTAGGCCCGGCGCACACGGTGCGATTGTTCTGCAACTCGAGTTGCAAACTGGTTTCGTCTGAAACCAGTTTGCAACTGAAATGAAACTTCTTTCTGCTCACGGTGCGACTTTTCTGCAATTAGAGTTGCAAACCAGTTGAACTGAAACTGAAACAAAACACGCGGGTATATTGGCTTGTTGTAAATCAATTGCCCAACAGTTTCGCAAGTGGTGTGTATACAGCGACGGGGTGACCGATCTAGACCATTTTTTTTCTGCTGATTCTACACCGAAAAATAGTCGGTCAAAATGGACTAAAAATGTGCAGCAAAAGTGTTTTTTTCCTAAATTGACAAACATTCAAAAACAGATGTTACGAAAACTAAAGATAGCTCGAATAACTTGATTGAGTATAACTTCTAGCAAATTTACTAAGCTTTTATTTGTTATAGAATGGTCATGTCGCTAGGACGCAGGGTTTTCGAGATATAAGCGAAATCCCGAAAAATGGGACCTTCTAAACACCCCCCCTCCCACCCCGCGGCTCAAACGCTACGTGCGGGGACTTTTCATATGTTAAGCTCCCAGCTATCGCAAACAATGTTACGAAGTCAAAAATTTTGTTTCAAACATTACCATTTATAACTGTTCGAGGTTAACTGAAATTGTTTGTGTTAGAAACCACAAGCCAATTTTAAAAAAGTAAAGTAATTTAATACTAAAACATAAAACAACTGAAACAGTAATGTATGTATGTGTATATATATATATATATATATATATATATATATATATATATATATATATATTAATTTTTGTGAAAGATGACCCGATATATATTTTCCAATTTTTCTTGTTTCTTTTTCTGGCAGGGGGTCGATAAAGCAGTACACTCTTGGTTCTCATTTACTACTTTATTTGGTATGTTTCGCCCGAAATGTTTCGTGCGTTTGTGTCGCATCTAGCTTGTCATGGCGCCTAGCTTGAGTCAGGCGTAATCAAATACGCCTGCCTCAAATTAGACAACATAACGAGAGGAAAGCCCCTGAATAGGTATGACAAAGGCACGAAACATACCAAATAAAGCAGTAAATATGAACCAAGAGTGTACTACCTTATTGACCCCCTGTCACAAAAAGAAACAAGAAAAAATGGAATATATATATATATATATATATATATATATATATATATATATATATATATATATGTGTGTGTGTGTGTGTGTAAGATTGTCCTTATTTAATACAATTTTCTTTATGCTTTTTTTTCTTTACCGAATGTTGTTTTCTTTATCGACAAGAAAATAAAAAACTTCTTGCTTTGACGAAGAAAATAGAAAGAAGAAATTGTTCCAGCATGACAGGACCTAGAAAAAGAAAGGTCTGAAGAAGCGTCGACTAGAAAGTCGACGAATATCAAGTCGACTTAAGCCTGCAATAGATCAAGCATCCCCATGAGATAGGATAAGCCCTTTGAAGCCAACACGGATTACTTTCTACGTAGACTGCTTCGTCTGATAAAGTCTTTCTTCGATAGAGGGTTATTTCGGGATTAAAGATGTTGTTGGCTATCTTTTATCGATCTTTCTATAAAGCTTCTATTATTTTAAAGCATAATGGGACGGATAGATGGTCTCATAAAGAATTAAACATTCTGATAAGTAGGGATGTTGTTGTATTTACATATTTTTTTCTGACTCTCGAATCGTAATTGTTGATAAAATTCTGCACGTTTTAAGTGACGTTAAAGCATTTAAACAGGCTTTTATATTACATATTTTGTCAAAAATCCATATTTGTACATATTCTGCCATAAATACATATTTTTGCTGCATATTTTGAAATTATTTCTATTTTTTAATGGAAAAAATAAAGAGGAAACCAAGAATAAAAATAATGCTTTACCCATTGAGTTACTATGTATTTTCTAATTGCAATAAGCAAAGGTGGCTGGCAGCTATGCTTCCCCGACGCTAATGGTCTAGGGGAAGATGCGTTTTAAAAAAATATATAACAAATTATTGTTTAGCAATTGTAATATTTCTTTAATCCTCTCTCTAAAACAAATGCAAAATGAAAGAATCATGCGAATATTATTTTCCAAACTCGAGATATAAAATAATCAATTTTCAGTCTATTTTATTTATTTTTCTTTGCTCCTAAGGCGTATTGGGCGAATCGCCTCTTATCGACTATTTTTCGATGCAAAATCACCAGACAAAAATGTGTCTGATCGCTGACCCCACCACTGTATACTCCCCTTACGAGATCAGACAGGCGTCATTTCACGTTAGACAATTTAAAATGCATTTTGTTGCAAACAAATTTCCAAAATAATGTTCATCTGTAGACATTTTCAACCTCTTTTTTTCCCTTTTTAAATGAATTCCTAATTTTTATTTTTTAATACGATGTGTTTTAGTAATTTTCTTCTTTCCATTTATAATATAGTTCGTATTAATTATTTGTGCTTTTCTTTTCTATATTTTATAGTGTTCTAGGTATTTTTTTACTACATATGTTGAATTTGTTATTACATATTTCATTATATATAGTTAAATATATATGTACATATTTTAAATTTTATTTTACATGAACATCCCTACTTATATGTTTAAAACAAAACTATTATTTAATATAGCACTTGTTTAACTCTTTATAATTTTAGAATATTGTAATATCTTATCATTTGCGGAGGTTCGAAATTAGTAAGAGAATCTTCTTGTGTTATAGGCTAGGATTAACCATAAAGATGTATATGGATCAGAATGACAGAGGTTTTATGTCACTCTAAAAAATGGAGCCCTAATAGATAATTTATGATAAATACAGGATATAGTACTAAAAACGATAAATATTCGGGGACTTTCTTACCTTTGCGAAATTGAAAAAAAAAAAATTCCATTACAAGATGAAGTCGTATTATGGGCGTATATAAGAGGGGGGAGCTGAGAGGGCTGCAGCCCTCCGCCCAAAAAAAATGTTGATTTAATCGGTGTAAATGTGTCGTATAAACTTTTAAAAAAATATTATAAATTAGACCTCTTACGAAGTCAAGGGATGGCTGGGATTAGGCTAGGAGACAAAAAAGTGAGATCTTCAGGCAGAAATCTATATTGGACTTTTCGGCCATATTTTGGCAGCCTTCTTCAACACTAAAAAATGGAGACAGGAAGACCAAGAAGACATTTAGGTGACCTTGGTTAAATGCTGTATATGGATGTGAAAGTGCAGTCGAAACGTCCAATATAGATTTGTGCTTGAAGATCTGACACTTTTTTTCTCCTAGCCGAATCCCAAACATCCGTTGACTTCGTATCACCGCAACGGCTAACTATCTCCACTAAGATCTCTTAGTTAAACAAAAATATATATATTTTTGGGGGGTGTAATAGCGTTGTAGTTGGTTAACTATTTTAATTTCTAGGTTGTTAGTACTCAATACCCCCAAATCCTCCGATGCAAACAGCCTCCCCGGAAATAATTTACTATATACCCCTGTAACAATGAAAGTCCAATCCGAAAATAATTGTATGTATTTTTGCATTCCGAGAACCATATTAAATCCCAAAATCGATTAATTTACTCAACTGCTTTCCTCACTAACAGGAAAGGTAACACCACTGCATAAATTTGTTTTACAGCGAATAATGCAAACTTCGCCAAACAAACCTGCAAATGTTAACAGATTATTACATTTTAAACATTAAATCATTTCATTTCTGAAACTAAATTTGTCAAAGAATTTCAAAAGACATTC
Organism: Gonocerus acuteangulatus; assembly: GCA_946811695.1. Classification (NCBI taxonomy): domain Eukaryota; kingdom Metazoa; phylum Arthropoda; class Insecta; order Hemiptera; family Coreidae; genus Gonocerus; species Gonocerus acuteangulatus. Next base: position 18,345,805 of record OX328128.1, read on the forward strand.
CAGGATCAACTCTATGTGTTTAAATGTACAAAAAATATACCCAATAATATCAAAAAACGTCCAACGTTTTGTTCCGTATAATGTTTAATCCCAGTGCTTAGAAAAGTTGAGTTCGAAAACTTTTGTATTTTGCTATTTTTACTATGAAGGGGAGTATACAGCGATGGGGTCACCGATCTGGACCAATTTTTTTCTGGTGATTCTACATCGAAAAATAGTCGACACGTGTCCGAGCGTTCCGTCCAATGCGCCTTAGGAGCGGAGAAATAAAATAAAATATGTTGAAAGTGCTTTATTTTTTATATCGAGTTTAGGAATAATATTCACCATATTAGGGTTTCTTGGGGTGCTGATTTTAAATCTTCTATTATTTTCGGTGTAAAAAAATGTATAATACCAGTTTACTTGAAAACGTAAGCATATTTTTGAATATATTTGACAAAATATAAATTATTGTTTTACGATTATATTTTTCTTTTAATCTACTCTAAAAAAAAAAAAGAAAATGGCGAATGAATCATGTCGATATCATTTTCTAAACTCGATATAAAAAATAAAGCACTTTCAACCTATTTTATTTTATTTTTCGGCTTCTAAGGCGCATTGGACGGAACGCTTGGACACGTGTCAACTATTTTTCGAGGAGGAATCACCAGAAAAAATTTGGTCCAGATCGGTGACCCCATCGCTGTATACTCCCCTTGTTAGATATATCTGCTGGATTAACATTTCCAAGAAAAGCCAGATTTTCCAAGCTAAAATTGTACTAATTCATAAAAAGTGAAAATAAATAATACCAAACAAAAAAACCAAAATCCTTTTGAGGTTCATTTACTGCTAAAAGATTTTTTTTTTTTTGTTTACATCAGGAAATGAAACTGCTTAATAAAAATTAACAAACGCATTTGAAACTTTAAACCGGCTATTCTGTCCGGCTAAGATATTCATACCAGAAGTTGCCTGATGAACTTCTTTGTAGTAATCTTATGAAGCTGGTTTCAGCATTGATCCAATTCATAGAATCGCTTCATAGAATACCCAATGAAAATTTTGAAAACATAATTGCGCGGTGTTCATTACCGTTGTGTTACTAGCAACGTACAAAAAAAAAAAAAAAAAAAAAAAAAAAAAAATCGTTCGCAGCTACTTTAAGCTACAATTGCTGATATTGTTTCTTTTAATTTTTTCCCGCATACTCAGCAACAGAGAACAATAATAAGTGAAGACAATTAACACTACAAAAATTTAAAAATGCAATTTTAAAAACATAGAATTCACAATTGCCTTAAAAGGTGGCAATTAGATTGAAACCTCCGAGATTTTATGAAATAAGGACAAAAAGGGAGGGTTGACAAGGGTATAAATTGGGAGAATACCTTGTTTATTTTACTTTTTTTTTTTTTTTTTTTTTTTTTTTTTTTTACGGCGCATCGACATAAATCTTGGCCATTAGCGCCGACGTCCAGGGTGCAGCCAGGAATTTTCTCAGCGAGCCCTGAGATGAGAAAATTTCTGGCGCCGGTGGGGATCGAACCCACCATCTCCCGCTTATGAATCTAGCGCGCTAGCCACTAGACCACGGGAGACCCCACCTTGTTAATTTTAGCTAAAAGGGTCAATGGTTACATAAGGGTGTTAAAATGAAAATAAGTTTTTCACACTGCTGTTATTTATGAAACAATAAAAATCTTTAACATTATTCTATAAAGTATTTTTTTTATAACCAAAACTTAATATTTAGTTATTGTTGAGCAGCTACTAAAGAATTCGGTGGTCTATTACGTTTTTTTTTTTTAAGTTTAATTGTTATGTTGACTAAGAACGCACAACATTATATATTATGGAGCCCATGGGATTAAAATTAATTAATCGTTCCAAAGTGCCATCAAATGTGCCAAAATGTTGAGGTTTTTCATTATTTAGGGTTGATAAATGTAGAAATATTCTAACAACTTGTAACGTAAAGGTTATAAAACATTATTTGGATTCATTTTATTTGTTAAGCAAATGGATTCAGATTTCAATTATACGCCCTAAAAACTATAAATCTTCATTCATATCCTGTGATTTTTTGATGAATGGATAACGCAATTTACATTTTTTTAACGGATTTAAATACATTTTTTTGAGTGAAAGTTAATAGAATGTAGAATAACATTGTCTAGTCATTTCCCTTTTTAGCACTTTCCTCCGAAGGAAAGTAGCTATTGAGGTTGGACTCATGACGGAATTTTTGAAAAATTTCTTCCAATCTTTATCGATCCTACCTAGTAGACACCGAAAATGACCCCCGTTAAAATTTATATATATATATATATATATATATATATATATATATATATATATATATATATATATATATATATATATATATATATGTATATATATATGTGTGTCTATTAACACGATAGCGGCCAGAGTTTTTGTTTTTTCGTCACGAAACTTGCGTCACTCCATTAGCAAACGATTGAACGAGTTCGTTAACCACCAAAGTCGGTCCACCGGAAGGGGGGGTTTACCCCGAACCCAAAACACTAATTTGACTATGTCAGCCGTAATATTTGTTATATTTCAACGAAACTTGGTATTCGTAGTGGTAATATAAAGAGAAAAGTGAGATATAAAAATGAACTAAATCAGTTCATTAGAAGGGGGGGTTTACTCCGGACCCACAATACCAATTCGCCACTACCAGCCGTGATTTTTGGTATATTTCGACGAAACTCGGTATACGTAGTGGTAATCCACAGGTAAATAACTGTTGTAAAAATAAACTAAATCGGTTCATTAGGAAGGGGGTTTACTCCGGACCCACAATACCAATTCGCCACTACCAGCCGTGATTTTTGGTATATTTCGACGAAACTCGGTATTCGTAGTGGTAATCTACAGGTAAATATTTGTTGTAAAAATAAACTAAATCGGTTCATTAGAAGGGGGGGTTTACTCCTGACCCAAATTCTTAATATACTCATACCGGTCGTAATTTCTGCTGTATTGTAACGAAACGCGGTATACGTCGTGCGTAACTCATGAGAAAGAAGTGTTGTAAAAATGAGCTGAATCGGAAAGCGGGGGTTTAATTTGTAATATATTGCAATAGAAAAGCCCGTCAGACGTAGGTTCACAAAGCCGCCGCAAGGAGCGCTTTCTACCACTAGAGTGACTGTATCCTGTTCCTGCGTTAGATCAAAATACGATAATATGAGGTTTTTTGTATTTATTACGTAGTGTAATAGGTACCATGTGTAAACATAACTCTGGAAGCAAATTATTAATTGATCAGTTACTCATTACAAATTTAAAAGAGAACTATTCATGTTTTTATTTTATTTATGTAGGATATTTTAAGCAAATTGTTCTGGAAAGCAATCTACACTACCCAAATTCTGAGGAAAGTGCCTAGTTATGCAGCTCCTGCGTGACGGACTTTTTATTCAATTACTTGAAAAGATGTTTTAAAATTCCTAGCTACTTTTCTTGCAAATTATTTTAAAATGTGAATACTAATGCTTCTGTTATCTGCTTCTAACAGTTAAAAAAATGACTGTTACACTAAGATTTATATTTTCGGGACTGATATACTTCCGGAGGATTGATTGGCCTCTCAACTCCTCCTTCATACCTCCAACAAGGTAATCGAAGGTTTCTATGCTTATGAGGTGGTAATTCTTAAATGAATTACTCATTTTCACTTCACTACGAATTCATTACGGACGAGGTGTGACTAGATCGGAATGGATCGGGTCGGGATCAATGTATGCACTCCCGTCGGCCGATGTCGGCCAACCGATATCGGATCGGGGAAAATACGGGTAAAATGTAGGTGCAGCCTAAGAATTGAAATCTGAACCTGTTGGATAAAAGTAAAGTATATTCGTAAGGATTTAGTATCATAAATCCATAAATACAAAAATGACATATCATTATTATAAATTGATAATGAACAAAATACAAAAAAAATAAATAAACCCACGTTATATTTTTAGTTTTAATTTTAGTGTAGTTTTAAATTAGTATAATTTTTAGTTTTATTATTAGTTTCTAGTATGGTAATTAGTTTAAATTAAGCAAAAGTGACCTTAATTTATGATTTTAGTTTAGATTTAGTTTTTAATTTACTAATTATTTAATTGCACAGTTTGATTTAGAACAAGGGTAAAGAAATAAGTATGCTTGTATTTTATTTTAAATAAAGAGTGTGTATTTATGAACTATAATGGGGATAAAATGAGGTTACAACTTCAGCCTGTATAAAACAAAATGAAAACAGGTTCTATTTGTTTTAATAATTTATTTTAATTTTTGAAATAACATATGATTTACATTAAAATTCACGTTATTTTAGTAAGACAGAATTAAACTAAAGGTTTGATTTAGTTTTTAATCAATTCCCAATGATTTAGATTTAGTTTTTTTAGGTTGATATTTTTAGTGTAGATTTAGTTTATTCTAAAAACTGAATGTAGTTTTAATTTTAGTTAATTTTTAGTTTTGCCCAACATTATGTAGAGTAAATTTTACAGTATAAATATGAACTAATTTCAACCTTTCGATTACGATGGATTAAACTAATTCCAACCTTTCGATTACGATGGATTAAACTTAGGTTTAGTTAAACTCCCACTCCAATTAATCCTATTTCTCTTATTTTCAGTGTACATTTCCCTCATTAGTCTTTCATAATTTATAGTGGAATTTTAATTTCTGAAAACCAAAAACTACGGCCGGTGCTGGGTAATATAGTGATTCGATGTGGAGTAAACCACCCCTCGTATTCGTAAAGCGGTTTTCACTTTTATTCATAGTACGACTCTCGTGAGCTGAAAATTATTCTCGTCGAACAGAAAATTATTCAACAGTTGTTTTGTACAATTTTGGGAATTATATTTTATATTAGAGCCCCAGAAGCGCGAAGCCCTGGGCAGGAGACATGCTTGCCCCACCCATAGGACGGTTCTGGGTATGCCGAGCGGAGTTTCGTACAAGTTTGTTTGAAAGTGTACATATATATATATATATATATATATATATATATATATATACATAAGTTTAAAAAAAATAAAATACATTTTTGGTAATTAGGAAGTAGGAAAATTAAAGAAATCCTCAAAGACATTTTTATGAATGCACCTTTAATGGCTTTGTTTCCTCGGAATGTGATCATAGAAAAAATAGGAAAGATACAGGGTTGGAAAAAATGAAAGAGTGAGACAAAAAAGTAACCGATTAATTGTTTAAACATAGTGAGTTGTAAAAAGGTTAAAACAACTTATGAACTAACAATTAAAAATATCGAGATTTCATTTATTATAACTAATAACTTGGGCTGAGTAATACATGATATTGGACAATTGCTGCAATAATTTAATTTGCATGTGTATGAGTTTATATATATATATATATATATATATATATATATATATATATATATATATATATATATTAATTCTTGTGAAAGATGACCCGATATATATTTTCCACTTTTTCTTGTTTGTTTTTCTGGCAGGGGGTCGATAAAGCAGTAGTAGCTTTGAATGAGCATTTATTTTTACAAAAGAGAAAACAGGTTTTAACAAAAGAAAATGACAAAGATGTGAATGAAATAAATCGATTTTTTACTTTTCATTACCATCCTTCAATAGCCAATAGACTTAAACAAATATGTAAAGACGTAGGGAAAATAAGTTGGAAATATGGGAACAAAATAGAAAATAGTTTTAGCAATATTAAAGATAAAATTAAACCAACAAGTACAAAGAACAATATATACAAAATTCGATGTAACGATTGCAACGCATGCTACATTGGGGAATCGGCACAGCTATTGCAAAAGAGAATCGTGCAACACGCAAAAAGCATAGACACAAACGAAAAAAGGACAACATTGACAGAACACGCACTAACTTTAAAACATAACTTTAACTTTAAGGGCGTTCACATTTTAAATAAAGAGAGGAACATTTTAAAAAGAAAAATCAAAGAAAATATTTACATAATTAAAAATTCCAACACTGCCATAAATAAAAAAACAGATTTAAAGAATGTGCACCAAATGTTCCATAGTATAATAAATTAAACCTCACAAAACAAATTTCACCAATAATCGATACCATGAAAATACCACAGATGACTTTTCAGTACTACGCCTGACTCAAGCTAGACAACATGACGAGAGGACTTCTTGATAAGGTAGGATTAAGATTAAGTTTAAAAATTATATGTTGAAATGTAAATTATTTAGGGACAGGATATGTATATTAGTGTAAACAATTTAAAGTTTTGGATTTACAAAAGAAATATTGTTACATAGGAAAGCCCCTGAAGAGGTGCGAAAAGGCACGAAACATGTCGGGCGAAATATAACAAATAAAGCAGTTAATGTGAACAAAGAGTGTACTACTTTATCGACCCCCTGCCAGAAAAACAAACAAGAAAAATTGGAAAATATAGATATATATATATATATTGCAAATGCAAGTGGTATGCTGATTGTTGCATGAGACTTGCAGACAATAATAAACTCCCTTCTTGCAGGGTTACTGTAAGGAGCTAACAAATAAAAAAAAAAAAAAATATATATATATATATATATATATATATATATATATATATATATATATATATGTTCATATTAACTTAGATTATAAAAAGTATATTTTTTTTAGTGACTTATTTCAGGAAAGTCTGCTTCTATATTCTATGTTAATAAAAAATATTATTTAACCGTCAATGCATTTTATTTCTTACTATTTTTTATCTGCCTTTTATGTTTCTCGATTAAATAAGATGTTTGAATTTCTTTATTAGAAACATTATTTTTATTTATTAATTACTTTTTTATGAGCTCCCGCAACGAAGGTTGAAACATTATTAATTAATAATGTTTCATTAGTCTATTATTAATACGTTTCATTAGTCTATTATTAATAGATGTTTCATTGGTATATTATTAATAATTTTTATATTACAAATTACATAGTAAAATTCCATAAAGCATGCTTTCATTCATACTTATTGATAAACAAAACATGAGGCTCATAACTGAGCTATATACTTTCTTAAATATATTGTCTTATGAGTTTTTTTTTAAATTGTCATTTGCAGATACTAAAGATACAATATAAAAATATCAGAAACTAACCTAGAAATAGAAATGTTTTTATACGCTAATATTTTCCAAATACTCGCCCGACCACCTACCTAGATGTTTACCTTGCCCCTTGGGTATCCTTCCATTAACACCTTTTTCTCCTTTCCTGTCATAAAATGTCATAAACATCTGTTTGATCCTACCGCCCGTTTCCCCCACCTCTTGCTGTTTCCAGTTACATATACCCCTTGCAGATTCCTTTTTTCCTTAGACACTTTCACAATGGTTACTTAATTGCCAACCTTGGTCTTCCTCTGCCGCTCGGCATTTCCATTGGTATGTAGTATCTTATTTCTTTGTAAAATTAATTAATGTTACTATTAGCTACTATATCTGTCATTGGTATATAGTTCTCTTATTTCTTTGTAAAATCAATTAATGTTACTAATTACTATTAAAATCAATTACTGTACCTATTTTCTTTTTCATTCTACTCATTCTAAGAATTTTAAGACGATATGTTCTGTTATAAGTTAAATTGTATCTATAGTTCTGTTACCTATCACAATTATAAATTTTTCTTGTTTGTTTCTGTATTAATTTCTTTTTTTGTCATTTTAGCTGACGAAGGCTACCAATGAGTAGCCGAAACGTCCGAAATATAGATTTTTTTAAAACAAAATCATATTGAGGTTTATTTAGCCGAATCCCAACCATTCCATCTGTACTTAGAAATGTTTTAAACGAAAATTACTTACAACTTATTTAGACCTGAATGGTATATATGTTTTTATAAAAAATCCACAGTATTTGATATATTTCAATTAATAATATCATACATTTTTTTAATTATTTTATTATTTCTGAATATTGAACATCTATTATAATAAGTGCAATATATTATTTTCTTAAAACTTTAGAGCAATGATACCTGAGGCTTGTCAACAATAATGTATTGTCATATTTTATTATTAATGCATATTTCGCCAATTAGAGCTTTTAGATCTTAACTGTTAAAATATTTAAAACGAATAAAAACTGTCTTTATACAAATTTTTATTATTTAAAATTGTTATTTTTTATTTGATATTTTTAGGTATTGTGTTTCATGTGTTAAGAGAATGTTAAAATGTTCATAATGCTAATATATTTATAATTGTGTTTTAGCTTTTTATTTGATTTAACATGCATTTTTAGGTGCGACATTGATTATTCTATTAAATATGAACGTCACTATAATGTTTGGCAGATCACTGGTGGATTTAACAAACTTCAAGTTGTCAAAATTCGCTCACGTTTTTTATTTATTTAGAACGTTGCTAAGCATGGAATTTGCCCTTTAATGAGGTAATATTTTAACTCAATTTAAACGTACAATAAATGCAAATTAGTAAAAAAAATAATAATTACAAATTAAGAGAGATGGGTAGTAATAATAAATAAGTTATTGTGTTAGTAGATATTTTTTTTTTTTTGTAACTAACACAAATATATGTTAGAATGCATTAATGATATTTTTGTTTTCCTTTTTTTTAGGACTACCACCTGTGAGTAAATTTGACATTTCTTTTAATCAAACGACATTGTAAGGAAGTATTATTGATAAGATTTGACGGTTACCTGTCAAAAGTGATTAGAGACCGGCCTATCGAAACCCCAGGATTTCTGCACTAGGAAGTTGTTCAGGTATTAGACACACGTGGAGCTTCACAATCACAAACACAGAACACTGACACAGATACGACAGTCGGACGCGATCTGACGACCAGAGACGGAGCGAGACGGGACGCGAACAGTACAGAGAGCGGACAGAGACTAACCTATAAATACGTAGGAAGCTCTCCCCTCCCTCCTTAGCCGCTGAAGGAGTGGGGGTGAGTCCGGGGGCCGTGTACTCCATGGCCTTCGTCACCTGTGCTAGGTAGACGCGGTGGAACTTAGATGTGGGTCTAATGCAGGGGCGTATGTAGGATATAATTTTACAGGGGGGCACTGGGAGCACTTGGGTATTTGGGGGTTATGGAATACTAAAAACCTAGGACCAGGAATAGTTGACCAACTAAAATGCTATTACACCCAAAAAAGCAAAAAAATATTTTCTGAACTAAATGATCTTATTTAATTAATTTTCAAGGTATTTATGCCACATTTTTACTAGTTAAATCAAAATTTCTGGGGGGCATCCCCCTTTATCCCCCTCCCCGATTATACTCGTATACATTCCGATGACTTAGACGAGCGTCTAATACAGGGGCTTTAAATAATTTCGGGGTTGGAAGCACTGGCAGATTTGGGGTTATAGAATACTAACAATCTAGAACTTGGAATAGTTAGCCAACTAAAACGCTATAACGCAAAAAAAAAATATTTTTTCTGAGCTACGTAATCTCACAAAATTTATTTTTGAGTTTTTAAGACACATTTGTACCGATTAAATCAAACATTCAGAGAGGGGGGCTGCACCCCTCCCCCTTATACAGGACGTCCCGAATTTAAATGTCAAATCTTCAGGGGCTTATAGAGGACCAAAAAACTAAGACAAAAAGTAATTTAGAGATTTGCTCGTTTTTGCTTCGTTTTGGAGAAAATAGCAAAAGAAGAAACGAAAAAAGTTTTCATTTCTACGTCCTTACATTTCTAAAGAAGGAATATGCAGACATTTCAAGACATACGTCAAATTAACTTGCGTTAACCTCTTGAAGCTGATCCTTGGACCCAAATTATAATTTCTTGAAACAGACTAGAAATATCACAGTTTCAGTTTAATGGTCATTTAACTTTGCTAACATAATCGTTTAATCGTGCTCTAAAATTCAGGGTAGGGTTTAAAACATTACCCCTGAAGGGGATTTCTGAGCATCTATAAAGTATTCTGTCTTTTTCATTTTATCATATTCGCCAAGGAAGAGTTTACATTATTCTAATTGAGCGTTAAGACGTTGATAATACGTGCTTATGTACATGGGTTCAATTCCCAAAGGGGAGAGTGGCTTTTCTTTCAAAACAATAAAATTGCCCATTTCCGGGTTAGAAAGGTTTGGTAACCTGTAGCTATCCCATTCAGAAAACCCCTATTATTAATTAAAATATTATTAAATTAAAAAAAGTTATTAATAACTCTTTAATCGAATCCTTAATTACACCAATTCCATAAGGGTAAGGAATTTATAATTAGTAAATAATTGAAATTGTATTTATTTTTTTTAAGGCGCGCTCAATGAAATATTTGCAATCAGCACCGGAATATATGGTGCAGCTAAAGCAGTCTGGAATTTTCCCAACGACCCCTGAAATTAGGAAAATTTCTGCTGCAGGTGGGACTCGAACCACAATCTCTCCGTGAAAAATTATTATCTAAATGCATGTTAGGTGCGATAATTTTATTTTGAACATGAAAATCGCAATTTTTTCTGCATTCAGCCAATTTTCAAAGACCCAATGATATTTTAAATACTTTTTATGGTTCATAGGTACGAGAGCTGTTATAAAGTATAAATAACGTTTTAATCAAATAGAACAATATACATGATATATTGTAACTATAAATTAAAATAAAATAAAAATACTTGGAGACACGGTGGCCGTGAGTGTTAAGACGTGAGCACTTAACACTCCGTGTAAATGGCCGTGGGTTCGATTTCCACTATGGGGTAGAGGCTTTTCTTTAGAAAAAAGAAAAGGCATCAGCCCTATCCTGGCTAGAAAAGGGTGGTAACCTATAGATAACCCGTCCCAAAATTCGTAGTTAATAATAATGGACGTTAAAATTTAAATAAATAATATGAAAATAATCACAATAAAAATATAAAAATTACAATAAATATAATGAAATAAGGAATTTAATAAAAAAATCGGTACATTATTTATTAATTTCCTTTTAATTTTGTGAGCTTTAGCGATTAGCTCATGATAAATCAATTGTTCAATCTAATCAACAAATAAAAATAAAAATTAAAGACTACCGCTAAAAAAATTAAATAAACTAATTTGGGTAACTTTTGGCTTAAGTAAATATCCTCAGTTATCTATTGCTTGGTAAATTTTGAATACATATCAAATTAATTGACTGTAAAATTATTATATTGTTAATTCTGATTACAATGTCATACGATGGCTACTTTCTGCAATGCACCAAATGAGTCCTGAGGCATTTCGCCGGCTAATGCTAATAAATATTTAATTTGTACTATAACAATTTACAATTATTCATACTATTGTAGGGAACTAATAATTCTTAATCGCCTGAACCTGTTTTTGTACCATTCTATGAATGAATGAAGAAAGAAGATCCAATGAGTAGTAGTAGAGATATTGGCCGGGCGAGTATACGCTCCGCTGGGTTCAAGGCCGGCCAGCCGTACAGAGCGTAAACGACCCGGAACTCGACGGGTGGAAGCTATAGGCGCAAGTCCATCTCTTGTTGTCTTTATCAACCATTCAGGACATGGGGGGAGAGAGAGAGAGAGAGAGTTTAAGGAAACAAACATATTACTCTTTGGAAATAGCTCTGACATGACGGTATATTGCCGAGTCTTACAGGAGAGAGAGAAATGTCAAAAGAAGAACTCCTTTCAGGAAAATTGTCTTCTGAATGATAAGAAAGAAGAAAATTGAAAACGCTAAGTGACGTCAGAAGAAATAATCTTTCCTTTGATATGTCATAACTATGGAACGGATGTTATAGTATTTACATATTTTTTTCTGTTTCTTAAATCGTAATTGTTCATGTAATTCTGTACGTTTTAAGTGACTTTAAACCATTTAAACAGGTTTTTATTTTACATATTTTGTCAAAAATCTATATTTTTACATATTCTGCCAAAAATACATATTTTGATATTAATGTGTTACCCACTGAGTGTAGATCACTCTGGCTTTTCTCATTTCAAGAAGCAAAGGTGGCTGGCAGCCATGCTTCCGTGTCGCTAATGGTCTAGGAACAGATGCATTTTAATAAAATATATAACAAATTAATGTTTAACAATTGTATTATTCCTTTAATATACTCTCTAAAACGAATGAATAAGTTAAAGAATCATGTTGACATTATTTTGCAAGCTCGATTTATAAAACGATGAAAATGTTTTATTTTATAAAATTAATCATTTTCAGCCTATTTCATTTTATTTCTTCTCATTATCCTTTTTTATTTATAATTCTTTACATTTTAGCACTTTCCTCCGAAGGAAAGTAGCTATTGAGGTTGCACTCATGACGGAATTTATGGAAAAGTTCTTCGAATCTTTATCGATCCTACCTAGTAGACACCGAAAATTACCCCAGTTAAAATTTCTCTCTCTCTCTCTATATATATATATATATATATATATATATATATATATATAGTTATATATATATATATATATATATATATATATATATATATATATATATATATATATATATAGTTATATATGTGTCTGTTAATACGATACAGGCCAGAATTTTTGTTTTTTTCGCCACGAAACTTGGTATGTAGTATTCCCCCATCAAACGATTGAAGGAGTTCGTTAACCAACAGAATCGGTCTATCTGGAGGGGGGGGGGGGGTTTACTCCGGAACCAAAGTAGTTTTTTGCCAATACCAGTCGTAATTTTTGTTATATTTCAACGAAACTCGGCATTCGTTCTGGTCAACTGAAGAGAAAAATGTTTTGTAAAAATAAACTAAATCGGTTGATTAGGAGGGGGGTTTACTCCGGACCCAAATTACTAATTTGCTCATACCAGTCGTAATTTCTGTTGAACTGTATCGAAACTCTTTATACGTCCTGGGTATCTAATAAGAAAGAAGTGTTGTAAAAATGAACGAAAACGGTCTATCGGAATAGGGGGGGGGGGGGGGTTGCTTTGTACTATGTTTGAATTGAATTCTCCCGCCAAACGTTGGTTCGCAAAACTCCCAGTAGGAGTGCCTCTGTTTTGATATGACTTTACGTGGGCCTTGTAATTCTGATGTCTGCCGCTAGAGGGGCATAATATCCTGTTCTTGCATTATTACTGAGTCCCGTTTCTTTTATTATTCATCAAGATCAATAGATGAATATGTGAAGCTTTGTGTATTTATTACGTAGTGTTGTACCACGCATACACAAATCTCTGGAAGGAAATTAATTGCAAAAGTAATAATTGAAACAGATGCTCATAACAAATTCAAAAGAGCAGAACTATTTATGTTTTTAGCACTTTCCTCCGAAGGAAAGTAGCTATTGAGGTTGGACTCATGACGGAATTTTTGAAAAATTTCTTCAAATCTTTATCGATCCTACCTAGTAGACACCGAAAATGACCCCCGTTAAAATTTATATATATCTATATATATATATATGCATATATATATATATATGTGTCTGTTAACACGATAGCGGCCAGAGTTTTTGTTTTTTCGTCACGAAGCTTGGTATATAGCATTCAATTAGCAAACGATTGAACGAGTTCGTTAACCACCAAATTCGGTCCACCGGAAGGGGGGGTTTACCCCGAACCCAAAACACTTATTTGACTATGTCAGCCGTAATATTTGTTATATTTCAACGAAACTTGGTATTCGTAGTGTTAATATAGAGGGAAAAGTGAGATATAAAAATGAACTAAATCGGTTCATTAGAAGGGGGGGTTTACTCCGGACCCACAATATCAATTCGCCACTACCAGCCGTGATTTTTGGTATATTTCGACGAAACTCGGTATTCGTAGTGCTAATCCACAGGTAAATATGTGTTGTAAAAATAAACGAAATCGGTTCATTAGGAGGGGGGGGGGGTTTACTCCGGACCCACAATACCAATTCGCCACTACCAGCCGTGATTTTTGGTATATTTCGACGAAACTCGGTATTCGTAGTGGTAATCTACAGGTAAATATGTGTTGTAAAAAGAAACTAAATCGGTTCATTAGAAGGGGGGGTTTACTCCGGACCCAAATTCCTAATATACTCATACCGGTCGTAATTTCTGCTGTATTGTAACGAAACGCTGTATACGTCGTGGGTAACTCGTGAGAAAGAAGTGTTGTAAAAATGAGCTGAATCGGTCAATCGGAAAGCGGGGGTTTAATTTGTAATATATTTGAATAGAAAAGCCGGCAGACGTAGGTTCACAAAGCCGCCGCAAGGAGCGCTTTCTACCAATAGAGTGACTGTATTCTGTTCCTGCGTTAGATCAAAATACGATAATATGAGGATTTTTGTATTTATTACGTAGTGTAGTAGGTACCATGTGTAAACATAACTCTGGATGCAAATTAATAATTGATCAGTTACTCATTACAAAATGAGAACTATTCACGTTTTTATTTTATTTATGTAGGATATTTTAAGCAAATTGTTCTGGAAAGCAGTCTACACTACCCAAATTCTGAGGAATGTGCTTAGTTATGCAGCTCCTGCGTGACGGACTTTTATTTTATTTATTTATATAGGTTATTTTAAGCAAATATTCAAGAATGCACTCGACACTACCCAATTCTGAGAAAAGTGCTTAGTTATGGAGCTCCTGCGTGAAGGTCTTTTTATTTACATATTTTGTCAAAAATCCATATTTTTACATATTCTGCTATAAATACGTATTTTGATAAGCTTTGTATTTTTTAATTTGAAAAAATACAGGGGAAACCAAGATAGAAAATAATGCTTTAACCATTGAGCCTAGATTACTGTGGCTCTTCTAATTACAAGAAGCAAGGTGGCTGGCTGCCATGCTTCCCCGGCGCGAATAGTCTAGGAGCAGATGCGTTTTAATAAAATATATAACAAATTATCGTTTCATAATTATATTATTCTTTTAATCTGCTATCTATAACAAATGAATTAGTAAATGAATCATGTTGACATTATTTTGCAAATTCCATTTATGAATCGATGAAAATGCTTTATTTTATAAAATTAAGCATTTTCAGCCTTTTCATTTTATTTATTCCCATTATCCTTATTCATTTATATTACTTTACATTTTTTTTTTTTTTTTTTTTACTTAATATAGCATTAAAAACACTTTTATTTATTGTGTTTTGGTTGTAGAAACCTACCTATTCTGTGCTGAAATTTCATTTGAAATGGATCACCCAAGACGTCACTTACTCTATGTTATAGTTTGGGAATTTGAAAAACGACAAAATGCTGCATCAACTTACCGAAAACTTGTAAAAATATATGGCGAAAATGTCATTAGTGAGTGACAAGTGCATCGGTGGTTTTAACGAGAAACCGCAATCTTGAAATCGTGCCTCGTACAGGACGGCCAACAGAGCTTGACGACCAACTCCTGCAGGCTACTGTAGAAGAAAATCGTGCTGTAACACTCGAAGAGCTAGCAGAAAAACTATTCTAGACACATTCTACAGTCCACCGACTTTACTTATGGGATGGGCACCTCATAAATATCGTACAAAATAATTCGACTTACAACTGCTGGATTTAGATTATATTTTTTTGCTAGATATTTCAAGAGCTGCCTAATACTTCTCGATATTACATTATCTTGCTTATGTATTATTTTATAGAAGTTAATTAAAATAATTAACTTTATTAAGCAATAGATTATTTAATACTATTATATTTTAATATTTTTATTTTTGCCGACATCATAGCGTTCCCTAAAAACGGCGTATATCCTCGATCCTACAATACGCTTCGAAAGCAATGATATAGAAGAGGATGAAAAAATAGATGCCGAAAAGAAGAACATATACTCAAAATGCACGGCGTACTACCAAGAATAGTTCCAAGATGAATTTGGGACGCGGAAGTATATAGTAAAAGGACAGTGGTTCGGAACGAGAGGGACGATTCCGAAGAGCACAGCCATCATCGTCTAAGATCTCGGACTAACAAGAGACCACCTGGAAGCATAAGGATTCACCTACACTGGACCCGTTCCGATCCGATCCAATAGCCACCGACTGTCGGAAGAAAAACAAACACATGAATCTCAATGGAGATGCCTATATTGGTCCCGACCCGATCCAATCCAGTCTAATCCAACGGTCACCGATTCTTGGCCATTCAAACTTGTTTGTTTCTAGACCAATTTCGGACCGACGAAGCAAAATGGCACCAACTCTCATATTGTGTTTCAAAAAGGTCTGCAGGTTCTAAATCTTAACCGATTTCAATGCACTTTTTTTTATATCAAAGGAAATAAAATTTAAAACAACTTTGTCAATTCACATTTTTGTTTTTACTTTCCCTTGCTTATTAAATTGCGTGAAAAGATGTTTATAACCATCCAACTTCTATAACTTTCTAATGTTTATAACTTTCTAATGTTTATAACCTTCTAATGTTTATAACCTTCCAATGCGTATAACCTTCAATGGTAACCTAATAGTTACCTTTCTTATAAATAATTTTAAAATATTAATACCAATACTTATCTTACCTCCAACATTCAACCTAATCAAAGGTTTCTATGCTTATTAGATGGTATTTCTAAAAATTAATCACACATTTTCACTTCGCTACGAGGTCATTACTGACGAGCTGTGACTAAATCGGATCGGATCCGGTCGAGACCAATGTAGGCACTCAGTCGGCCGCTGTCGATCAAACGATATCGGATCAGATCGGATCGGGAGTAATACGGGTCCAATGTAGGTGCAGCCTTAGCCGAGTCCATATTATTGGACACACTCAGCATAGTTGGCAATCATATTTACATTTTGGCATATACTTTCACACTGTTTCTTTATATACTTTAGACTATATTTACAATTCTATAAATTCCTCCTCAATATCATAAATTCCTTCTCTTATATCTATAGCCTTCTTTAGTCTTCATCTTCTTTATTCGCTATTTCTCGTTTTGAACTCCTTACATCTTCAGCCTGCAAATTAACCCTATTTCCGAATGGATGATAAGCACGCTGTGTAACTAGCAACCCAATGTAATTCCTTCTCTTCTATCTATAGCCTTCTTTAGTCTTCATCTTCTTTATTTGCTATTTCTCGTTTTGAACTCCTTACATCTTCAGCCTGCAAATTAACCCCATTTCCGAATGGATGATAAGCACGCTGTGTAACTAGCAACCCAATGTAATTCCTTCTCTTCTATCTATAGCCTTCTTTAGTCTTCATCTTCTTTATTTGCTATTTCTCGTTTTGAACTCCTTACATCTTCAGCCTGCAAATTAACCCCATTTCCGAATGGATGATAAGCACGCTGTGTAACTAGCAACCCAATGTAATTCCTTCTCTTCTATCTATAGCCTTCTTTAGTCTTCATCTTCTTTATTCGCTATTTCTCGTTTTGAACTCCTTACATCTTCAGCCTGCAAATTAACCCTATTTCCGAATGGATGATAAGCACGCTGTGTACCTAGCAACCCAATGTAATTCCTTCTCTTCTATCTATAGCCTTCTTTAGTCTTCATCTTCTTTATTTGCTATTTCTTGTTTTGAACTCCTTACATCTTCAGCCTGCAAATTAACCCTATTTCCGAATGGATGATAAGCACGCTGTGTACCTAGCAACCCAATGTAATTCCTTCTCTTCTATCTATAGCCTTCTTTAGTCTTCATCTTCTTTATTTGCTATTTCTTGTTTTGAACTCCTTACATCTTCAGCCTGCAAATTAACCCTATTTCCGAATGGATGATAAGCACGCTGTGTACCTAGCAACCCAATGTAATTCCTTCTCTTCTATCTATAGCCTTCTTTAGTCTTCATCTTCTTTATTTGCTATTTCTTGTTTTGAACTCCTTACATCTTCAGCCTGCAAATTAACCCTATTTCCGAATATAGCAACCCAATGTAAATGGGCAGCCCATTTTATTTGTTTATAATAAAGTTATCTCTCTTTCTTCTGCTGATTCTCCGTATTTGTGTGTTTACTCGTTAGGTAATGAGGATTATGCAAGAGAACAATGAGACCATGATGGCTGCTGAGAACAGCTGTTACCTTTTCAGAACTCTATCATCATCCAGTTCTACATTCAACGAGTTATTGTAAGCAAATCGGAGATAATTTAGTTCAAACAAATAGGCTGCGCTAATGACCAAGATGTTGGTGCACTGTATACGCAAATATATATATATATATATATATATATATATATATATATATATATATATATATATATAAACAGGTAAAACTATAATTAATAAGTTTCAATCTTCACTCTTAGCTAAAGTCCAACGCCATTCGTGATCTAGGCGAGATGAAATGGTTCTGTCGAGAAGAAAAATTGGACATACAAATATCAACCATGTTTAACTAGAGATGGGCGATCTGATTCCTTATTTTAATAAAACCCCAGTCAATCCAACTCGCTAAAATTAATAGAATTCTATTAATTATTCTATTAACTTTAGTGCTTAATAACTTCTTTCCTAGTTAAATGCGAAGGTTTTTTTTTTTTAACGTATTCGTGTTTAGTGCATCAAAATACGTTATTTTACAAAATTTGAAAGAAATCGGTTTTGTGGGCGCGAAACTTCATTTTACCGCTTATGTTTACTACAATTTTTACGATTATTTGAAAAATAAACCCTTATTTTGCAGTATCTGGCGACTATACAGGCAGTGAATATGTATTTTAAGTTATATCAGAAAATTAGTAATATACATTATCGAGATTAATTTATTCATACTATTAAAACTCACCGATAAACTTATGAAAGTATGTAATTACTGTATATAAACATTACAGATAAACTTCAAACGTTTCACTTTGTTACTAAGAATTTTTTCTTATACATAACATTGCGAGTTGTCTCATCTCGTTGTAGCGTGAAATAATTGATAAATAATGTCACAGGTGTGAAACCAGAACCTTAGCCCCTCGTGCAAATAACGGACACAAATTTAACTCCTAGTATTTTTTATTTTTTTAGTTGGATTTAAGGCGTGTCAACCTTTGTGGTCATTGACGCCAGACATTAACAAGGTTTAATAGATGATCTACAAAAAATATGGCCAAAAAATGATAATATGTGGCAACTTTTATTTAATTAAAATTGTTAAATGAAGTAAATGGCATCCGAAGTGTGACAGACATACAAGCGGCGTTCTAATCCATATGTTTCTGTTTCGGGCCTTTCCCGCAAACTCGATTCACGAAAGTTTGAGCCGTAGGAATTAGGCATTCAATTAAAGCTGTTTACGAACTCGCCAACTCATAATGGCTTCATAGGTCGTTTCGTAATGGATGAACTATCTGAGGGCCATTATTTGGGAACTAACTTCCAGACCGGTTTTCATAAGTTGTCGCGGTACGTTCCATACGATGCGGTTCATTAGTGTTATAAACGCTTTCGAAGTGTTCCTTCGTTTATGATTATATCAATATTCTATCGCAAAATTGAATATCCAGTATATAATAATGGGCTATGAAGACCAATAGAAGGAACGAGGTTGTAGTATTGGTCATTCAAGACTTACTTGCCAATAACGGGTGCTCGGATGTGCCCGAGAAACCGCAAGGAGGCCCACAAGACCTATTGTGCCACCCGACGTGTCGTTCTGTTATAATACCAGACCAGGAATGAACCTCCTTAGAGTTGTAAGGCTCAGCTCTGGTATCCTCCTCGGATCATCAATAGTCCCAGCTTCAAAGTGCAAGTACCTTTTCGCTGCCAATGTTGTACATCTGCATACAATGTGGTATGGAGTTTCATCATCTTCAGAGCATAGTATGCACCACGTTGTGTTGGTGAGTCCCTTGGAATAGAGATGACGGAGATGTGCCCTGTAAGTAGGGCTGGTTTATAGTTTCACCTTGTTTCTGCAGAAATTAAGAAGTTTTTCCATTCCCTTCTTGTCAGCGAATAGCATAAATTGCTTTGACCCCACGACGGGAGTGTATGCCACAGAAGGTTAAAACTCCACAGGGGTCGTGTCCAGCGTTTGATAGCCTGTCACACAACCGCAGTCTATTGCCACCGTCCTTTGGCCATCAAGATGTGGATATCCAAATTAGCCATGGGACTCACGAGACATTCCTCGGGAAGGGGGATACCAACTATACTCAGCTTCTGCCCTGGTCAATCAACTCCAGTGCTTCCAACACATGCCACTACCATGTGACAGATGAAACACAACGTGGCCCCTGCCACCAACATCACCAGTAGCACCATTCCTGAATGCCCTAAGCCTCCGGAGGCCAAGAATGATCGTCGGCCCGGTGACTTACCTGAACCCCCGTAGAATGGTAGGGCCCGTGCCCGTTGCATTGCCGTTCATCGTAAGTCGTGCTGAAACCACTGAAAAATGTCCAATAACCACGCCCAGCACACGAGTAGACCCCAGGGGGCACACCAGACGTGATGAGTCAGCCTTGGATTTTTGGGGTCTTCTCCTTGCCGAAGCAAGGTTGGGCCCCTCCGTGTGCGGGTACTTAGTGGCAAAAAATAAACTCAAAACTGTTGCGTGAAATTTGTAATATAGAATGGACGATAAAACATATTCAATCAGCCTACAGACAGAATGACGACCCAAGACTCGTAATGCTACTTGCTGAAGGTAGGCTGTAGATTTTTTTCAGAAGGCCGTCTCTTTGAGCGTTTCCTACCTCCCTATGGGAAGTAAATCTCGTTTATGACATGAATGTACAACATTCATCTCTTTTTGGGTTGACCTCTCCCAAAAGTTTTGAAATTTTGAGATCATAGTTGTTGCTATAATGTTCGTTAATCACCTTCTGAGGGACAGCAGCCAGTACATAAACACAATACTTTCTTACTTGAAGATATCTGCTGAATAACCAGAGGCTTCCAGGCATATAACAGACATTTACAAACCTGTGGTTATGGAAATAATTGAATTAAACACCCATCTTAATTCTGGCTCATTAGACCATACAGGTACTACCTTGAAGGAGTGAAATCGCAGTAGATGCGAATCACTTATAAATAAATAATCACATGAGATCGTCCACCGGAACCAACTTTACTTCCCATGGCCTGTGTAGTTTTGGGAAGATTTCAATTAATAATATTTATTCTTTTTCGTTAAAAATATCTGAATGAACTACAAAGAAAACATAAAATGTCTCTTTGATGCCTTTTTATCAAGAGAATTTCATAATGAAACCCCGGAAAAGAGAAACAACAGCAAATATTTGAAAAGCAGCCGTACAGGAGATCAAACTTTTCCTGTAAAACTCAACAGAAATTCTAAATACAGGACACAATTACTACTCATTCTTAAATAAAACACATTTTGAATTAGAATCTCATATAATATGATAAAGTAAATAAAAAAAAAAAAAAAAAGTAAAAGAAAAAAACAGAGATTAATTGGGTTTCATTTTCCATTTTTCCGATTTCTCTTTATTTTTGCTTCGCAATGAGAAAAGAAAAGTTTAAAAAGTTCATTATAATTTTACAATAAAAAAGATCTTTCATTATACTTTACGACGAAAAAGAGTTATTATTTAATAATTTGCATCACAAAGGCAAAAGGACTAATTGATTGCACGTGTTATGAACTCTCTCATATTAAATTTAGCCAGAACTCATTATCACACGTATTTCACGAGAGTTTAACTGCCTAGAAAACGCTTATATTATAATTTGAATAATGAAAACATTTTAGGAGTTCTAATTTTTTGAAAATATTACAAAATGAAAATTACACATAACAGGAAGAAATTGAATTAGAACAATAAATACCTTTCTGTAGCACATTCTAAAGACAAGTAGCTATTGAGGTTGCACTAATTAAATAATCATTTAAATAGTCTTCAAATCATCGATTCATCAGACCAGATACCAAAAACGACGACCCTAGCTTTTATATTTTTGAAAATATTGAAGCTCAAGTTACCTACAAATTGTGCACGCGAGAAGGAATAGGTGATCGAACTCTATTGTCAACGAAATTGTCCTTTTGTTTAAAAAAAAAGTCCGTCACGCAGGAGCTGCATAACTAAGCACTTTCCTCAGAATTTGGGTAGTATAGATTGCTTTCCAGAACAATTTGCTTAAAATATCCTACATAAATAAAATAAAAACATGAATAGTTCTCTTTTAAATTTGTAATGAGTAACTGATCAATTAATAATTTGCTTCCAGAGTTATGTTTACACATGGTACCTATTACACTTCGTAATAAATACAAAAAACCTCATATTATCGTATTTTGATCTAACGCAGGAACAGGATACAGTCACTCTAGTGGTAGAAAGCGCTCCTTGCGGCGGCTTTGTGAACCTACGTCTGACGGGCTTTTCTATTGAAATATATTACAAATTAAACCCCCGCTTTCCGATTGACCGATTCAACTCATTTCTACAACACTTCTTTCTCATAAGTTACCCACGACGTATACCGCGTTTCGTTACAATACAGCAGAAATTACGACCGGTATGAGTATATTAAGAATTTGGGTCAGGAGTAAACCCCCCCCCCTTCTAATGAACCGATTTAGTTTATTTTTACAACACATATTTACCTGTAGATTACCACTACGAATGCCGAGTTTCGTTGAAATATAACAAATATTACGGCTGACATAGTCAAATTAGTGTTTTGGGTTCGGGGTAAACCCCCCCTTCCGGTGGACCGACTTTGGTGGTTAACGAACTCGTTCAATCGTTTGCTAATTGAATGCTATATACCATGTTTCGTGACGAAAAAACAAAAACTCTGGCCGCTATCGTGTTAACAGACACACACATATATATATATATATATATATATATATATATATATAAATTTTAACGGGGGTCATTTTCGGTGTCTACTAGGTAGGATCGATAAAGATTTGAAGAAATTTTTCAAAACTTCCGTCATGAGTCCAACCTCAATAGCTACTTTCCTTCGGAGGAAAGTGCTAAAAGGATATTTTTGTCAAATACTTTCATAATCATGCAATTTTCGGTGACAGGACAGCCCAAAAAGCGTTAATCTTTTCATTTCATAGAGAAAAGGGAGGACTAAACTACTTATTAATTTATTGATGTGAGGAATATAAGTATATACAGGGTGTCCCTTAAATGTCTAGTCATATTGTGAGAGGTGATAAAGGACCCTTAGGGGAACAAAACATATTCTATGACGATTTTCTGAATTCTCGCCCATAAGGGAGAAAACGTCGTTTTATTTTATTATCGGGACAAACGTAATTTTTAGAAGAATAGTCGTTGTAGCTCCGTCCCAGGTGGTTCTACTAGAAAAGAAGTGATACCAATCGAAAGCTGAGTAAATTTACTATAAGACTAGTTGGGATTAAACGTAAAAATGAATGAAAGTAAGTATTTATATCTTACCAAATGAATGGTATTCTAAATTTCCTGATATTTCCTTGATATTTCTTTCCAGCGTTACTCCTCAATGAGCAGGATCTGAGATTTCCGGGTTTTAGAAAAACTTTCTCATTTAACCAGCGTTCCATTCATGCATCACAACCTTGTGTTATTGAAGTATGTGAACAATTTAAGATCCATTTTTTTTTTTTAAACTTTTGTTCTTAAATCGTTCACATACTTCAATAACACAGGGTTGTGATGCATGAATGGAAAGCTGCTTAAATGAGGAAGTTTTTCTGAAACCCGGAAATCTCAGATCCTTCCCATTGAGGAGTAACGCTGGAAAGAAATATCAAGAAAATGTCAGAAAATTTAGAATAGCTTTCTTTTGATCTCATGAAACAATCTGGAAGTGCCGACTAGAAAATTTTGCGTTTCAGAACCCCTAGAGACCGAAAATGACGGTGGTTAAAATTTATATATATATATATATATATATATATATATATATATATATATATTTATTTATATATATATATATATACATTTGTCAGAGATAAGCTTTTCAAATGACACTAGGGATATGAACGGAACCACGCTAAGATGATGCAGTTCCTGCGAGTCGGACTTTTTTACGTTTACTCCCAACTAGTCTTATAGTAAATTTACTCAGCTTTCGATTGGTTTCACTTCCTTTCTAGTAGTACCACCTGGGACGGAGCTACAACGACTATTCTTCTAAAAACCACGTTTGTCTTGATAAAACAATAAAACGACCTTTTCTCCCTTATGGGCGAGAATTCGGAAAATCGTCATTGAACATTTTTTGTTCCCCTAAAGGTCCTCTATCACCTCTCACAATATGACATTTACGGGACACCCTGTATATATATATTTCTCAAGTAAAGAAAAATTTTGAAATAGAGAAAGTTTTGTTGTATAAAGATTCCAATGCGTTAGTAATAGTAATTTCTTTGGTAAGAAAAAGATAACTTTTCATTTAGCTAATTTTTATTGAATCATTATTCTTCTTATGATTTGATTACTGCTTCTGGTATACCATTAATAAACGTATAGATACAACAGGATCAAGCCCTAGGAGTAACTGAGTTTATAAATTACTTACAATATAGTTTTCATGTGTTTAGACTCAAACACAAACCTAATTGCGCGCATACACACGGCCATATAAACACACAAGAACACCAACACGCAAACGCACAAACATACATACACAAACCTACATCCATTCAAACTCAATCATTCATTCGCTCACAGGCATAAACACAGGATTAACTTACATATTCCTTTCACGTTTAGACAAATCAATATAAAACTGACTATTTAATTATTTTTATATTTTTAGATTTCATTTATAAGTTCTTTTTTTTATTTATAATAATATTAATTATTCTAATAAAACGTCCTTTACATAATTTAAAGTAAACTTATTCCTTAAGTTAAAAACTTCATAAAGAATGAAACAAAAATAATTTAACCAAGTAAACACAAAATAAAACAACTCCAAACGTAACCAAAATTTCAACATATTAGTTTTGATGAAATTTGAACATGCAGAAAATGTTTCAACTGAATCCCATGATTATAAGTACCCAAAGCAAAAACGTTATTCAACAACTATATTTCCCATTTTCTCGACAACGGTTAAAGCTATCGCCTTAAAAATGGTTTCATTCGTTTTTCTAAGCCCAGAAGCCTATAAAACGAGTACTTGCAAGCATATGTAGTAAGCGGAACGATTTTTTTCGCCCGACATTCGCTCCAAAAACCATGTTCCGTTGGGCGGATTCTGCTGGTTAACGAACTTGGCCTTTCAAATTAGACGCAAGATTTTTGTACCAAATTTCATCAAAATCGGACCACTTTCGCTGACGTATGCCGCGAACAGACAAATATATATATATATATATATATATATATATATATATATATATATATACAAATTTGAACCACCTTCATTTTCAGTCTCTAGGGGTTCTGAAACGCAAAATTTTCTAGTCGGCACTTCCGGATTGCGTCATGCAATCAACCTTATAAGCGGGTTCCTCCCTATGGAGGGAGAGAGGGACCGCGCTAAAATATAAAGGTCATATTAATATACGTGTAGCAAAAAAATCCAGAATTGATATACATTTGCGTGGGAAGAATGTGTAATTTTGTGTGGAGGCAATATTGGAAAATGTTGAAAAGCATTAAAATATACAGAGTGCCTCTAACCCCGAGGGCATGAAGCTTCATATGCAGGCCCCTGGTTGAGGTGTCTTTAATAAAGGCCTACATATGGAGCGCGACATATTGCTCAACAGCTGCTATCGGCCTTTTGGTGGAATTTAAATCAGCTAGCTTCTTGGATTTAGCACTATATAGAGAAGTGTAAATATATTCAAAAGTAAAATTAGAAAAAAATGTATTTATTGGAATTACAATCCCTGGAAAATATTGGAATAAATTGGTTTGCTCGTATTTAATACTTTCCGAAGGAAATACTAAGGAATGTTGCTATTGAGGTTGCACTCATGACAGAATTATTTTATACATATATATAAGTACTAGCTGATTACCCTTGCTTCGTCACGGGAGAAAAGTAGTTATTTTATAGCTTTAAATAATGTATCAACAAAATTAATGTGACTAAATAATTTTGTGTTGTTTATTAAAGCAAGGCTACCGTCATACTATAAGTTATTCATCAATTGATAACTAATCAAAGTATAATGTTTCTTGACACTGGGGTGCTACGGACCAGTGTCAACAAACAGATACCTAAGTGATATTCCGTTAACTATAGGTTACCAGTACCAGGAGTTTAACCTGTACAGGTTAAAATTCGCTGTCAATAATAAATGTACGTTAAAATTTATTTTTCCAAGATGTCATTTGGAAAAACTCATTATATTTGCGGGCATTACCAAGAAGTGCTCTGACTGGTGGGTTGGGAGGCTGTGCAAGGGTTCGGGATATTATTACATCGGGTGGACCATCACCAGGTTTAGCGTAAACTCTATGAGGGAAAAAATCACATTCCATTACTAGTAATTCAAGGTCTGCCATCATAGTTGAAATGAAGCTGAAATAGAAATAATATTAAGAAATAAATACAATACGGTAACAACTGTCCTGTTATCGTTCTAGCAACGCTTGCTGCCTAAGCGTGGCTGCACTAACCAACTAAAAATTCAAACCCCTCAAAAAATATTTAAAAATTTGAATATTAAAAAAAATCTTTCTTAGCGAGTGTTTACGTGCTAAAGAGAGTGTCCATGCAAAATTTCAAATTTTTCGGTCAAGTGGTTTGGGCTGGCTGGGCGATGATAGGTAGGAGTAGTACTTAACAAGTACATAGTATATATATATATATATATATATATATATATATATATATATGTACATAGTATATATATATATATATATATGTATATGTACATAGTATATATATATATATATATATATATATATATATATATATATTACGCCTGAATCAAGCTAGACAACATGACGAGAGGACTTTCTGATAAGGAAAGCCCCTGAAGAGGTGTGACCTAAGTACGAAACATGTCGGGCAAAATCAAGTGGAATACTGTAAAACCTCATTTACTCTGTACAACTGGGACCAGGGACAATCCGAGTTAACGAAATCCGGGTTATCCAGACAATGACGGAAAAACTAAAAAAAAAAAAAAAAAAAAAAACCATATAAATCACCGAAATATTTTTAATGAAGTTTATAAATTATTATTGACACACCTTCACCTAAAAACAGATACACTGTACTGTAATAGCCTATGTATTTGCACTGTACTCAATATAGCTACAAACTAGTCTGTAGTAAAAAAGGCAGTGAGCTTCTACTGTCTCAGTTTAGTGTATCGCTTAAGGTGGGTTTTTCACTTGCTAGTTATTGCAGGATATTTATATCCCCCAAAAAACATAAATGTGAAATAGAGGCCAAGTTCCTCCCCAAAATATTTTCCAATACATGAGATGATACAAGAAAAAAATGTCCAAGTTCATTACTTAGAAGACCTATTAGTTACTTACTAAGAACAGTAAAGACACTTCAACTGACCTTAAAAAACAACAATAAAAATACTTATATCCAGTTACTACAATATCACTTTCCTCAACCAGGTATATTCTTCAACTTGGCAATGTTTAGTTTTCTCTCTAAAGATAATTTTGGCACAAATAAAACATTGCCAAGTTTAAGAATATACCTGGTTGAGGAAAGTGATATTTTAGTAACTGGATATAAGTATTTTTATTTTTGTTTTTAAAGGTCAGTTGAAGTGTCTTAACTGTTCTTAGTGAGTAACTAATAGGTCTTCTAAGTAATGAACTTGGACATTTTTTTCTTGTATCATCTCTTGTATTGGCAAATATTTTGGGGAGGAACTTGGCCTCTATTTCACATTTATGTTTTTTTGGGGGATCTCATTACTTTTTTCTAAGTATTAATTAAAATTTAGTTGCCGCATACCTACTTGCTTCTGCACTTCATATAAAACCAGGGCCTTTGGATTCTGCATGAAGTTCTCCTTACTGCTTGATATTTGATACCAATAAGTAGCATACCTATCTACATCTAATCATTAGACTAGAAAAGTTAGAAGCTCTTCCAGATGACAGTACTCTAGAGGACAAATTGATTGCTCTCTTAACTAAACTATTACACTGTAGAAGACAGGAACCTTATCCCGAGGATAAAAATCACAATAGGGAATGTGTAGAAGGCCTTCCAGAAAAAGATAAGAACAATGACGATACGTTTTGGGTTTGTGATCCTAAACTTTGTAATTTAGATGACTCGACTTTGAAAAACTTAGTATCTGCTTTCAAGTATGTTATGCAGTTAACGCCTACGACTTTATTTACAACATTTAACAAAGAAGTCAAACCTGTTGTTGTTAGGATGCGTCGAAATGTTTCTTAAAACATCAAATATAGGTTCTCCTTGCCAAGACGATTCATTTGATACCCCACATATGACACTCCCCTATCAAGACCTACCTGTGTGCCAAGTTTGGTGAAAATAGGCCAAACGGTGTGGATTTGTATAAGGAACAAACATACAGACAGACACCTGAAAGACCTTTTTGACCTAGCCTAGTGCATTCCCCGGACCAAGACCTACCTGTATGTCAAATTTTGTCAAAATCGGACAAACGGTGTGTATTTGTATAAGGAACAAACAGACAGACAGACAGCTGATAGACAATTTAACCTAGCCTATGATTCTCCCCGTATCATGACCCATCAAGTGTGGTCAAAATCGGTCAAACGGTACGGATTTGAAAAAGGAACAAACATACAGACAGACAGCTGGTATAAGATTTTTACCGAGCCTATATGAGTCTAATTGTTTCTTAAAACATCAAATATAGGTTCTTCGTACCAAGACAATTCATTTGTTACCCCACATCATGTGTTTCGGACGGAATGTTGGGTTTCCGAAGGAAGTACAAAATTGGCACGCCCCCGCCCCGGAAGCGGAGTCAAATACAACTTTTCGCGATTTTTCAATTTTTCCCTTTAATAACGTCTTCATATCTATCTTCATGCAAAATTTCAAGTCTCTAGCATTATGGGAAGTGCCTAATAATTTTGATGAGTGAGTGAGTGAGTGAGTCCTATAAATCCCGATTTTCGATCGCTTATATCTCAGAAACTATTCGACGTAGAATTATGAAAATTTCCAGTTTTACTCACATCTAGTAGTATAATACCTGTATAAAATTTCATATTCTTATCTTTACCTGGTTGAAAGTTATGAGAGGGGAAAAATCGGCTCTAAGACCGCCTGTAATATACACACAGTATGCTTAGGCCGGAACTTGGCCTGGCGCGCTACCGTGCGCCTAGATCGGATAGAAATTGCGACTACTGAAAACCCATGTAAAATGTATGTCTGCAATAAATTCTACCATGTAGAATTTATTGCAGACATACATTTTACATGGGTTTTCAGTAGTCGCAATTTCTATCCGATATAAATATCCTGCAATAACTATCAAGTGTAAACCCACCCTTACAAACAGCGCGATCTCGCATCCGCCTTAACATTAAAAGTTCATTTAGCAATGTTTCGGCTTGACACTCGAAATACACCATCGATTTCTCAATGTTTTCCACTGCTTCTGCGTGGGTCATAACCTCCATAAACTGTCCTTAGAAATCATATTGAAACAAAACTCTTTCAATGGGTTTTGTGTTCTTCTTACAATCCGATACAGTCGGTGCTCCAAACTCAGCAGCAGTGTTCCTTAACGATTCTCCCTTATCAACGTTTTTCATGCTTCCATGTTTTTTTACATAGTCACACCAATGTTTTTACGTTTCGCGGTCAACGAGCAAAATAAACGGCAAAACGTTACTGTACCTCGACAAAGACGCTAGGAAAAAAATTGTACATTAACCTAGGAAAAAGCGCGTAATTTACCTACTGTGAATATCAACTTATCGTAAACAAATCTTCATATACTACATTGAACAACATAATCTAATTTTCAAAATTGGTCCGTGTTATCCGGACGTCCGGATTAACGAGGTTTTACTATATATATATATATATTGAATGAGAATGATAGATGTTATGTTTTCTATTGTCCGTCAGTTTGTGTTTTATATAAATTTGTACGTTCCACACTGCCCAGATTGGCTTCTTCGCTTCTCTCAAATAAATATGAGTGCGTATGGAATAAATGTCCAATCCTAAACCTTGTCAAGACCACTTTATCTCGCCCTGAAAAGATATTCACTTTATAAGGCCATTCCTTGACAGCGGTTTTTATTTGAATTACTTTATGGCAAGTCGCAATCCATTTCGGTCATTTAAAACAACACATATGTGCTGTAATATGCAAGACTTCTTCTGGTCGGAGTGCAAATGTCTTCATTTTCATTAATCATGAATGAGCACTTATGTATTTGATTTGATATTTCATTGCACAGGTAACCATATTATTGAAATGTTCCAATTATTTGTGTACATTACTATAAATAATTTTGATTGTGTAAAAATACTGTTATGTACACCAGGGAGATTAGAGGACGTAATGATTAAAAAATTCAGTGTATAAAAAGTTTGTGTTGAATAATTGTCAGTCTGGTAAATTTGTAATGCTTAAAAAAAACGATCAAGCTCCTCGTTGAACCAAGAGAGTAAATGGAATTAAGTGGGTAATTACCTTGAAATAACATTAATTACAGAGTTCTGTAGCCATTTTGCCTAATTGGCTGGACCGACCAAATGTAAATCGAAATAACTGTTGCCAGGTTTTTGACCGACAAGTTAAAGTGTATATATATGTATATATATATATATATATATATATATATATATATATATTATAATTATTATATTATTTTCAATCCATACAGATTGCTGTTGGACTGATGTACGTTGTGACAAACTCTCGAAAATGTAATAAAAATAATTACCTAATACAGAAAAATCAAACTAACGAAAGTCCAGTAAGTTTTTAAAATAAATAATAAGATAAAATTTATTTAGTCATCTATAATGTACCAACCACTTTTCAAATTTGATACTTTGCATTTGTGTCGACATGTCGACAATATTACGCGTTCGAGTTTTGAATTCAGGAAAACATATCAGAGCAATCAGTAATGTAAAGTTGTTTTCTCAAATTATAAATTGTATCCCTGTTTTGCATAAAATCAAAACGAATATTCTAAATATTGTATGGCACTTTATTTACTTACGCTCATTCATAATATTCAAATATACATTATATTCGTACTAACTCCTGCATTATAATTCATAACTATTTCTATATTTACTGCTATTTGTCCAGAGAATCTTGGGTACAAAATCAGCTTGGGAACTTAGCATAGAAGGAAAGTTGATTGAAAAAGTAAAGTATTTTTACATATCTACTATATATTTGTCAAATACCATTCGATCACTCACCCACCGTCCTGTCATCGGCCAGCCTAAGCCACTTGACAGAAAATTTTGAAATTTTGCACGGACACTCCCTTTATAACGTAAACAATCGCTTAGACAGGATTTTTTGATATTAAAATTTTAAAGTAATTTTTTATAGGGGTTTGAATTTTTAGTTGGTTAGAGCAGGGAAGCCTAGGAAGCATGCGTTACTAGGACGATAACAGGTCAGCTGGTTGCCGTACTGTTTCAATTTCATAATACAGTGGAACATGGATAATTCGAACTTCGATAATTCGAAATCTTCTTTAATTCGAATATTTCTCTCGGTCCCTAGAATTTAGGGCATAAACAATGTAAAAAAAAATCGTGGTTAATTCGAATAAAATTTTGGATAATTCGAATTTTTTACGAGTCTGTGCCTCCAATGGGAAGTGGACAGAGAGGCGGTCGATCTTAAATCTTGTTAAAATATTCTCCCCTGTGGTAAGAAGGATAGTAAGATACGGATGTAGGGGTTCCTGGACAAGAAGCGCGGCGGTCTCATAGTCTAATTCTTGGACTCTAGGAGTTCTGCAAAGTGGTGGGTCACGCTTCCTCCCTTCCAGGGGTTGTTATAGTTACATTCTGTCGTATGGGTAATTTCCTACTGGGAATTTACCCCGTAATCCCTCCCATCTTCATTATCTTCATTTCTTATTCAGTTATTTCTGGTGTACAGTGCAGTTCAGTGAGTTGTTGATTTAAGATGTCGACGCCTAGAAGTTATAAAGCTCTAACGTCAGAGAAAATAGCTGAGATTAAAGAAGTTGAAAAAGGAATAAAGAAAAAATCTGATATTGCCAGGAACTTTGGAATTCCTCCTAACACTTTACCCACTTACCTTAAAGAAAAATTCTTGCATACATAAATGACATTTTTTCAAAACAATAGATTTTTATTTTTACTTTTTTGATAAATTATTTCTTACATATGTACGTAATCATCAATGTTTGTTTTTCTTTAAATAAAATGTATTTTTTTTTAAATTAAAAAATGTGAAAATATGATGTTCGATTTTTTAGAGCTTTATTTTTTAAAAAATTTGTAATTCGAATTTTGGATAATTCGAACTTTTTTACCGGTCCCTAGGGGTTCGAATTATCCAAGTTCTACTGTATTATTTATATTTGTGGTTATTTTTAACTATGATGGCAGACCTTGAATTACTAGAAATAGACAATCATTTTTCCCTAATAGAGTTTACGCTATACCTGGTGATAGTCCATCCGAGGTAATAATATCCCGAACCCTTGCAAAGCCTCCCTACCGAACAGTCAGAACACTTTTTGGCAATGCTCTCAAAAATAATGGGAGTTTCCAATTGACATCTTGGAAACATAAATTTTTAACTTACATTTATTATTTACAACGAATTTTAACCTGTACTGGTTTAACTGCTGTATGGTCTGAAGCATTTTATGTTTTTCTTTTTTCTTCCATTGATGGAGTAGCTTTCCCAAAGACCATTATAAGTACTACGATGGTACACAAGATCTGGTCTGTAATCAGTCTATCGCAATTTCCCCACTTTCTGAATTGGAAAAGCAAATTTATTTTAAAAAAACATCATCAACTTTGTATTTTTTTCCTCCTCACACGTAGTGTTTTGGAGCATTTGTGGCGTTTGCATTGGCAATCTAAACCCAACTCATGAGATTCTTCTATTTCTACATCACATCAGCTTCTCTTACTCATCGTTGCTTTAGCCTTCTCTTACTCATCGTTGCTAATATCCCGAACCCTTGCAAAGCCTCCCTACCCAACAGTCAGAGTATTGGTTATATAAAAACTCAGTGACGCATGGCGTTCCAATAGCTTTACATTTCAATACGAATTTATTACATATCATTCGACGTCTGTACTGCAGTGGAGGTTCACCAGTTTCGGCACATAAGCTTTCTGCTTTTTGTAGTGCTTCTTCGACACACTACAAAAACGTATTCAACTCCCTGTTCAGGCAAAATAACAACACTCATTACATATTTACGGACGGATCAAAAACTAACTACGGGACTGGTGCTGCCGCCATCACAAGAAACAAATCCTATCACATAAGATTACCCGATCACACTACTGTATACACAGCAGAACTACACGCAATCCTTTTAGCACTCAAAAACATTGAAGATACGCACACGGACGACATAACAATATGCACTGACTCATTAAGTTCCTTACACTCAATGACAAACATTTACAGCACACACCCTATTGTCATAGAGATTTTTACACAATTATTCAAACTACAAACAAAGAACAGACATACCACTACGTTTTGGTTACCTGGACATGAAGGGATTTCACAGAGCACTACAGTAGACTTACTAGCGAAAACTGCAACTCAAAGACCTACACCTGACCTGAACAAAATGACAGCAACTGACCAATGCAAACTAGCTGAAAATAAGAGAGTAAACGACTGGCAGACAGAATGGACTAACTCTCAAAGCAAACTACGGGAAATAAAAAATACAATAAGAACCTGGTCAAGAGAAAACCTAACAAGACGAGACCAAGTTATTATTACGAGACTTCGCCTAGGACACAGTTTACTAACGCACTCCTATCTAATGGAACGACAAGACAGACCTGTATGCGCATGATGTAACGAGACATTAACAGTTAAACACATACTTACTCACTGCAGATTACGAGACAACCTCACGACTTACTTGCCGAAAATAGTCCACATATTAACACCATACTAACTCACTTAAAGATAATTAACCTATATTCGAAAATCTAGCCTTATCTCCAATTTGCCTCCTAAAGTTAATTTAAAATAATGAACGAAATAGCCTTCATAAAATTATTTACATTTTTAAGAAATTAAGTTAATTAACCTACATTTAAAAATAAAGCCCTATCTTCAATATAATCTTACCTCTTCTACCCCCCCCCCCCACTTTTTTCCCTCTTCACACTCTATTTAATATCTGTTATATTACCGTATTGTTATTGTGAAATATATTATATAAAACATGTTATTTTTATTATTAATTAGCTCACTAATGTACTAGCTATACTCATAAAATGTTCTGACTTGTTATATACACAATGTGCAAAAAGTATTTTGTAATATCTTGATGTATGTTAAAGAGCAAGTCGCCAAAAGTTGCGAAACTCTTAATAAATAAACAGAACACTTTTTGGCAATGCTCTCAAAAATAATGGGTGTTTCCAATTGACATCTTGGAAACATAAATTTTTAACTTACATTTATTATTGACAACGAATTTTAACCTGTACTGGTTAAACTGCTGTTACAGCTAACCTATAGATAACGGGTTATCTCTACGTTATATTTTTCCTGACATTGGGTCACTCCGGACCACATTATACTTTGATTACTTGTCAATTGATGAATAACACATAGTATGCCGGGAATCGTGCAATAATAAACTGCACAAAATTATTTAGTAGCTTTTATTTTGATGAAACATTATTTAACCCAATAAAATAACTAGTTATCTGCCGTGAAGAAGCACGGGTATTCAGCTAGTTAAGTATAAACAAACATAAGGAAATACATGTATTACTTCAAAATATGTATTGGATGTATGAAAAAAGCTCACCACAGAATAATCTCATCAGTATTCAGTGGATTGCTTCCGTCTCACGCCCAATAAAGCCAAATATCAACACCAATTTACATTCCACCGAAACACAAAATGTATGAAGTTTTTCCTTTTTCCTGATATATATATATATATATACATATATAAATATTTATATATTTGTTAGTTGGCAATTTTTGGTCAAAGTTTGACCTGTAGTATTAATTAAATGAAAATATCCTTTCAGCATAGGTGTGTACCAATTCCACCACGCAATGCTAATGTGACCCAATTTTACGGTATTTTGAATAATTGAATTTTCGTTTCATGTTTTTTTTTTAAACATTTGTTCCTAAATCGTTCACATACTTCAATATCACAGGGTTGTGATACATGAATGGAAAGATGGTTAAATGAGGAAGTTCTTCTGAAACACGGAAATCTCAGATCCTGCCCATTGAAGACTAACGCTGGTAAGAAACATCAAGAAAATGTCAGGAAATTTGAAATTGAAAAATTGAATTCTTTCTTTTGGTAAGATAGACATACTTAAATTCACTCATTTCTACGTTTACTTCCAACTAGTCTTATAGTAAATTTACTCAGCTTTCGATTGGTTTGAATTCCTTTCTAATTGAACCACGTGGGACGGCGCTACAATGACCTTCCTTCTAAAAACCACGTTTATCTCGAAAAAAAAAAACAGCAATAAAACGACGTTTTTCCCTTATGTGTGAGAATTCGGAAAATTGTCACAGAACATTTTGTGTTACCCTAAGGGTCCTCTATCACCTCCCGCAGTATGACTAGACATTTACGGGACACCCTGTATACGTACATACATACATATATATTTATATATATATATATATATATATATATATATATATATATATGTATGTATGTATATATATATATATATATATATATATATATATATATA
This sequence comes from Gonocerus acuteangulatus, assembly GCA_946811695.1. Lineage (NCBI taxonomy): Eukaryota > Metazoa > Arthropoda > Insecta > Hemiptera > Coreidae > Gonocerus > Gonocerus acuteangulatus. Next base: position 18,381,553 of record OX328128.1, read on the forward strand.
TATATACAACAAAAACGGACGTTGAATAAATTTAATTGACTTTTAATAAAATGACAAAAATACGCAAAAAAGAAACAAAAATGTTCATGGGAAGAGTTTTGAAGTAAATAGAGTAATTGGGTAATTAAACGAGAGCTGTTTGCTTGTTTGCATCATTAAAATGGCAATTAACTCGTATTGTTTATCTCCCTATTGAAACAGCACGCTTAGTTTTAGCGAGATACAGTCCTCCCTTTGTTTTCCGACAAATTTTATATAGAAAGTAATACTATTAAAGATAATGGATTTTATCTTGTTGATGAGCACATGGGGCTTTATTTTATTTTGGAATCCTCTGCGGTGAAGATTAAGAATTGTGTTATATAGTGTTAAATGAGATGTTACTATTGAATGTAGAAAATAAAATGAATGGATTTCTTCAAATCATCTAGAAAGGTTTAGATCATGTTTTAAGAGTTGGGAACATGAGAAAACTTCCAGACATTGGCGTATAAAGAAAATAATTTTGGAGGGGGCTGGGAAAATGATTCGAGACAAGACTTGTAATGAATCAGTTAAGTTTTATCTAATAGTATGATCTTAAGTTACAAAAAAACGTCCGACTCGCAGGAACTGCGTGATCTTAGCGTGGTTCCGTAATTACCCCTAGTGCTATTAGCAAAGGAATAGGAGCAGTTATTGGTAGCGTTTTAACTTTCGATAAACGACATCTCAACGTTCGCTCTAGGGAACCACTCTTGCCAATAAGTTTCTCATTTTCTTGCCTTCTTTTACTAAAATACTAATTTTACTAAAACAACCAATTAAAAAGTGAGTTAAACTAACACAAAATCCCGTTCACACACGTGCACGAAACAAACGCTTTTAAAGTTATAAGCAGTTATTTATCCGATTGACATTGCCCAATTCAAAATTGCTTCAGAACCTTTTTCACCTTCCACTTACCACGATTTCCTAAACGTTTTCGAGATATTTATGAAAATATACAAAGAACTGAAAACTTCTCATGTTAACTCTCACTAATAAAATATTTTTTTTCGAATACTTCCTTTACTCCTAATGTAACCAACATTTATTTATTTATTTATTTATTAAAAGTTTCGCACTTATTAGCGATATACTCTATGACAATAAATGATGATTACATGTTTACAAAATTAGTTACACAATAAATGATGATTAAATAAATAATGATAACAATGATTACATTCATACACATACACACTCATATATACATATGCTTATATTATTGCACTATATCTATGTTAATTGTTTATATTTACATTATACATTATTAATATCTATAGGCTTATAGCTTTCATTAATATATCTATATAATTATTTTATTCATTAATATTCTTATTAATACATTATTCCTTATTATTATATATATATTTATATTACACATTATTATTATTACATTATTCCTTATTATTATATATATACATTTATTACACATTATTATTATTACATTATTCCTTATCATTATCTATATACTTATATTGCTTATCATTATATTATACATACATTATACTTATCATTATCTATACATTATACTTATCATTATCGATACATTATACTTATCATTATCTATATACTTATATTATTTCATTATTCCTTTTCATTATCTATATACTTATATTACACATTATTACTACATTGCTTGTTATTATTGTTATTGTTTTCGCTACAGAGTAATTCACCAATTAAAATGTATTTAATGCTGCAATTTGTTCATAGCAAACCGTTTAGTTTGTGTCTGTATTGTTTATGTTCAGATATAGTTAATGCTTGAAATAGATTGGTGTAATGTTATCCTCAAAGATAGATATATCTGCTTTTCAGATTACCTGTATAAATAATGTTAGACAGATACGTAAATAGAGGATCTTATTATGTGACGTATTGTCAAAGTTTGTTAAATATATTTGTATTTTTTAAATAAGTGTATATCTTGTCTATATACTGGCTTCTATCTGAGAGTAGTTCAGTCATGTTGTCCGGTAAGTCATAGTTTTCTCTCAACCGACATTCAGTCAAAATGTGTTTTATTGTCAGTGGGGTGTTACATACTTCACATATCGGTCTGTCCTGTCTCGTCATGAGGTGTACGTGCGTCAGCCGTGAATGGCCTATTCTTAGGCGGCATAAAACAACTTCTTCTCTTCTATTCTGCCTTATGCTGGATGGCCATTTACCGACTGTTTGTTTAATTTCTCTTAGTTTGTTGTCTATTGTCATGTGCCAGGATCTCTGCCACTTCTCTATAACTATTTTTTTGGCTTGATTCTGCATATCTCTGTACGATATGTGGTTTATGTCCTGATGTTGTTGTTTGGTTGCAGTCTTGGCAATTTAATTTAATAACCAACATTTAAACATCTTAGTTTAGATGAATTTCAAAGATGTAGAAAAAATTTCAACTGAGTCCCACGATTGTAAGAACCCACCAAAAAAAAGATGAGTTACAAAAACTTTTGTTCCACTTTTCTCGAAAATGGTTACAGATATCGCCTTAAAAATAGTTTAATTCGTTTTTCTACGTTAAGAAACCTATAAAACGAGTACCTCCTAGCATATTAGCTCAAAACCGTAAGATTTTCGCTCTAAACACCATGTTCCGGTGAAAAGATTCTGCTGGAAAACGAACTAGACCTTTGAAATTAGACGAAAGATTTTTGTACCAAATTTCATCAAAATCGGACTATTTTTGACCCAGCTAGAGAGCGCGCAGATAAAATATATATATATATATATATATATATATATATATATATATATATATATAAATCACGTCTCTGTCTGTCTGTTTCTTTGTTTGTTCCTTATACAAATCCACACAAATCCAGGTCTAACCAACTAAAAATTCGAACCCCTCCAGAACTACTTAAAAATTTGAATATTAAAAAAATCCTTTCTTAGCGAGTATTTACGTCCTAAAGGGAGTGTCCATGCAAAATTTCAACATTTTCGGTCAAGTGGTTTGAGATGGGCGTTGATAGGTCAGTGAGTGTGTGAGTAGTATTTGACAAATATATAGTAGACTAGCTGAATACCTTTGCTTCGTCACGGTAGATAAGTAGGCATTTTATTACGTTAAATAATGTATCATCAAATTTAACGCTATTATATAATTTTTTTGCAGTCTATTATAACACGGTTCCCGTCAGACTATAAGTTATTCACCAATTGATAATTAATCAAAGTATAATGTTTCTGGACATTGGTGCGCTCCGGACCAGTGTCAAGAAGCAAATAACCTACAGATAACCCGTTATCTATAGGTTACCAGTAACAGGAGTTTAAGGATTAGGGATATTATCACCTCGGATTTTCAAGGTCTGCCATAGTAGTTGAAATGAAGCTCAAATAGATATAATATTATGAAATAAATACAGTTCGCTAACAGCCGACCTGTTGTCCTAGGAACGCTTGCTGCCTTGGCTTGCCTGCTCTCTGATCAAATAAAAATTCAAACCCCTCTAAAAATACATGAAAATTTGAATATCACAAAATACTTTCTTAGCGAGTGTTTACGTCCTGAAGGGAGTGTCCATGCAAAATTTCAAGTTTTTCTGTCGAGTGGTTTGGATATGGCGATGATAGGTCAGTGAGTGAGTCCCTTTAGACATTTTATAGTACTGTCCTTGGGTTTCTAAGGCTCTTTTCTAGCGACTCTGCATGTCAAGTGGTTTGGGCTGGACGATGATAGGTCAGTTAGTCAGGGAGTGTCCATGCGAAATTTCAACATGTCAAGAGGTTTGGGCTGGACGATGATAGGTCAGTGAGTGAGTCCCTTTAGACATTTTATAGTACTGTCCTTGGGTTTCTAAGGCTCTTTTCTAGCGACTCTGCATGTCAAGTGGTTTGGGCTGGACGATGATAGGTCAGTTAGTCAGGGAGTGTCCATGCGAAATTTCAACATGTCAAGAGGTTTGGGCTGGACGATGATAGGTCAGTGAGTGAGTCCCTTTAGACATTTTATAGTACTGTCCTTGGGTTTCTAAGGCTCTTTTCTAGCGACTCTGCATGTCAAGTGGTTTGGGCTGGACGATGATAGGTCAGTTAGTCAGGGAGTGTCCATGCGAAATTTCAACATGTCAAGAGGTTTGGGCTGGACGATGATAGGTCAGTGAGTCAGTGAGTGAGTGAGTGTGTGGTATTTGACAAATATATGGTAGATTACCCTTTAAAAATTGTTGCGAATTACATATTTGACAATCAAAATCCTACAAAGATTCCAAAAGCTACTTTTCGTTCTAATTTCTCATAGACAATAAAGCCACTAGGAGGACATTGAACTAATTGAGGGAGCTAGTCTATCGAGATATCGGCCTGACTCTGGTCCCTTTTACTCAGATAGCCTTTCCACTCCATTCAAATATCTACCAATGGGAGTCTGTTAATATCCGCTGCCTTGTTTGCAAAGGAATTAATTGGACTTCTCTGATTTGTATCGGATTTAGTACAAAATGGCTTCGAGAGGGATATTGAGGATTGGCGAGAAATGGATACGGCTTTGTATGTATTTTTAACTCCGTAATAAATAATAATAAAGTTTAACAATCCATAAATAGTGCTTAGTGTCTAGAGGCAGGATGAGGCCTGGTCGTATGTAAGAGGGGCATCATCCCCCCCCCAAGATTTTGATTTAATCGGTAAAAATGTGTCACATAAACCTCAATAAATAATTTTACTTCAAAAAATTGTATGATCACTTAGTTCAGAATAAATAATTTTATTTCGGTGTAATTGTTGTTAGTATTCCATAACCCATCCCTCCAATTCCTGATTTCTGCCAGCCCCTCACAAAATAAGTTCCACATACGCCCCTGGAACGAGGACCAATCAGCTCACCCCTAACTAGTAAAGGTGTGTCCCGCAATGTGCCACATTTATAGGTGGAAAAGGTTACAAAATAACGAATTCGTTGGATCGAATCTGATAAATGCAAAATTTTTGGCATGGAAGATAAGACCTTAATACAAATCCTCCTAGAATCAGCAAAAATAGGCCAAAGTCATATTTTAAAAATCATAGAAGGTTATATACACAGGGTGTCCCGATTTTAAGTGGCAAAACTTCAGGATCGTGTAGGAGACCGAAGAACTAAGACGAAAAGTCCTTTAGGGATTTGCTTGTTTTTGCTTCGTTTTGGAGAAAATTGCAAAACTAGAAGAGAAAGAAGTTTTCATTTTTCTACTAACTTATTTAAATTGTCAATGGAAAAAAAAATTAATTGCTAATTGTATCAAGAAACCAATTACTAAAATTCAATCTCGTTATGCTGATATAGTTTTCGTGTACGGTGTCTGCAACGGTAATGCTTTACATGTTAGGAGCGGTGCGAGTGTATGCTCGCCAATTCCCAAATAGAAGGGTATTTAATCGACGAGTCTTTTTGTTAACTTTTAATAGGCAACAAGAAACTGGGTCATTTTTACTTCATAATAAATGCGACCAACTCCAGGCAGCATTAAGAGCAGATCATCGGAGAAGAAATTGAGTCCAACGCCTGCATTAGGAACATCGCAGGAGGCAATATGACGAGCATTGAAAGGTGATAATCGCCTCCCTTACAATCTTAACCCCTTCAGATCCGAATTTTTATTTCTTGATAAAAAAAATTTATTTTCCTGCCATAGTTGTGCATTGCTCTTGTGAAGATTCCAGATTTTTTTTTCAGAATTTTACGGTTTACCTGACAGGAGTTATGTAATGTCCAGTATACTGGACATTGGTAGTCAAGTTATGATTTTTGAATGAAAAATAAAAATTCAAGATTTGGAAATATTAAAAAAATAGACAATTAAAGCAGTAATTTATAAACAATTTGAAAAAAATTAATCCAGAAAAATAAATTTGAAAAATAATTAGTAAATATTATTGTAAAAGTTCAAATATAATAAGGTATTGTAAAAATAAATTAGAATTTTTGACATGAAATTGTTGACAGCGCACAGTAATAATGAAATTGAAATATTTTCATAGTCTAGTCTCAATAAGAGATAATTGATTATTTCTAAAAAAAATATATAAAATTAATATGAATAACTTTTTTGAAAATCATATGAATGGGCCGATGATATTTTCGGATGGTTTGGGCGCCTTTTAGCCCATACCATTCAGAAAAAATTATTTACTGTTATGGTACTCAAAAAAACTATTCTGACAATGTAAAAACCAAATATAACTGTAAAATGTTTGAAATATAGATAAAAAATATAGTTATATCAAGTATGAGGGTTGACTTCCCATGTACAGTATACTGGACATGGATTTTCAAAAATTCGTATATACCTTATTACAAACTTTATTGATAGATATATTGAACTTCCAACCTTTAAATAGGTCGTGTACATTAAATTCGGAGCAGTTTTATTCACTAAAAAGAAACCATTTGGAATAAATATACAAAGAAAAGTCAGTAACCTTTAGTATCCATGATGGCTCATGGTGGAGCAGAGAAGTTTTTTACACATAACCTTTCAAAATCGAGTGGAATAAATTTATATTAGATGTCAAGAGGAAGACAAATGCATAGAGTTTCAAACCAAAGTGGTAGTAAACATCTATCGACCATAGCCGGTGTGATACAATTTAAAGAAGTTATGTCCAGCCGGCTGGACAATGGAATCGAAGGGCTTAAAATATTCCAGAATTTATTACTTCAAAATTATGCAAAGATATTGAATTTTATTAACTGTTTTCTGCACATAGGGAACCCTGAAGAAGAACGTTTATTCGATGTCAATCAACTCAAGAGACCAATTAAGAGACCGAATCATAGATGAAGTGCACCAAATATCATCAGAACAGTGTTTAGTTGCAATTTATCAAGTCAGTGCATGCGTTTCTACAAGTGGGCAACGTTTTCATTACTAAACTAAATATATGATAACATAAAAAAAATTTAAATGAATAAAATTACTCAATCTCTCCTAGTACCGATATTAAAACTTAACAAAATGATCATCGATTAAGCATTTTTCTATTTGTGAATCGGCGCGCAAACACTCGCACCGCTTCTAAAGCATTACTGTTGCAGAAACCGTTCACGAAAACTATATCAGCATCAAGAGATTGAACTTGGTTAATTGGTTTCTTGAAATAATTCGCAATGGCAATTTTTGTCCATTGAAAATTTAAATAAATAAGTAAAAAAAGTAAACTTGTCCCGTTTCATGTTTTGTGATTTTCTTTAAAACGAAGAAATAACGAGCAAATCTCTAAAGGATTTTTGTTTGTTTGTTTGTGGCGTTTTTGAGCGAAAGAACCCCATGGTCATCATCGCCCTACCGTGCAAAACAGCTACACGAATCACTCCGCATGCTCCTGAGTATCTTTTTCTGTTTTTTCCTCTTTTCTTTCTTTTTGTTTTTCTTTTTTTTCCAAATAACCGGTACTCTTTTATTTCTAATTATTTAATTTTCAATTCCATCTTTCTTTTTTTTTTTTTTTTATTATTTTTTTTTTAGATATATAACCGGTACTCTTTTATTTTTAAATTCCATTTTTATGTTTTTTTTTGTTTTTTTTATATATATATATATATATATATATATATTCTTTTTCCTTTATACCGGTACTTTTCATTTTACATATATACATAATTTTTTTTTTTTTTTTTTTTTTTTTTTTTTTTTTTTTTTTTTTTTTTTTTTTTTTTTTGGGGGGGGGGGGCACTTTCAATCTCCCTACTAAGAACTTAACAGAATATAACTGAATCTAATATTAAAAGTATACACTAAAAAAGGTAAAAACAGGTGTAACAGCTAAAAGGTTAACAAGGAAAATATGGTAACAAAAAATATCACAGCAATGAGTTAAACAGGCAAATAAAACTAAACAAGAGGTAACAAAAGTATCAAGGAAAAAACAATTGGTCCTCCGAATAAAAAACTAAGGATAAATCAATAAATAGAAAGATAAAATACATAAAAAGAGGTAATTAAATAGATAGAAACATACACTTATATACACCAGCCAAAGAAAACTGTATAGCTAGACCACAATTATTATACAAGACGGTTAAGTCCGGTTATTTTTAAAAATTTGAGCAGCTTATCGACTGCTGCCGAATTATTACCAAGAGTGTCTTCCATCTTTCTGGGTATTCCAAGCCGTCGTAACACCATTGTATACTTCCGACATTCTTCAAGGATATGTTGTACAGTGAGTACTGTCCGACAGGTAGCGCATAACGGATAATAAAGGATTTTTTGTTTTAGTTTTTCGGTCCCCTACACGATCCTGAAGTTTTGCCATTTAAAATCGGGACACCCTGTCCCAAAAAAATCAGATTTTCATTAATTGCTTTAATTGTGTACTCTAAGTGTTTCACTTAACTATGTAAATCTCATTTATAGGGAAGACCTTCCACGGGAAGGACCACGTCTAAACATTTCTACCAGGAGCTAAATTGGCTATTCCCTCTTTATCGTCGTCAGTACTTCCTCGGCTCAGTCCTTTACCAAGTAATTCAATCCCGTAGACCTTCTTATATTTTTCAACTTCTTAAATTTAAATCCTCGGTTCACTCCCGTAACACCCGATCTCGTCCTTCCGATCTTTATATTCCTTCCCACCGAACAGCACTATTCGAAAAATCATTCGTCACCCGTGCCACCTCGCTATGGAATTCCTTACCTCTGTCTGTCCGCCATTCTACCAACCTTGAAACCTTTAAATCCCGACTCTTCCACCACCTTCTCTCCCTCCAAGTTTTACCCAACCCCTAGTCTATATTGAAGCTGTACACTATATACTGATACTGATAGCATTTATAAGTTTTTAAGTTTATACGTAAAATTCAAAATTATTTTGTAATTTCAAAATTATTCTTCCTATGGGACTTCTGTCCCGGAATAAGAATAAAACTTTTCATTCATTCATTCATTAAAATGGCCGCTGTCAACAGCCAACCAATGCTCCGATTCACTGCTCAGTACACTGTCGAGGTTCATATCACAGCATGAGAAGTCAATTCATTTAATTGTGTCAATGTTTGAATAATAATAACATTATGACAATATCATTATCATATCATCATTGTCAATATAATCAGCATTATTATGGCAATTACAATGATGTGGTAACGGGTATGTTTCATAATTTTCGTCTGCGGCAGTCTCTGTTAGTAAGTATCTTATACTATACATACTTCGTGACTCCCTCACACAAACAAACATTCTCACCCCTCTCACTCTATCTCCTTCTCTCTTGTGAAGAAAAAAAATATATATCTTGGGGGAAAAAGTTACCACTACAGCTGATGCCCAACAATTATAGAAATTACAGCGATTCAAATGGGAAAAATCACTGCGCTGATGGCTTCAAGATATCCTTTTGGTAATTATAAATCTACCTTTCATCGATAATTAAGGATTACTTGGCCAGCAAACCGATCTCCTAGGTAATTGTGGAGTCATCACAATTATCATCTGGATATTAGTAGAAGAGAAATTATCATTTTCTCGGAATTGATAACAATCTACAGGATTAGATTCTAGCAGATTGTTCCGCCACTAATACCTGGAGTTTTATCCAGATAAATTTTGGATGCAAGTTACTTCAATATTTTTACTTGCCATGAACTCCGGTATAACGTCACTCCTTATTTCTTCTAATATTTATGGATTTACAAAAACCACGGATTTTTTATTGGCTAAGTATCTTTCAACATTCATGAAGAAAATTTTGAGTTTGTAATAATGAGTAATAATGAAAGAT